>OY970828.1:33484047-34084047 GCA_963853835.1 Calendula officinalis
GAGGAAGAATAGGCTTAGTCCTAAAATTGCCAACTTTTGTTATATATGACAACCTCGTACGAAGAAACCCAAGTGGGGCGAACGACCAAATTTTGTACGAGCGAGCTTGTGGTGAATTTAGTGCTCAACATGCAGGGGAGTTCACAGAGGTGGAGTGCTGGAGAATTTTGAAGGAGCATCCAAAGTGGAAGGAGGTTGAATACCCAGCACAGTTGGCGATGTTCGCGAAGGCTAGTGGGAAAAAATCAAGGACTTCGTCATCATCAGCTGCTAGAGGTTCAGGGGTTGGTCCAGAAGAGGAGGATCAGTATAATGAAGAAGTGGAAGTTGCACCCCCTCTACCAATGGGGCTGGACAAGGCGAAGAAGAAAGCAGCGGCATCGTCATCAGCTGCTCAAAGTTCAGAATACGGTGCCCCCCCCCCCCCCCCCCCCCCGCCATCATCGGCTCAGGAATTAGTCGGGCATTGGAAAGACGCCACGGACAAATTTTTTGACTTCCGCAAAGCAAACATATCTGATTTCATGGAGATCCAAAAAGATAACCAAGAGCTCAAGCACATGAAATTCTACAATTCGTCGCATGATCACCTCACCGACAAAAATCTTGAGTGGGTTTTGGAAAGGAAGGCGAAAATCAGGGCCAAATATAATTTGGACTGATAGTTTGTTTTTTTAAGTATTAATGTAATGTTTTTTTTTATTTATGTCTTTTTTTCAATTATTAATGTAATATTTTTTTATTATTAATGTATTGTTTTTAATTTAAATTACGGGCATTTGGTCGCTGTCTGGTCATGTGTTTGATCAGGAGAGGGAAAGCTGATGTGGTGCAGAGGTGGCAGGGGTGACCAAACTGGGTTTGGTCACCCATTACGCACAGTCTAAGGGTAATTTCACTTTATTAAAGTGAATAGTTAATGAGTATGTGTCCCACTATTTTTATCAAATAAGGAAAGTTTTTAAAGTGTGTCACTTATTTTGATACATCCCAAAATAGAAAGTGTGTCACTTCGGAGGAAGTATAGATTATAAGTTACGAAAATAAACCGAAATGGTCAGCTTAAGAAGATATTAACTTGAATAAAGTTGGCTTATAAAATAAGCTATAAACACCCAACAAGTTTAATAAAGTTGGTTAAAAATATAATTTTTTTAACAGGGGAATTTAGATTAAACAAACACCCAACAAGTTACTAGGGCCGGGAAAATAAAGTAGCAAATTTAATAGACGAGTTGATCTTAGATTTCAAGACCACTCAAACCAATCGAGTTTGATATTCACACTTCTGGCGGACATACGTACGAATGAAGCAATTTGACATTATGGTCAACAGTATTACACGACCGATTTTTGTACGGTGAAAGTTGTAGGGATTTACTACGCATCATGCGACTGATCAACCACTTGGGTCGACCACCTAGTACACGAGTTCGAACCATGACTGACCAAGAACATGAACTTGTTCTTGACCGGTTAAAACTAACTAGCTGATTTAATCCCTAAATACGGAACTGTGATTAAACCTAATCCTTAAATCCTAAAGGATTGGGATGTTGGAAAACTAGATTAGGTTAACAAGAAAGAAACCTTGTACGAAGAACTCGAACACACACACACACATACTTGTGTGTGTTCGTCGACTACTACCAAGAACCCTAGGGTTCTTGGTTCGACTTCGAACAAGAGGAGAAGAAGAAGATGTGTTCCATGAAACATACCTTAGGTTAATGCTTAAGATAAGTCCACTGATGATGAACACGGCGAACGATCTTTTAGTTGATCACTTGCAACGATCTTGGATCTTCAAGACTTGAAGAACACGAAGAACGAATGAAGAACACGAAGAACACAAAGTGTTGTGCTCTTGGGGTTGTGTTCGGCCGAAACCAAGGAGAGGAGGAGGCTAGGGTTTCAAGTTTGTGATCAAGGAATAAGGAACCCCATGCATTCTATTTATACTACAAAGACTTACGCTTAGGCCCCTTCTAGTTTAATTAAGATTAATCTCTTAATTAAAATTATCTCTTACACTTTAAACCCTTATAGTCTTAACTAGTTTATTATTATTGCACTTAACTATCAAATGTCTAGTATTAACACACTATAATTTCGGTACCCATATACACGAAATTATACACTTGTATTTATACTTTTAATAGTTAATTATATAATAACCTTTATATAATTTATACAATAATATTATCCAATTACTATATGATTTAATAGCTTTAAATCATATCATGGATAATCTATAATTAACACATTGTATATTTACTTAACTAGTAAATGTACAACTACTTGTATTAATTAGTTAGTTAAACTAATCTAGTAATAAGTTAAACTTAACTTAATACTTAACTGATTCATAATGACTATTATGAATCATTCCTCTTCGTAGTATCGTTGCATAACTTGTTCGTATTACATGCACTCACCGGTGTGACCCTTAAGTGTTTCGTAGGCATGGATGTATCATCATAGGTTGACCAACTGTGCACATAATTCCTTCAAAAGTAACATCGTTACATTGTCAATTTAAAATTAACATAATGTATTCAACATTTAACACATAGTTGATATTTTATTTTCTTATATTTACATTTGGCTATGTAATATAGTAAAATATACTAATCAAAAGCAACTACATTCCATTTGGTTTGGTTTCAGTTGTAAAATAGTCCCAAATCAAATTTAGGTTAAGTTATTTAAAGCTGTCGACTTCACTAAAATCTGGAAAACGAAAAGCACGTCGGTCTAATCATCCGGGTTAAAAGATTGTTTATGAATCAATTCGAACCATGAAAATTAACTATGACAACATGGTTGAGACGACAGTGAATATAAGCGGAACGATATCCAGAGAGAAAAGAAGAAGAAGTATTATTATCTTCAACATTATTAACGTTCAAATGATACAGAGTTAACAACTTATAGAGTGCTTAACAAACTAAACAAACTATTTACAATAAGACCCTTCTAGTAAATGGATCTTCTTTTATTGCACCTTATACTTTGTAACTATATATATATATTCTTCATTCCCCCCTCAAGGTGGAGGATTTGAAAGACCTATCTTGCTAGAAAGGGTAGAATGTTGAATCTTGTTTAAAGCTTTTGTCATTATGTCAGCTAACTGTAAATGTGAAGAAATATGTGCAGTCTCAAGAAAACCATCTTGTATCTTATCTCGTATAAAATGACAATCAATATCCACATGTTTTGATCTGTCATGAAAACATGGATTGGCGGCTAACATTTGAGCACATTTATTATCACAAAATAAAGTGATTGGAAATTTGACAGGAATCCCTAAATCATTGAGAAGACAACTAAGCCATAAAAGCTCACAAGTAGTAGCTGCCATACTCATGTATTCAGCTTCTGTGGAAGAACGTGAGATAGTTGCTTGCTTCTTTGTTTTCCAAGAAACTAAAGAATGACCCAAAAAAATACAATATCCAGTTAAAGATCTTCGAGTCACTAAACAGTTAGTCCAGTCTGCATCTGAAAAACCAGTGATTTTTAACTGAGATTGTACCGGATAAAACAATCCTTTAGAAACAGAACCCTTCAAATATATTAACAGATGGATTGCAGCCTGCAAATGTGTATCTTTAGGTTCAGAAACAAATTGACTAAGATGTTGAACAACATAAGATATGTCAGGCCTTGTCATTGTAAGATACAGTAATCTTCCGACCAACCGTCTGTAATGAGCAGGATTTGCTAAAAGTATTCCTTTATCTGCAGAAAGTTTTAAATGAGCTGGCATAGGAGAAGGAGCTGGTTTACAGGCAGTAAGACCTGCATCTTGCAACAAATCAAGAATATACTTCCTTTGATTAAGATGAGTACCAGCACCGATTTTGCAGATTTCAATTCCCAGAAAATATTTTGCCAGTCCAAGATCTTTAATAGTAAATTTCTCATCCAATGACAACTTTGTAGCATTAATATCATGTACACAACTTCCTGTGATAATAATACCATCAACATAGACTAGAGCAACTGTAAAAACAGAACCATGATTTTTAATGAAAAGAGAATAATCATGTTTGGATTGTGTAAAACCTAGAGTTCCAAGGAATTTACACAATTCTTGATTCCATTGTCTTGATGCCTGTTTTAGACCATACAAAGATCTATTAATTTGCAAACTTGACTAGGTTTAGCTTTTGAATAACCTTCTGGTGGCAACATATAAATTTATTCATCCAAATATCCATGCAAAAAAGCATTATTTACATCTAATTGATGTAAAGGCCAATCTTTTGCTGTTGCTAAAGCTATAAGAACTCTCACTGTTGCCAATTTAGCAACAGGAGAAAATGTATGTTTATAATCTTGTCCTTCCTTTTGATTATATCCCTTTACTACTAACCTGGCTTTAAACCTTTCAACATATCCATCAGCCTTATACTTTATTTTATAAACCCATTTTGAATTAATAGGTTTATGCCCTTTTGGCAAATCTGTTAATTCCCATGTATTGTTCTTCTCTAGAGCCTCAATTTCGTTGGACATAGCTAAATTCCAATTAGAATCTTGACATGCTTGAGAATAAGAATTAGGCTCAGTAAATTCAAAAACATTTGCAAGAACATCTGCATGATCTTTAGGAATGTGAACAAAATCCTTTTTGGAAAAAAGAGGATATGTTGGATTTTGTAATACTGAATTGGCAGTAGCTTTAGGACCAACAAAGCCTTCTAACCACTTAGGAGCAGAGGTATTTCTAGTTGATCTTCTTAAAGGAATGGGTTCAGTAACTGGAACAACAGTTGGTATGGAAGAATCAATTTCCACAGATTGATCATTATCATGAACAATATCCGGTAATATAACAGGTTCAGACAAATCATCAACAGAAATATCATTATGGGTAGGGAATAGAGGCTGTTGAATTGAATCTGTGACAGTAGGTTGACCATTGCAATTTTTGAAAGGAAAATTGTTTTCCATAAAAATGATATCTCTACTATGAAAAACTTCATGAGTAGACAAATTGTACAAGTTATAACCTTTTTGTCCAGATGGATACCCTATAAAAATACATTTAACACCTTTTGGATCAAATTTGTCCTTTTGAGGCTTTAAGGAAGCTGCATAACACAGACATCCAATAGTCTTAAGATGCTCTTAAGATGGAGATTTTCCATATAGGATTTCAAAAGGTGATTTTCCAAATTAGTTGTTTCATAGGCATTTTATTAATCAAATATGTTGCAGAAAGAACACATTCACCCCAAAATTTCTTAGGAAGACCAGCATGTAATCGAATTGCCCTAGCTGTTTCCAATAAATGCCTGTGTTTTCTTTCTACTACTTCATTCTGTTGTGGAGTATAAGCCATGGATTTCTGATGTAGAATCCCCTTAGTAGCAACAAAATGTGATACAGTTTTATTAACTATTTCAGTTCCATTATCAGACCTAAGGAACTTGAATTTTGCTTTAAAGTGAACTTCTGCATATTTAATAAAATTGGACAAAATTCCCAATATTTGATCCTTTGAATGAACTAAGTATGTCCAAGTAGCTTTACTTTTATCATCCACAATTGTATATTATAATGTGCGCCATTTAGTGCAGGTGCTTTATATGGTCCCCATAAGTCCACATGAATTAATTCAAAAATAGTGGAAGATGAAGTTATACGTTTAGGAAAAGGAAGTCTATGAAACTTAGCCAACAAACAACTATCACAAGAGAAATTTGATTTATTTAAAGATTTACAATCATGCAAATGAACCATCTTTGACATAGACAAATGTCCTAATCTGGCATGAATAGTATGTAAATCTACAACAGTGTTAGGTAAAACAGAGTTACTAAAAATAGAAGATTGATTGAAATCAAAAACATCAATGGAATTAACAACATGTTTTCCAGATGGAGAAGTTGGATCCGAGTATTTTCATGTATACAAGCATTGTGAACCCTTGCCAACTGCTACAATAGCTCTAGTTGAAAGGTCCTGAAAGACACAATAAGATGGAAAAAATTGAGCGAAAAATTTTTGTGTGTTAAGGAGTTTTCCTACTGACAGTAAATTGAACTTGAATTCAGGAACATATAAAACATTCAATAACTTTACAGAAGAAGTTAATTGAATATGCCCTGCAGTAGTAACTAATTTGGAGGTACCATCAGGTAAATGGACTGTTACAGAATTTTTGAGTGGAAAAGTTTTAGTGAACAAAGAAGCATGGGGACACATATTATCTGAAGCACTTGTATCAATTATCCATTCATTCTTTTTAATTTTATCACTTTGTGATGATAATGCAAAAGTTCTAACATGATTAGACATACCAGCATGGTGCATTGAGGTTGAAGCACCATTATCATGGATACTAGTCTTGCCTTTAAACATTTTCATCATTTCACTACAAACAGCTGCATCCAGTTTCTGATCTACACCAGGAAGATTTTGATCACCTTGAACATCATTTTCAAAATTCATGTCAAAAGGTGTATCATGTCCATAGTCCATGACATTAGCGACAAATTTTCCATTCTTTTTATTGGCTTTCTTTCCTTTATACCAATCCGGATAACCAATTTTCTCAAAACATTGATCAGCAGTATGTCCATCTTGATCACAATGTGAACAATGTCTTAAACCTTTTGTGTCTTGCCTGAAATCAGGTCTTCCACCTCTTATATGCTTTCTACCATTTTTATTTTGATTCAAATTAGCAAAGAAAGCCATGGGTTCAGCCACATGGTTAGTTACTTGTTTCTGTTTTTCAATCTGTTGAACTATGTAGTATGCTTTATTAACATTTGGTAATGGATCCATTGCCAAAATCTGATTACGAACAGACTCATAATCATCATCCAATTTGATCAAAAATTGTATTAACTTTGATCTTCCTTCTATTTCTAAAAAATTTTCAACCAAATTACAAGAACATTCTTGCATTTTTCCACAAGAACAAACAGGATCACCATTTAATTTGTGTAATTCATCCCAACATTTTTTCAATTTATTGAAATAAGCAGCAATGGTTAAGTTTCCTTGACTTACATTGGCTACTTCTCTTTGAAGTTGATATATGAGAGGACCATTGCTTTGACTATATCTTTCTGCAATCTCCTTCCATAATTCTGCAGCTGATTGCGCATAAAGAAACGCTTCAGATAATTCTGCAGTCATGGAGTTTAAAATCCAACATGTCACCTTGTAATCACATCTGATCCACTTCTGTAGATTCTCACCATCCACAATCGGCCTTGCACATGCGCCATTGATAAATCCTAATTTGAGTTTTGCGCCCAATGCAATTTTAATAGTACGACTCCATCCAAGGAAATTACTGCCATTAAAAGGTGTATATGTAAGCACCATCCCTGGATGATCAGAATTGCCGATATACAATGGATCGTTGATAGAATTGGAATTGGAATTATTAGAAACATTTTCAACAGTAGCGGGAATTGGAATCGCCATGAATTTGAAAATGAAATCGAAAACAGAACAAGAATCAAAGGTGTTTACAACACGAATTGTAGATCAATCAGGTAGAATTTAACCTAAAATCACAAAAGCGTGCTCTGATACCATATAAGCGGAACGATATTCATAGAGAAAAGGAGAAGAAGTATTATTATCTTCAACATTATTAACGTTCAAATGATACAGAGTTAACAACTTATACAGTGCTTAACAAACTAAACAAACTATTTACAATAAGACCCTTCTAGTTTATGGATCTTCTTTTATTGCACCTTATACTTTGTAACTATATATATATTCTTCAGTGAAACAAGTGTATTTTTCCTTAAAGCTTAAACATTTTTTATTAAAGTGACATTATTATGAAAGAAAGCAATTTGACATTATCATCAGCAGTGTGCAGATTTTTTAATGGTGAAAGTAACATCATAACAATATCAGTTTAAGATTAATATGTATATTTATCTATTACATTCTCCGATTCAAAATAAGTGATACACTTAGGGTTTCACGGGTTTTGAGGCAAAATATTATAATGATGATTAAATTAGATTAAATGGATGGTTAGTAAGGAATGAGTCCCACACAATTTGAATAAAGTAGGGTTAATGATGTTAAAAAGTAAAAAGTAAGGGTAAATGAGTCATTTCACTTTGTTAAAGTAGTTAGTTAGTGGATGCGGATCCCATTATTTTTTGCCAAGTAAGATAACTTTTCAAAGTGTATCACTTATTTTGAATCACCCCAAAAGGAAAGTGTATCACTTATTTTGAATCAGAAGAGGTATACTAAAATAAACTTTTAAAATGCCACTTGACATTTTCAAGAGCTTTCATTGTCACATGTCAACCTAAGAGATCATCACATCATTTATTATTTTCAAAAAAATTAAGTATTTATTATTTTCTAAAATATCGATAATTCAAATTATACAATGATAATACAAATCAGGATAATATTTTCAAATTAATTTAAAATATTATAGAAGGATAATAAGCACCTATTTTTTAAAAGTTTCAAAGAATAATATTTTCAAATTAATTTAGGATATTATAACCGGATAGACCACCTCATTTTTTAATAGTTTCAAAGTCCACAGTCAATATTATATTTACGATCATTAAAATGAATTTTCACGGGATATAACCTAGTAATGCATATATTCAACATTTAACATAAGTGTCTAATGGACCAGGACGTTCATCACTGGTTAACCAACTGTGTACATTTTACAACAGTTAGCTCACATCTAATTCGTAAGAACTATCCGAGTCGTCTCTCCGAGTGTTGTTGTAATTACTACTGGTTTACAAGAGTGAACATGTGTGACCCTTTAAGTACCTTGTGATGTTGATAGGTCCTCATAGGATGCATAATGTGCACATAAATCCTAAATCCTAACAGGCTCACACTTGTGCATGTCAGCATACAATAGGGGTGGCAATAGCGTGGGTTGGGTCATAAACGGTTGACCCGTTTGGGTCTGCGGGTTGAAAATCTCAACCCAACCCAACCTTTTTATCTAAACGGGTTGAGATATTCAACCCAGCCTATTTATTAAACGGGTTGGGTCATAAACGGGTTGCCCCAATAAAACATCAAATTATAAAAAAAAATTAGAAAAAACACACAAAATTAAAGACTAAAATACCAAAATAAGTTGATTAGTTGCAAAATACAAATAAATGTTAACAACCACTAAAAGATGTTCAAAATACAACATGAAAGCCTAGGACATTAAACTTGTCGTTTTACTTCCATCATCAATTCATCATCTTCATCTTCTATCTTGTTAGAAATCATCTTTTCACACCATAATATGTATATAAACTAAATAAAAAAATTAGTAATATATTGTTTTATATTATGCAATTAAGATATATAATATTTAAACTGGTTGACGAGTCATAAATGGGTTGTAAATTTAAACTCAACCCGACATATTTTATGACGGGTTGTAAACAGGTTGACCCGTTTATGTAACATCCTGAAACCCGGCCTAGTAGTTTATTGACCTTAAGGTATTTTATTAAATGACTATCTGATTAAATGCCTAGTAAATTTAATTAGCCTTTCGTCTTTCGTGGTATTTTAACCAAGTGGTAAAAATACCCGACTTGTGTTATATTTGTTATGAAAATGTGATTTTTATATCTTTGGAATCTTTGTTGAATTTCGTTTCCGGAAATGCTTTCGTTTTTAAAATTGGAGTCCATTTGCTATTTTAAATAAATTAACTACGGAAGGGACTTTCATACATGTACTGTTAAAAAGGAAAAAAAAAAAGCCAACAGGGGGGCCCATTCCTTTGTTTGGCCGGTCACTTAAGAGAGGGGGTCTCCCTCTCTTCTCTTTTACTTGTTATTTCAAACATTATCCACCAATTATCACTATTTCATTGCTAGCAATCTCCATCTTTTCTCTCTACTTGGTCTTGAGTAATCCTTGGTGATTCTTGGTGCTAGACCCGAATTTATCACTAGGGTTTGTGTAAAAGAAGTTTAGAAGTAAGTTACACCTTCTCTTTGACTTATTTTTGATGTTCTTGAGTTATGCCTTGATCTAGAGTTTATGTAGCTTGTTGATTTTTTGGTGAATCTTGATGTGGATGTTGTCTTATGTGTTTATACAAGCTTTTACATCATTTGTATGGTCATTTGTTGGTAGAAGGCAAGGTTTGGTGAAAATCACCTTCAACCTCCATTAATGGTGGATGTTGAAGGTGGGTTTTGACAAACCTTGGGTTTCTTGCTATTTGAATGGTTGAAATTGTTTGATAGGTTAAGGAAACATGTTTGTTAAGTTATGGATGTTGAAAACCTAGTATTGTTAGATTGGTGAAGTAATCTAGCTAGTGTTTGGATGATTTGGGTCAAAATGGTGAACTAGTGACTATGCAAGTATGATACTTGAAATTGTGATAGTTATGAACTTGATGGAATTGCTAAATGATAATAAATTGCTAGTATAGGAGATATATGCTAGTTGATGGATATGTGGAAGTGATTTAGTTATGTTCGGGCCTTTGGCCCGTTTGGGTGAATTGGTAGTAGAATGGTTCATATGGTTATAAATGACTACTTGGTATGTTGAGAATTGTTAAACTAGTTGTGATATCATGAAATGTGTATTTTATGAGCCTTGGGTTGTGTTTGACTAAATAGACGATTTTGACAATTCGGTGAACCGATCACTAACTCGGTATACTTGTTACAGGAATCGGGAAGGAGACTCAATGATACTAGCTCACTGAGTTAAGGAAATCGAGGGTTGAAAGGTGAGTGGACTTAACCTACAACTCAGGTTTCGATTGAATTCTATCTAGTAGTGTATACTAGTAAAATATGCAGGGTTGGCTGACCTAGGGAGTTCGCGTCGCGAACTCCTCTTCACGATCGGGAAAATGCGACAGAGAATTTGGCTATAATTCGGGAGGTAGTTCACGGAATAGTTCCCGACGCGAACTATAGTTCGCGTCTGGGAACTTTCTTGTGACGTTTTTCGTGGTGTTTTACGTTGCTAGTCTACTTGATGTGTATGCCTAGTGTTAGAGGAATACCATACATGACTATGTGCACAATCGGGACGAGGTCAGTGTCGGAAGGATATCGGCTGAGCATAGTGTATCGACTAATAGGGTATTCGAACCTTACATGTATGTGTTGCACGGTTATAGGGGTTTACCCGGGGTGTTGGATACAGCGCTACCGGTTACCGTGGTTTTGGCTGACCATGGTTTAAGGCCCGCAAAGCCACCGATCCTCTCAAATAGTGGTTATCCCAAGTCGGAGATGTTTATTGCTTACTTGCTTAGTGTTTAGCATAGTTAGTAGTAGTAGTTCATTCACTTTGCTTTTGTGCTCATCCCTCCCTCATTGACACATTTCAGGTTGGAAGGCTTGAACAGGTCGGGCTTGGACGGAGCGTTTGACCATGCTTTAAAATGTGTTTTGTGAATTGAGCCGTGTTTTGTAATACCGTCTTTTAACTAACTATTGAATTGTATCGTTTTGTGGGACCACGGTTTGTAAACTTAACGTAACGTAGGTGTAGACTAATTGCTTCTGTAATCTATTACTAATGCTTTAATGGTTGTCCTTTAAAAAAAAAAAGGTTTCGAAAAATGCGGTGTTACAACTTGGTACCACAGTTTCGGTTCGGCGATGGTTACACGTGAGGGTATTCCATTCCCAAATCATGGCTCGTGTTTGGTCAAACCTTCCGGACAAGAGGGATTAAAGCAAATGTGAATTGGGTTTAGTAGTTAGTAGATGTTTACTAACTAGTTAAACTAAGCCTTAGTGAGATGTTGTGTTGTAGCAGGCATGGCTACGGATGGAAACTTGCTAGAGGGAGCCCCCCGAATACGAACCTTGTGAATGATGGGGCCGCGACCTCGGGTGGTGATGAGTCGGGAGAAGGCCTCGTTTCATAAGGGAAAGTATGAACAATCGAGCTTGAATAACCATAAGAAGACTTAAAGTAATCAAAAATCGAGCAATGACCGTCGTAAACAATTCCTCCAAGGTTCCAATCAAAAGAACCCCTGGTGCCTACCGTGTGAGTCCTCTCATGCCGGTCCGTGTACGACACAAACTAAAAGGTGTATTAAGTGTGGGCAACACGGGCATGAGTCATCGGAGTGCAAGTTAGAAAATAGCGTTTGTTGGAATTGCCAAAAAGAGGGTCATAGGGCCGTGAATTGTCCAATGAAGAAGGGTTTGGGTTCGGGGTCGGGCGGGGGATCGGCATCGTCGGGAGGCCAAATAAGGAAAGGTCATCCGCCACCTACGGGTCTGGCATTCAAAATGACGGTGGAAGATGATACCACTACCGATGATGTCATCACGGGTATGTTTCTAGTAAACTCCGTACCCGCTCGTGTATTATTTGATTCGGGTGCAAATTGTTCGTTTTCTTCAAAGAGTTTTTGTGACAAATTGAAATTGCCTACTTCTTTGATCGCGACGCCTCTATAGGTAGAGGTGGCCGATGGTGAAATGGTTCCGGTCACGACATCCGTGTCCGGGGCTAGTATTGATATTGATGGCGTGAAATTTTTGATTCTTTTACTTGTTATGCCGATATCCAGCTTTGATGTGGTCATAGGTATGGATTGGTTAAGTGTTAATAAGGCCAACATAAATTGTCATCAAATGTTGATTTCTTTCCTTTTACCCGACGGGTCACATGTCGTGGCCCGGGGAGACCGTGCGACCCCGACCATACCCGTTATATCCATGATGAAAGCCCGTAAGTCGTTGACCAAGGGTTGTGAATCGCTTTTGGCCTATGTGATCGATGTGAAAAAGGAAAAAAAAGTGGTTGGTGATCTCCGGGTGGTTTCGGAATACCCGGAGGTGTTTCCCGAAGATTTTCCTGGGATACCTCCCGTTCGGGAGGTAGAATTCAAAATCGATTTGGTGCCGGGGGCTAAGCCCGTGGCTAGAGCACCGTATCGGTTGGCACCGTCCGAGATCCGTGAAATGATGACACAAATCCAAGATTTATTAGATAAGGGTTTTATTCGGTCGAGTTCCTCGCCTTGGGGAGCTCCGATTTTGTTCGTGAAAAAGAAAGATGGTGCACTTCGTATGTGTATCGATTATCGGGAGTTGAATATGAGAACGGTAAAGAATCGGTACCCTTTTCCTCGTATTGATGATTTATTTGATCAACTCCAAGGGTCTTCTTATTTCTCGAAAATTGATTTGAGATCGGGTTATCATCAAGTTCGGGTTCATGAAAACGACATCCACAAGACGGCTTTTCGAACTCGTTACGGTCATTACGAGTTCTTGGTTATGCCGTTTGGGTTGACAAACGCTCCCGCAATATTTATGGATTTGATGAACCGAGTTTGTCGGCCTTATCTCGACAAATTCATTATTGTGTTCATTGACGATATTTTAATTTATTCCAAGACCGAAGAAGAGCACGAGAAACACTTGAGGCAAGTGTTGGAAACGCTGAAGCGGGAACAATTGTATGCGAAATTCTCGAAGTGCGAATTTTGGCTTCGGGAAGTTCACTTTTTAGGTCACGTGATTTGTTCGAATGGGGTAAAGGTGGACCCGGAAAAGATAGAGGCGGTTATGAATTGGATTGCTCCCAAGAATTCAACCGAAATCAATAGCTTTTTGGGTTTGGCGGGTTACTATCGCCGGTTTATTTAAGACTTTTCGAAGATAGCGGGTCCGATGACGAAGTTGGCCCGTAAGGATGTACCATTTTGGTGGGGTGATGAACACGAGAAGTCATTTCAAACTCTAAAACAACAATTATGTCAAGCTCCGATCCTTGCTTTGCCCGAAGGCCCGGAAGATTTTATTGTTTATTGTGATGCATCACTTGCGGGTTTGGGTTGTGTGTTGATGCAACAGGATCGGGTTATAGCTTATTCCTCTAGGCAATTGAAGAATCACTAGAAGAATTATCCGACTCCTGACTTGGAGTTGGCGGCGGTGGTTTTTGTGCTAAATCTATGGAGGCATTATTTGTACGGTACCAAATGTGTGATTTGTACGAATCATAAAAGTTTGCAATATGTATTCACGCAAAAGGAATTGAATATGCGGCAACGAAGATGGTTAGAGTTGATTAAAGACTATGATTGTGAAATACGATACCATCCCGGAAAAGCGAATGTGCTGGCCGATGCCTTGAGTAGAAAAGGAGATTCGGGGCGAGTACAATTTATGCGGATTGAAATTGTATCGGATTTGGTGTCCCGGTTGAAGATCTCGCAATTAGAAGCTCTGAAAGTCGAGAATTTGAAGACCGAGATTTTGATAAAGAGAAAGGATGATTTAGAAGAAGACTCGCGGAGTTTGAAGACTTATCAATCTCGGGTTTGGGTACCATTACTCGGGGGTTTGCGGGAATTGATCTTAGTCGAGGCTCACAATTCTCGGTTATCGGTTCACCCGGGTAGCACGAAGATGTATAATGATCTGAAAGAACTTTATTGGTGGCCGACGATGAAGACCGACATTGCGCGTTATGGGGGTCAATGTCACATTTGTGCACAAGTGAAGGCCGAACACCAAAATCCCAATGGAACTTTAACTCAATCACCTGATTCCCGAGTGGAAGTGGGATCGGATTACTATGGACTTCGTGACAAAATTCCCGCGTTCGCAAAGGGGTCACGACATGATTTGGGTTATAGTTGATCGTTTGACGAAGAGTGCTCATATCTTGGCTACTAGTGAGACCGCCTCACTTAGTAGGTTGGCGAAATTGTACATTGATGAAGTGGTATCCCGACATGGTATTCCGATTTCTATCGTGTCCGATAGAGATCCCCGTTTTGCTTCGAACTTTTGGAATAGCTTGCAACGAGAATTGGGGACGCGGGTGAACTTCAGTACCGTATATCATCCCCAAACCGATGGGCAATCGGAAAGAACAATACAAACTCTTGAAGATATGTTGCGGGCTTGTGTGTTGGAGTACGGTGGGTCGTGGGATACTCACCTACCGTTGATCGAATTTGGTTATAATAACTCGTATCACTCTAGTATAAAGATGCCACCGTACGAGATGTTATATGGGCGTCGGTGTTGGACCCCGACGTGTTGGTTGGAGGCGGGTGAGAAACAATAGGCGGGACCCGATATTGTTCAAATGGCCGCGGTTAAGGTTGCTATTGCTCGAGAAAAGTTGAAAGCCACCCGTGACCGACAAAAGATGTATGCGGATCCGAGGCGTAGACCCGCTACGTTCTCGGAAAAAGAGATGGTGTATTTGAGGGTATCACCATGGAAAGGTGTTATTCATTTTGGTAAACGAGGGAAGTTGGCCCCGAGGTTTATTGGGCCGTTTCGAATTAGTAAGGTGGTGAATCCTCAATCGGTAACACTCGAGTTACCCCCGGAGTTGTCGGCGAGCAAATTCTCCCGGTACAAGAATTGCGGGTGGATACGAGAAAAAGATTGATTGAGGAACCGATGGAGTTATTGGACCGAAAGGTGACGAAATTGAGAAAGAAACAAATTCCTATGGTTTTGGTAAAGTGGAGGCACAGTTTGGGTGCGGATATGACTTGGGAGACCGAGGCCGATATGCGGGAGCGTTATCCCTCCTTATTTGATCGAGATGGGATTCCGGGGACGGAATCTTCCTAAGTGGGGGAGAGTTGTAACATCCCGAAACCCGGCCTAGTAGTTTATTGACCTTAAGGTATTTTATTAAATGACTATCTGATTAAATGCCCAGTAAATTTAATTAGCCTTTCGTCTTTTGTGGTTTTTTAACAAAGGGGTTAAAATACCCGACTTGTGATATATTTGTTATGAAAATGTGATTTTTATATCTTTGGAATCTTTGTTGAATTTCGTTTCCGGAAATGCTTTCGTTTTTAAAATTAGAGTCCGTTTGCTATTTTAAATAAATTAACTACGGAAGGGACTTTTCAGACATATACTGTTAAAAAGGAAAAAAAAGCCAACAAGGGGGCCCATTCCCTTGTTTTGCCGGTCACTTAAGAGAGGGGGTCTCCCTCTCTTCTCTTTTACTTGTTATTTCAAACATTATCCACCAATTATCACTATTTCATTGCTAGCAATCTCCATCTTTTCTCTCTACTTGTTCTTGAGTAATCCTTGGTGATTCTTGGTGCCAGACCCGAATGTATCACTAGGGTTTGTGTAAAAGAAGCTTAGAAGTAAGTTACACCTTCTCTTTGACTTATTTTTGGTGTTCTTGAGTTATGCCTTGATCTAGGGTTTATGTAGCTTGTTGATTTGTTGCTGAATATTGATTTGGATGTTGTCTTATGTGTTTATACAAGCTTTTACATCATTTGTATGGTCACTTGTTGATAGAAGGCAAGGTTTGGTGAAAATCACCTTCAACCTCCATTAATGGTGGATGTTGAAGGTGGGTTTTGACAAACCTTGGGTTTCTTGCTATTTGAATGGTTGAAATTGTTTGATAGGTTAAGGAAACATGTTTGTTATGTTATGGATGTTGAAAACCTAGTATTGTTAGATTGGTGAAGTAATCTAGCTAGTGTTTGGATGATTTGGGTCGAAATGGTGAACTCGTGACTATGCAAGTATGATACTTGAAATTGTGATAGTTATGAACTTGATGTAATTGCTAAATGATAATGAATTGCTAGTATAGGAGATATATGCAAGTTGATGGAAATGTGGAAGTGATTTAGTTATGTTCGGGCCTTTGGCCCGTTTGGGTGAATTGGTAGTAGAATGGTTCATATGGTTATAAATGACTACTTGGAATGTTGAGAAATATTAAACTAGTTGTGATATCATGAAATGTGTCAGGATTGAATAACTCGAACAAGTTATTAAATCACATATCTACTAACAAAGAGAAGTTACAGCGGATTAACACTCTTGTTATATGATTAAGAACAATGAAAACTATAATCGAATAAGAACAATAATAAGAACACAGTTATCACAAAAAGCTTCAGTGTATATTGATTATATCGAACAATACACACGTACGTGTACAATTCGTAAGGAACTATTTATAATAGTCCTTGAAGCCTAAACTATTAACCTAATTATTCTAGGAAACGATTACAATTGAATT
Source organism: Calendula officinalis (assembly GCA_963853835.1). Taxonomy (NCBI): domain Eukaryota; kingdom Viridiplantae; phylum Streptophyta; class Magnoliopsida; order Asterales; family Asteraceae; genus Calendula; species Calendula officinalis. The sequence goes on from OY970828.1 coordinate 33,501,079, forward strand.
ACAAAAGATAAACATTCTATAACTAACTATACGAAAAACTAGATCGTCAGTAGTAAATCCATCATCAGTAGTATCTTGTGTTTCTACCCCATCAGTACTATCTTCAATAAGTGTTGATCAGTACGCACTGCAGCATCAGTATTAGAATGTTTATTTCCCAACAATCTCCCCCTAAACTTGTTAATTCACTTTTAATTAACCAAGTTTCTTCTCTTCTTCTTCCTTTTTCTTCTATTCTTCTAAGATAGCAGCTCTTCTTTGATCACCTTCTAATGTTTTCTGCTTTTGCTTTTTCCTTTGTGCTATTATGTATTTGCTGTTTCTTTTCACAAAGTAATTATATTTTTCTTGAAACATTGCAAGATCATGTGGTCTCATGAATGAGCATGTGGTGATCTGGTACATGGTTTCTTCTGAGTGAGGATATTCTTTTTCAAATAAGTACAGTTCACACTTTTTGCTTTTTCTCTCAAAGAAGTACATGTTTACTGTGGGTAGCACATTCCAAGCATATACATTTTCTTTAGTTGTAAAATTTTCAGGATAGTTTTTTCGATAGAAAGCAACATCAATCATTTGAGTTAAGTATCCAGATCCTGAATTTTTCCATGACTTCTTTGTACAAGACATGACCATAGGTTTACCAATAATTAGTATTTTAATAATATCACTTCTTGTACAAGACATGACCATTGGTTTCCAAGCCTTAAATCTTTGAGTTGTTTTGTCTTCTTTTATAATTTCTATGACATCATCAACAACTCTCCAATTGATAATTGGATTATCTTGTAGAGGAGCAACAGGAATATCAAGTACCTGTATATCTTGTTTAATTTTCTTCCTTGATTCTGTTTCAGTTTCAATTTCTTTCCTCTTTTTAGAAGGCTTTGAAGATTCACCAGATATTGGTGTTCTGGAGATTACAATTTTGGGATCAATCTCAACTAGTACCTTTTCTTTCATTTCTTCTTCTTCAGTTTCTGCTAATTCCTTCTTTTTGGCAGTACAATATTTGTCTACTATTGTTATCATTTTCATTCTGCTAAAGGACTTAGCACTATGTCCTTTTGATTTCAAGTAGTCAATCATTTTAGTCTTCTGTTCAAATATTTCATTTGGTAGGTCTGCTTTTTCTCTTTTGCATTCAGCCACAAGATCTTCAAGGCAATTCAGATGTTCTTCTTCTATTTTTCTTTGTTTATTGAACTCTGCTTGTTGATCTTCTACCAGGAATTCTTCTATCTCTTGAATAGCTGCATTCTTTAATTTTTCTTCTTCAGCTTTTCTTTTGTCTTCAAGAGCATGAGTTTTAGCAACCTTCCTCAGATACCTCATTCTGTTCACCTTCCACTTATCTTGCTTTGCTGGTCTGACATAATTTATCTTATTTACCATATGATGACCTAAAGCTCTGTGTGGGTAGTCATCTTCAAACTTATCTTTGCCTCTACCAACACACACAGATAGTGGAGTGTACTTCATATCAACAACTTCTGGTATTGTTAATGATGGAGAAAACTTACGAATTCTGTTCATTGGAAGTATCTTAGGGTGAGGAGGAAGTGCACATTTATCTACTTCATCCCAATTCACATTATCATCAATATCAGGTATGATAAGTGGTTGTAGTTCTGGAGTTGGAGGCCTTGGGATGATCACAGCCGGTACAAGGATTTCTGGTATTTCTTCATCTTCAGTAGTAACCAAGGTAGTTACTACTGGTGTTCTTTCTGTTGTATATACCACCAACTATTGTGAGGATTCTACTACTGGAGAGGTTGTTTTTGTAGTTACTACTGCTAGGGCATCAGTAGTAGTTGTGAGAACATTTACTACTGGTATTTCTTTTGCTTCAATAGGATCAGTAGTAACAACCTCTTGATCCTTGTCATCAGTAGTATCCATAGGATCAGTAGTTTCTATAACTTCAGTAGTAACCGGAGAATGTACTTGTTCTGCTGTTGGAGATTGATTTACAGACACAAATACATCTTCATCCGTACTTTTTACTCCTCTGTACAGGTCTTCAACATAACTTTGAACTGTTTCACCATGAGCTTCTTTAAGATTCAAGAGGGAGGCTGCTACTGCTGCTATTGAATCATCAATCATTCCTTGAATTTGATCTTTCTCCCCTTTAGTGATCTCAACTTGTTGAGCCTCACTATTTTCAATCTTTCTCTGTAAGTTTCTGATGATAGTGGATTGTCTTTGAAGCCTGTACTCGAACCTCTTCTGTTTTCTGTTCAGAGTATTGATGTAATGCTTCATGTAGCTCATGGTTTTTCCTTGATTGTTCAAAAGTTTCAGGCAATTTTGTACAGTGGTTTTAAGGTTTTCCATCCTGTCCGTCAATTTGGTTGGTTTAATACTGCCCTCAACCCCTTTGGGTTGATCATTGGGCTCATTTGGTACATTGGTTTGAAGGTTTTCCATCCTATCCGTCAATTCAGTTTGTTGCACTCTACCCTCATCACTTCTAGGTGATGAAATGGGTTGTTTAGATACTCTCTTCTTCCTAGAAGAAGCAGTAGTATCCCCCCTTGTGGTTTCTTGGCGCCGGGGTCCTCTTAGTGCTGCCTCAAATGATAAGTCATCACTTAGAGTTGTCGAGGTCTGGGTCCCAATGATGTTCTCACTAGCCTGTACACCCACCTTTGGGGCATCAGTAGTGAGAGCCCTTTCCTCATGCCCTCTCTCCTCCTTGAAGGACAACTCTTGGAGTCTGGGGTCTGACTCAATTGGTCCCCTGGTGTCCTTTAAGGAAGATTTCTTCCTTTTATAAATTTTAGAAATTTGTTTGGCTATTGGTTGGTCTTCCTCAGAGTGAAGAGTAGCACACTGTGGATTAATTCATGTACGTGGGACACATTCAGGACATCTGTTTGTGTAGGTAACTGAGTGAACTGTTTGGATTGTGTTTAGTGATGGAGTTGGTTGGGGTTCAATGGGGTGACTTGAACCTTCTCCAAGTGGTGGTTGATCATAGATCATATTTGAGAACAGTGGAGTCTCTTTTCCAGAAAATTTGAATTGTTTTATCATGTGTGACAAAATATTCTTTGGATTGAGTACACCTTTTTATTTAATTCAGGTGTGACAAAAATATTCTTTGGATTTGAAAGATTTTGAATTTCACAGTTAAAAATGTGTGTAAGGAATCTTGGATACATTAAAATTTTTGAAGATGATAGATTTGCAAGCATTCCTTCAAAAATCATGTTTGAAAAATTGAAGACTTGGCCTGTGCACAAACAAACAACAGTAGATGCTATTGATTTGTTGAACTCATTCCATGTACTCTTTTTGGGAGAGATACAATGTTGAATAGTATGAACAAGAAATTTCAATTGGGGTGAAAGAAGACCTTTTTGAAAAGTTACTATGTCCAGTTGTTCATAGGCCTTGGGATTGACAGTCAGAGCAAATTTGATGTATGAGTTTTTTAAGAACATGAAAATAGGTCGAAAGTCCTTTGTGCCATCTGGGTTTCTTATGAATGCACACATATTGTGAAATTTAGAATACTTGAGATCTGTTTTAACTTCGAGAGATTTCAGTGTAGCCATTTGTTTGATCTTGATCTTGAAATTGATGTACAGTTGTTGATTTTAGAGGGAGTTTGATCGTTTGAGTGATTTTTAAAATGAATTTTGTTGTTAATTATGCAGGGTTTTGATCGAGATTTGCAGAGTTTAGGGTTTATCGTAGGGTTTATCGAATCAAGGTGTGGACAATGCTAAACTAATCACTTTCAGCTATTTATATTTTTCGAATTATCCTGCAAAAGGACCGAAATACCCTTCGAATCATAACCCAACGGCTATTTTCATGGGGGTTAGTATGGTAAAGTGCCGTATTTATAGATAAAGGTCGATCAGTAGTAACTAAGTATCAGTAGTAGAAACGTCAGTAGTAACTGTTGGTTTTATACTTGACCTAATTCTAAAGAACAACCCTATCAGTACTAAATTGTTCATGCAACTCATAGTCAGTAGTAATGAATAACCAGTAGTAAAACATTCTTTTAGATATGGATATTATACAAAAACTTTACATTTAATTTGATAATGAAATTAAGTTACTATGATCATTCCAATACTGCTAACCAAGAAACTGAATCTTCTTAAATCAAATGCTTTTGTAAAAAGATCGGATAATTGATTATCAGTATGAATTTTCTCCACTTTTATTAATTTCTTTTCCGGATTATTCACTATACTGATAGCACTTTGATTATCAATAAAAATAGGAGTTTTAAGAATAGAGATACCAATGTCTAGAAGTTGATTTTGGATCCATAGAACTTGAGCACATCAAGCAGATGCAGCTACATACTCTGCTTCAGCTGTTGATGTTGACATATTTATTTGTTTCTTGCATTGCCATGACACTAATCTTGATCCAAAGAATTGACATCCACCAGTAGTAGATTTTCTATCTTGACATTCACCTCCATAGTCACTATCTGTGTAGGCTATGAGTTCAAATGGTGAGTCATGTGGATACCAAAGACCAAGAGAAGGTTTTCCCTTCAAGTATCTAAAGATTCTTTTGACAGCCTATAAGTGTAGTTCCTTAGGTCTTGTTTGATACCTGGCACATACACAAACACTATACATAATGTCAGGTCTTGATGCAGTTTAATATATTAAAGAGCCTATCATTGATCTATAAAGATGTTCCTCTACATCCTCCCCCTCAACATCAGGATGTAGGTGTTTGTGAGTTTCCATTGGTGTGCTTGCACTTTTGCAGTCTTTCATTGCAAACTTTTCCAAGATGTCTCTGACATATTTTGATTGATTGATCAAAGTACCATCGGATCTTTGATTAATTGGGAGTCCAAGAAAGAAGTTCATTGGACCCATTGAGCTCATCTTGAATTTGATCTGCATTAATTCTTCAAATTCTTTGCACAGTTGATCATTTGTTGAACCAAAAATGATATCATCTACATATATTTGGACCAGTAGTATATCATCTTTGACTTTTCTCGTGAATAGAGTCTTGTCAATTGCACGATGACAATGTGTCATACCAAGCTCTTGGAGCCTGATGAAGACCATATAGAGCCTTGTCTAGTTTGTACACATAGTCATCATGTTCAGGATCTTCAAATCCTGGAGGTTGACACACATAAACTTCTTCTTCAATTTTCCCATAAAGGAATGCACTTTTAACATCCATTTGATAAACTTTGATTTTCTTGTATGAAGCATATGCCAGAAATATCCTTATTGCTTCAATTCTAGCAACAGGTGCATATACTTCATCATAGTCTATACCTTCTTCTTGAGTGTATCCTTGGGCTACAAGTATAGCTTTGTTCTTGATCACTATACCTCTTTCATCTTTCTTGTTTCTGAAGATCCATCTTGTTCCAATGGGTCTTTTTCCCTTTGGTAGAGGTACAAGAGTCCATACAGCTTGTAATTTGAATTGAAGAAGTTCTTCTTGCATTTCTATAATCCAATTTAATTCTTTCATTGCTTGTTGAATTTTCTTAGGTTCCTCCTGTGACAGAAAACATTCATACATACATTCATTAGAGATTAGACTGATGTTACAAACATTTGAATTTAATGATGAATTGAATTTGCTTCTTGTCTGCATGGTTGAATTGACATCACTTAGGACTTGGTCCAAAGGATGATTCTTTTCAGTTCTGGTGCCATGAACTTTGTCAACGACTAATTGACTATCAAGGTTTGACTCATTGGATTCAGGGATTTGGGCATATGTCCATGTGTCTTCTTGATTATCTGGATTTTGTGGAGATTCTTCATTGCTACTGGTATCAGTGGTAACATGATTTTCATTTGATTCCGGAGGTTCAAAGTTAGTACTGACACCATTATTGTTGGGTTCATCATCATTTATTTGAGTTTCTGAGTTACTACTGGGATCAGTAGTATCTTGAGAATTTGAGTTGTTATTGGTGTCAAGATTGCTAGGGTTATCTGAGTTACTACTGTCCTCAGTATTAACTAAGATATATTTCATTATGTCTTGACTATCATTGAATGAAGATGATCCTCCTTGTTGGCTTTGATTGTTTGAATCTCGTGTATTAAAATCATAATTAACATCAAAAGATTTGGTTAGATTATCAATGTTAAATAACCAATCTGGACCATATCCCTGTTCATTCATCAGATTTTCATTAAAGGATACATTTACGCTTTCTTCAATGATCCTTAGCCTTTTGTTGAACACTCTATAAGATTTGCTATGAGTTGAGTATCCTACAAAGATTCCATCATCTGCTTTGCAGTTAAATTTACCAATTTGTTCTCTTATAATTAAAATTGTACAAGGACAACCAAATGATTTTAAGAAACTTATTGATGGTTTTCTTTTATTAAAAAGTTCATAAGGTGTTGTTAGTCCCAAGACTAAGTAAATAAGATTTGATGATCGATAGCTAAGAAGAATAAATATTAGCTGAAGTATGTATCTCAGCTGAAGCAAGTATATGCAATAAACCTTCAGATGGGTACGTACTTAGCTTTAGGACAACAAGTCAAATCAGCAGCTATTAACGAGAGTTCATTCGAAGTCTATGGCCAAAGGACAAAGACAAGAAGAAGACTATTCAGCTGATTGTGGAATCAGCTGATAGTACCTGCTGCAGATGAAGACTTAAAGGAAGTGTTCATTGACACCTTGAACATTTCCCTTTCCCGCTCAAAGAAGAAGAAAACGATGAAGATCTTCTATTTTGGAATAGAAGATTATGTCAGTACCTTATCATCGTTTGTCCCTCCAAGCATAAAAAGAGAAAGTCAACTATTTCTGTACTTATGTAGTACACCTTTCACTGTGCGTCAGAAAGTGTACCGGAAGTAGTTGACACAAAGTACACTTGGGACAATAACTTGTGTAAGAGCATTTAATGATCCATAGACAAGTCCACATCGACGAATAATATGTTTACACGTTGTCAAACTTGTGGACAAAGGAACATGGATCTTGGGCTATAAATACAGTCGTAAATGCTTGCATTTACATACACCTTTTAGAAATCATAGCACAAGAACATTCTCTGAGAGTTAGTTATTTGTCTAAGTATTAACTCCTCCATAGTTATTACTAAGGCATTAATATCAGCTGCTAGTATCAGCTGATATAACACTCAGTGCATACTCTTCTAGTTTTGAGCGATCTAAAGTGTCATTTCAAGTATAGAGTTTTAGTTAGTTTTGTACTATCTATTTCCGCAAACTTTGTACTGTATTAAGTTGTTTTAATAAACTCTTAATCATTGAAATCTTGTTGTTCACTTATCTTATCTTTGTTACTCGGTCATAACGCAACACGTTTGTGTTGTTGGGATCCAACAACTAGTACCAGAGCAAGTGTCAAAATTGTTTTCCATCAATTTTGAGCATCTGTTATGGCTGAACCTACATCATCAGATCTTCCATCATCTGGAAAAACTCCCAAACTCACTCAAACCAACTACCCCATGTGGAAAACCCGTATGTTGTCCCACATGGTTACCTATCACCCAAAACTTCAAGATAGCATCACGATAGGAAAATATGTTCCCAAAACCCTCATTCCTGGTACTTCTGAAATACCAGAACACTATGTGGTGAAGTCTGAGGCTCAGTGGACAGACGCTCAAAAACGTCTTGTTCATCTTGAGAACAAGGGTCGAGATATGCTTTTTCAAGCAGTTAGTGATGAACTGTATTTCAATATTCAGTTTTGTGACTCAGTTAAAAAAATGTGGGAGAGGCTGGCTGAAGTTTATGAAGGCACATCAGTTGTGCGTGAACATAACAAAACCATGCTCATACATTATTATGAACTGTTTAAAGCCAAGCCAAGTGAGACTATATTTAGCTCAAACTTTCAATCGTTATAAAATTCTGTTAAACGAGCTGAAGTCTCATTGGGTTGATAAGGACGATATGTCCAAAATGTGTAAGTTTATGGCAGCCTTACCTTCTAAATGGGCTACCATCATAACTTGCATGAGTACATCTCTTACTCTGAAAGATTATACTCTTTCGTCTCTCTATGGTATGTTTCTAAGCCATGAGAGAACTGTACTCAACAAATTTCAACCTCCAAAGGACTCTAAAGTGAGTTCCGCTGGATCTTCGACTACTCTTGTCTCCTTAAACAAGCCTAGCAGAATCGAATATCCCCCATCAGATGATGAAGCTGACAACACTTCAGTTGTTGGTTTGTTCAACATGCCTGAAGTCAGCATTGAAGAAGTCGATGAAGACGAAGACAACGATGCCCTTATATCGGAGCTGGCCTTACTTGTTAAAAATAGAAAATTCTTCAAAAACAAGTCTGGCTCCTCAGCTAGAGGCTTAAGTAGCAGATCTATCTCATCAGCTGTATCTTCTAGACCCTCTGGAAGTACACCTGACATCTCTAAGATAACTTGCTACAACTGCAACAAGAATGGACACTATGCTAACGACTGCAAGTAGAAGAAAGCTAGTTCATCATCTTCAACTGGTGACTCCATTGAAGATAAATACAAAAAGCTACAAGCCTTCACCAAAATGATTCTAGAAGAAAAGAAGGCACTTGAAGGCAAAGCCGCTGACAAGGGTCTTGAAGCTGAAACTCATGATTGGGCTGACTCTGGTGACAGCTCATCTGATGACGATGAACAAATGGCCACAATGTGTTTGATGGCTCGTGCTAATGATGATGAAAGTATTACAGCTGATGATGCTAGTTCTTATAAATAGGTCAACATTGTTCATAAAAAGGTAACCTCTCTAATCTCTGCTGAGGCTACTAAAGCCAAAGACATTGTTGATTCTATTATTTGTGACTTGCACTTCATTGATCAGCTGAAAGGTGAATGTTTGGATAAACATAGTGCTACTCTACGTGAAAATGCATTTTTAAAAGAACGTTTAATTGACCACAAAACTTTAAAAGAAGAACTTTATGAAACAAAATTTATTAACTCAGTTCTTCAACATGATCTATGTGAAAAAGTTAAAGAACTTGAAGCAATTAAAAAGATTTGTGAATCATGGTCTCGTTCATCCAAACGTGTGAGTGAATGTGTTAACTCACAAATCCCGAGTCAAGTACAAGCTGTACTAGGAGGAGACTTCCTTGCTGCAGCCGCTGTACCTCACAGCAGTACAGATGATCTGTACAACTCGTCAGCTGATGCTTCTGTGCCAGTTGAAGAGTTGGTTTTTGGTTCCTTCGTTAGGTCTACCAAAACCTAAGCTACTGAGATGTCCTCAGAAGATCCTTCTGTTGCTACTGGTGAAGAGTCATCAGCTGACTCCTCTGCCATGATAGTCAGGACACCTATTGTAGTCATTGTTGAACCTAGAAAATCTATCTTGGGTTCAGCACCTCCTGCCTCTTCTGCTAGATCTCAGCAGAAGACTAGAAGAACAGCAGGAAAGAAAACTGTTCTTACACCCTCCAAGGGTGAGCCAGTTGGAGTTCGTACTCGAGCTGCAAAGAACAAAGGTAAGGGTATTCCTAAGAATACTCCAAGTCCTTCTTCAGCTGTGTCTGTCAGACGGCTGAAAGGAAAGGTCAGCAAGCTGACATCACTCGTTCAAAGTCTGACTATCTCTGATAATCAGAAAATGAAAGGTATTTTGGGTCCAGTTCCCAACCCTATTGCCTCGCCCTCTACTCCACTGCAAAGAAACAGAAAATGCTATAAGTGTGGAGATCGTGGGCACATGGCAAGTGAGTGTGACAGCACATGCCTGAGACCTTCCCCAACCTCAGTATGTGAGCCTACTGAAAAGCCAACTTCTGTGAGTCCCAGCGGGAAGTCACAAGGACCCACCGAAGTGTGGGTTCCCAAAAAGAACTAACTCTTTTAACTTATGTGCAGGGTGATGAAAGCAAACATGTCTTATACTTAGACAGTGGTTGCTCGAGACACATGACTGGTTATAAATCCCTGCTGGAAGAGTTTGAAGTTTGTGATGGTCCCTCAGTAGTTTTTGGTGATAATGGTAGAGGCTCAACTGAAGGTTATGGAACCATTTCTAATGGATCCGTAAAAATCACAAGAGTTGGTTATGTGAATGGGCTGAAACATAATCTAATCAGCATTAGCCAACTTTGTGATGCAAAGTTCTCAGTGAACCTTAACGAATACAGAGGAACGGTGACGGATAAGACTGGAAAGGTAGTATTAGTTGCTCCAAGAACCAAGAATGTCTATACACTTGACATGAATCCTCAAAATCAAGAAGTCTGTCTATTCTCTCATTCTACTGAAGAGCTGAATTGGTTGTGGCATAAGAGGCTATCTCACCTAAACTTCAAAAATATATCGAAGCTGGCTCGAGGTCAGCTGGTGAATGGTCTGCCACAAATCAAATATGAAAAGGATAAGCTTTGTTCAGCTTGTGAACAAGGCAAACAACATAAAAGCTCCTTCAAATCAAAGCAATGTTTTTCCATCGACAGCTGCCTACACATGCTCCATATGGACCTTTTTGGCCCTATGAGCACTGAAAGTCTAGGTCGAAATAAATATACACTTGTTATCGTTGATGAATATTCACGATATACTTGGGTAATATTTCTTCGTCACAAAAGTGATGGAACTTCTAAATGGGTCTAGAGTCAAGATGCTGAGATCAGACAATGGTACTGAATTCAGGAACAAGACTTTAGAAGATTTCTGTTCAGATGTTGGGATCTCCCAAAATTTCTCAGTTGCAAGAACGCCTCAACAAAATGGTGTTGCAGAAAGAAGGAACAGAACCCTAGTAGAAGTTGCAAGAACAATGCTTGCTGAGTCAAACATGCCTAAGCAATTTTGGGCAGAAGCTGTTAACACAGCTTGTTTTACTCAAAATAGGTCTCTCTATGTGAAGAGACACAAGAAGACTTCTTATGAGATTTTTCGTCAGAGGAAACCATTCATAGGTTTCTTTCATGTGTTTGGCTGTGTGTGTTTTGTGTTAAACACACGAGATCAGCTGAGTAAATTTGACTCTAAAGCTGATAAAGCCATTTTCTTGGGATACTCCACTCTATTCAAAGCATATAGAGTTTTCAACAAAAGAAGACACACATTGGAAGAGTCCATAAATGTTACTTTTGAAGAACACTCAAAAGCTATGAACCCCACCTCTGCTGACTCGTCTGATGCATTTCAGAGATCAGCTGAATCATCTCCTGATGATACAACTGAAGCATTCTCCGATGCTTTAAACCTCTTTGATGTTCCCATAAATGAATCAGATGAGACGTTCCATGATGCTCCTACATATCTTGAAGATATCGCAGCTGTTCAACAAGAGATTCCAACAGCTAGAGCATCATCTAAGGCTATCTCTAAGCCACCTCTTCATACTTCAAGAAGATCCGTTCGAAATGAAGTTATTCATCCTGCTGAGCATTCAGCCGCTCAACAAGGATCTAATTCTGCTGAATCTTCCTCTTCTACAGCTGCTCCTCAATCTAAGTGGACCTCAGAACATCCAATTGAGTTAATCATTGGAGATCCACAACATGGAGTTGTTACAATAAGTAAAGCATCATGCAATATTTGCTTATGGTCTTGTTTTCTAGCAACTGAAGAACCGAAAAATATTAAAGCTGCTTTAGAAGACTCAAGCTGGATTCAAGCGATGCAGGAAGAACTTAACCAATTCGAGGTCAACAAAGTATGGCAGCTGGTGCCCCCACCAGCTGGAAAGACTATAATTGGTACTAAATGGGTATTTAGGAATAAAATGGAAAAAGAAGGTGTGGTTATTCGCAACAAAGCTAGACTTGTTGCACAAGGATACAGACAGGAGGAAGGAATCGATTTTGATGAAACGTTTGCTCCAATGGCTAGGCTTGAGGCAATTAGAATATTTCTAGCCTACGCTGCTTACAAAAACTTCACAGTTTTTCAAATGGACGTGAAGAGTGTGTTCCTGAACGGGAAGCTACAAGAGGAGGTATACGTTAAGCAACCACCAGGGTTCGAAAATCCTAAGTATTTAGACTATGTGTTTAAATTGGATAAGGCGCTGTATGGGTTTGAAACAAGATTGATAAAACCTTATTCTTTCGCAAAATCAAAGGTGATATCATTCTTGTTCAAATTTATGTGGACGACATAATTTTTGGTGCTACTGATGAAAAACTTTGTAGACGCTTTTCTAAACTTATGTCTACAAAGTATGAGATGAGTATGATGGGTGAATTAACGTATTTTCTTGGCTTACAAGTTAAGCAATCTAAAAATGGAATTTTTATAAATCAAGAAAAATATATCAAAGATCTTTTAAAGAAATTTGATATGAATTCATCATCATCCATGAGAACTCCAATGGCTCCTCCAAACAATCTAAATGCTGACATAACTGGTAAGTCAGTTGATGTTACATTCTATAGAGGAATCATTGGATCATTACTCTATCTCACCACCAGCAAACCAGATATTATGTTTGCTACTTGCATGTGTGCTAGGTATCAAGCTGATCCTAGAGAATCTCACCTAATAGCTGCGAAAAGAATTTTGAGGTACCTTAAGGGTACTCCAAGCCTAGGTCTTTGGTATGCCAAAGACTCAGGGTTTGATCTACTTGGCTATTCAGATTCAGACTTTGCAGGTTGCAAAATGGATAGAAAGAGCACCACTGGAGGATGTCAGCTGCTTGGTGGAAAGCTAGTCAGCTGGACAAGCAAGAAACAAAGTACTGTCTCTAACTCCACAACTGAAGCAGAATACGTTGCCGCTGGAAGCTGCTGTACTCAAGTCCTTAGGATGAAGAATCAGCTTGTTGATTTCCATATGAACTTCTGCAAAGTTCCTATCTATTGTGATAACACGAGTACTATTGCAATCAGCAACAATCCAGTTCTTCATTCTAGAACCAAACATATCGACATAAGGTATCATTTCATTAGAGATCACATTGAACAAGGTGACGTGGAACTCCACTTCATTTCAACAGACCTTCAGCTGGCTGATCTATTCACTAAGCCTTTAGATGAAAAACGATTCAACTTTTTGATCAGCGAGCTAGGTATGTTGAATGCTTGAATCAACTGCTGAAGTACTATCAGCAGCTGATAAGATTCACCTTGTCACTTAGTACATTCAGCTGACTAAAACCTTTTGAATATATCAGTCAGCCGAATAAAATCTCTTAAATGATAACTTATCGTGTTTTATAAGTTAAAACGTTTGGTTCTCCCATAAAAAGGCATCTTTTAACCCTATCCATACGTTCTCTGTGACAAATATTTCCACTCGAGTGAAAATATTTGGCATTTATGAGGGACAAGACACCCTGACAAAGAAACGGCTCCACTACCCTGACACAGAAACGGCTCCACTACCTCACACTGTCACATCCAACCACCTTTGCACGATAACCAACGTGTCTATAGTTGGTTTGTAACTATCCTTTTATGACCCGGTTTAAATTCAAATCTTTACCCAAACCGTCCCATAAATCCCTATAAATACCCACCTCTCCTCCTCATTTCCTCATCACTCCCACAATTCTCTCTCAAAAACCCTCTTTTTCTAACCTTTATCTTTCTTCTCTCTCTCTCTCTCTCTCTCTCTCTCCCAAAATGACGAAGAAAGCTCAAAAGGTTTCTCTCACTAGGGCTGCCATTGAGTTCTCTCATAACTCAAACCTTGTAGCCAACACTTCCCCACCTGATGATCTTGTCGATATTTATCGACCGGTTGGGACGTTTGTGCGTCTCAGCCCTATTAGTGGTGCAGTTACCAGATTCACCAAGAGTATCATCGAACTCTTGCGTTATTTCTGGATGTCCGCCTCCACTTCTGGAGACGACATCACTGCGCAAGTGGGTTCGATTATCTGCATCTTGGAGAAAAATATCAACAGACGAAATCTGCTGATGAAGCTAAAGCGAGTCTAATCCGTATCACTGGATACAGATTAGAAAATGAAGAAGACAAGGTGCTGATCTTCAAGAAGTCTCAGCTGACAAGTCTTTACCCACATCATTCAGGGTATAGGCGGCAATTCCGGGTCTCACAACCAGTGCAACTCCAGCATGCAAGTCTTTGCTGAAGCCCTAGTCACCGGTCAGCGGATCGACTATGGGAAACTGGTTTACGAGGAGGTCAAGACCAAGCTGAAAGGCAAGGGAAATCATATTCCCTATCTTCGCTTTTTCACATTGTGCATCGCACATGTGATGCTTGAAAAGCTGCAGATAGATTATGAAGACATCCCTGGGGAATCGGTGATGGTCCGTTCCATTTCCAACATCATCTTCCAAAAGAAGGATGATGAGAAGGCATTTCCCCTCACCTCGTACATGCTGAAAATCATAGATGATCGAGTCAGATCCAAAAGGGATCGAAAGAAGGGCGCAACATCGAAGAAATCTGTCCTACAAGAAGGTAAGTCCTTTCCTCATTTGAAGCGTTTTCCCTCAACTGGGCGACCATCCCCAGATGCTGATGGGAAAACCACCACCTCAACAGGGATCTCAATCCCTGAGAATGAGGATTCTGCTGATGCAGATGATTCTCCTCTGGTGGTGAAGAAGCAAGTTAAGCGACCCTCTAATCGCCCTCCTTCTTCTTCATTCTTTTTATCATCTTCTTCTGCCACCAGCACCCCTGTTTCTCCTCTGCTGGAGGTAAGAAGGACTGCTACTATTGGTGCAGAGAAGATGATTGCAGATTGCTGAACTAGAAACAGCTGCAACATCTGGACTCAGCCGGGATCCTAGAGAAGATCGCTTACGATCAGAGGCTTCGTCAGCTTCTGATATTTGTTCTTCTCATTTTCAGATTGGCAGTGTTTATCAAGGAACTCCACCAATATTCGGAGCTCCTAGTCAAACACTCTCGGCTGGTCACATCCTCCTTCCCTTTTCATTCTCTCTCTGCTGAATTCTCAACAAGTCAGTAGACTTCAAAACGGAAAATTCGTTCTTCAGGATTTAGTGCCAGCTCAAAACCTCTTCGTAGCTCCTCGACTGATTCATTATCTGTCGTTGTAACACGGGAACAAACTCCACAAGCAACCTCAGTCTCTCAACAGACTGATGGTGAAGTTTTCGGCTCAACCCAAGCCACCCGAGAGTCAGCTGCACACACACCACCCCCAACTTCTTCATCACTCCCTGAGTCATCAGCTGATGATAGATTGACTGGAAACCAAGTCAATCTTGAAGTTGACCCTTCTGTTTCCCACGATGTCACCGGCTTAAACCAGTAGGTGATCAAGGAAACCACCACCGCCAATGAAGAGACAACTTTAGACCAAGTTGTTACTGAGGCATCCACCCCAACTGCCAGTGATCGCGAAAGTAATCGCCAATTGAGCTGTGAGGCAGCTAAAACACCAACCCGAGGAACTCTTCCTCCAGTCTCCATACCAGTTTCGACGACTTGTGAGACCGAAGCACTAGATTCTCAAACAGCATTTCGTATGATGTTTGACTCTGCTGATGTCCCCTTTCAGCAGTACCTCTTGTCAGATGATGAAGAGGTAAATGAATCTGGGCTTCAAACTTATTTGACAACTGAAGTCGGCACTTCTGTTTTAACCCAGAAGTTTCAGTTGGACCCAACTCACCCCCCATAGTCCCTGAGCAACCCATAGGAGCAATTCCTCCTAACTCAGGAACAACCACTTCCACAGCTGAGGTTACCCCTCAAGCTGGAGACATGCCGGACCATTTCCCCCAAAGCGTCCAAGTGTCCCATGCTGAATCCAGCAAAAGCTGGAGGACGCATTCCCATCAGAGCCGCTGCTGCTCTGATGTCTAGAGTTGTTACATCCCAGATTCGACCTGGGATGGCCACGCTGAGTAAGCAGATGGACTCCCTTCGCAGGGATGTTCCAAAGAAGTTTGCCCAAACTGCTGAGAATCTCTCTTCCAGCATAACTTCTCTGCACACTAAGGTTCACACTCAGACTCCTCAGCTAGCTCTTCTTTCTGATCAGATTCGCCTCAACACCAACGAGTTCATCTCTCTCAACGACTACGTGCATCAAGAGTTGAACTCCCTTCGCGATTCTGACAAAGTCGAACAAGACAAACTTCTCTCCGAAGTTCGGGACAGCCTGGCTCTTGCCCAATCAAAGCAAGAGTCTCTACTCACACTTACTCATAGCCACCTTTCTAAGGCTATTGAGGAGTCAGCTTCTGCTGTGTCCATCAGGTTGGACAAAATGGAGACTGAAGTCAGCTCGCTGACTTCCCACGTCGCTGGTCTCCAAGGCACCCTTGACCTCATTCTTGCAAAGCTAAATGAGGGTGCCGCTGTTGTCCGTCCTGCTTCAGCACCAGAGAGTACCCCTCTTCTCCGGGCACTCTCTGAGGGGGAGAAAGAGGCCACTTCAGCATGTGAACAACAAGGTGAACAAAATAGTTCACAACCTATACTCACCTCTGCTGTTGGAGCCAATACTGAAGACGTTCCAGCAGGTGATACCCCAAGAACTCCACCTATCACCTCTGCTACACAAGAAGAAGAAGCTGAACCCTCAACTGATTTTGTTAAAAATCGTTGATTCCTTTGAATCAGTTGAGGGCCCACAAGTCCAAGCCCCACAAATCCAAAACCCTTATCCTATATTACAGGAGATTCATCATCCTACTGAGTGGGAGCCTACATCTATTGCGGTTAAAAACTTCATCCTAAATGAAGTTGGAACCGCTGCTGATCTTGATACAGCCATTGCCCTTCAAAGAAAAACTCATGAAGAGCTGTATCAAAAAGCTGAAGCCCAAAGAGCTGAGAACATTAGGTTGTTCAACAAAGTTCTTTATCAGCGTAGGCAAGAAGCAAAAATCACCAGCGTAAGGGCCCCCAGATTCGATCCCAGCTCTCCTGATGAAATTGTAATAACAAGAGCTGGAGGAACTGTGGTCAATGAAAAGTTTCCTCTGAACAAGATCAGCCTCGTTCTCAACTACGCTGAATGGAAAGAGGCTAAAGCAGCTGCCAGATCTGCAAACCCATCGCGGATTATAACAGATCTGGAAAATGAGATAAAATTCGCAATCTACTCCTTCAAGACTCTATGCGACGAAATCAGGAGACATGCTCCTGAGTTAGTATATCACATACCTCCTGAATTATGTGAATCTCAAGTTGCTGGTATCAGAGAAACTGCTGGTGAAAGCTCCTCAGCAAGAGGGGAGAAACGTAAGTCCGTTCTCCTCGAGCCTCTTGCTGACTCCAGACCACTGGATATTGGGTCATCAATCATATTTGCAAAACGACCAAGACCCAATATCACAAAAGCCATCCCCACGGGAGTTAACTTTGTCCCTGTGTTGATCGTAAAAGAACCAATCTATGGCTTTTGCTAACTGGAGAAAAAAAAGGTGCCATGCTTCCAACGAGCAGATGAGTTGGATTTATGTGATGTGGATCAACTTATGATCTATCACAAGCTGCTGAGCTCCTCCACTGAAGAGGGGAGAGAAATGAAGAAATTAATAACCTCAGCCGTCAACTCACTGTATCGCAATGTCGTTGGATCAGCTATATCCAAGGCATTATAGTTTTTTTTATTTTCCTTGTAATTTTAATTGCCCTATCAATAGAAAATCAAAATTTTGTAATATACTTGTAAAAAAATTGTAAAAAGATAAACATATACAAAAGAACCCTAAGGGTCAAAGCACATAAGTATTCAGCTGACTTCATCAGCTGAATCATTACAGGGTTACACTTATACAGCTATTCGATTGCATCAAATAAGGGGAGATTGTTAGTCCCAAGACTAAGTAAATAAGATTTGATGATCGATAGCTAAGAAGAATAAATATCAGCTGAAGTATGTATCTCAGCTGAAGCAAGTATATGAAATAAACCTTCAGCTGAGTACGTACTTAGCTTTAGGACAACAAGTCAAATCAGCAGCTATTAATGAGAGTTCATTCGAAGTCTATGGCCAAAGGACAAAGACAAGAAGAAGACTATTCATCTGATTGTGGAATCAGCTGATAGTACCTGCTGCAGATGAAGACTTAAAGGAAATGTTCATTGACACCTTGAACATTTCCCTTTCCCGCTCAAAGAAGAAGAAAACGATGAAGATCTTCTACTTTGGAATAGAAGATAATGTCAGTACCTTATCATCGTTTGTCTCTCCAAGCATGTAAAGAGAAAGTCAACTATTTCTGTACTTACGTAGTACACCTTTCATTATGCGTCAGAAAGGGTACCGGAAGTAGTTGACACAAAGTACACTTGGGACAATAACTTGTGTAAGAGCATTTAATGATCCATAGACAAGTCCACATCGACAAATAATATGTTTACACATCGTCAAACTTGTGGACAAAGGAACATGGATCTTGGGTATAAATACAGTCGTAAATGCTTGCATTTACATACACCTTTTAGAAATCATAGCGCAAGAACATTCTCTGAGAGTTAGTTATTTGTCTAAGTATTAACTCCTCCATAGTTATTACTAAGGCATTAATATCAGCTGTTAGTATCAGCTGATATTACTCTCAATGCATACTCTTCTAGTTTTGAACGATCTAAAGTGTCATTTCAAGTATAGAGTTTTAGTTAGTTTTGTACTATCTATTTCCGCAAACTTTGTATTGTATTAAGTTGTTTTAATAAACTCTTGATCATTGAAATCTTGTTGTTCACTTGTCTTATCTTCGTTACTCGGTCATAACGCAACACGTTTGTGTTGTTGGGATCCAACAGGTGTTTTAAAATGAGGTTTAACTATCAATACTTTGTTCTGAACATAACATGCAGTATTAATAGCTTCAGCCCAAAAAGTTATTGGTAATTTTGATTCTACAAGCATGGATCTGGCTGCTTCAATAATTGTTCTATTTCTTCTTTCAGCTACACCATTTTGTTGTGGAGTTCTTGGTGAGCTGTACTGCCTGTCAATACCCTTAAGATCACAGAAATTAATTAGATTAGTATTTTTAAATTATGTGCCATTATCACATCTAATGGCTTTCACTTTGAGATCTCTTGTATTCTCCAGTTTGACAATTAGATTCTTTATAGTTTCACTTGTTTCATATTTGGTCCTAAGAAAGAATACCCAAGTATATCTAGAAAAATCATCAGTAATAACAAGACAGTATTGTTTCTTTCCAATACTCATTACATTTGTAGGTCCAAATAGGTCCATATGTAAGAGTTGCAAAGGGTTAGAAATAGAATTAATTGCTTTGGTCTTATGAGAAGTCTTGTGTTGCTTGCCTTTTAGGCATGCCACACAGTGATAATCACATATAAATTCTTTTTGAGGTAATCCAACTACCAAATTATTTTTGACTAGATAATTCATATTTTTAAAATTTGTGTGACACATCCTTCTATGCCAGAGTTCTGATTCATTTGTGTTTGCCTCAGATATAAACAGTTGATCTCATTTGAAGAAATGAGTTCTCCCCCTATATCCAGGCAATACACATTATTTCTCCTTGGTGTTCTTAAAACAACAAATTTTTCATCTAAAATAAAATCAGGATAAAGAATGATGCACTCTATATCTGTAAAATGAATTTTGTTCTTTTTATCACATACTTGTGAGACACTAACCTGATTATATTTAAACTCAGCAACATAAAATACATCATCAAAAGTAATCTTACCATTTGATATTGTACCTTTAACTGTAATCTTACCACCTCTTGGATTTTCACCAAAAGCAACATATCCACCTTCAAAAGACTTGAAATCTTTGAGAATTTGAAGATTTCTAGTCATGTGCCTAGAGCATCCACTATCAATATGCCATGTTCTTCCTTCTTCAGGGATCTGAAGGCTCTACACATAAAATAAATGGATTAGTTAATTTTGGGAACCCAAACTTGTTTTATCCTGGGTTCATCCTTTGAAGAGTAAGATTTTTTAAATGGATGAGCTTTGTATGCAGTTTTGGTCTTAATTTGATAGTTATAACTGGTATTTTATTTTACTACTGACCTAGGTTTATACCCGTAGTGTTTGGCTTTGGAGTATTTTACTACTGATGGACCGGTAGTATTTGGATAATATGAGTTTTTGGTATAGTCAGTAGTATTTTGATAATTGTGTCTGACAGCATTGTAATTAGGGTTTTTACCAGTAGTAAACCTGGAATAGTTCCTACTGACATTAGAAAACTTTGAATATGTTGGAGTTTGATTTTGCTTTCCATTGTTTTTAAATAATTACTTCTGTTTGGACTTCTATACCTGATATTTTGCACAAATCGTTGTGCAGTTCTCCCAAATTTAGGAACTTCAACATATGAGTTTTTAATTTCTTTTGTTTCTGCAGATTGTTTTAGTTTTAATGCTTTTGCTTTTTCTTTGTTTTCTTTAATTTCTTTAAATTCTTTGCAGTTAATTGGATTGAAGTGACAATCCTTTGCTATGTGGTTAACTTTGTTGCGAATTAAACATGTTAATTTTGTTGATTTAGCACCTTCAGGCTTTCTTTGTTCTTTTAACTGATTTAAGTTTCTTTGATTTCCCCTTCTTAAAATTGTTGGTATATTTTCTGAGTTATATTTAGGGGATTTAGTTTGACTTTGTGTGGTATGGAAACTTGTATCAGTTGAATTAGTTGTTTGATCATCATCAGATGAATCATTACTGGTTTCAGTTTGACTCTCTATTTTTAATTCATTTAATATTCTTTCTGGGCTTGATTTAAGAGGAGGAATAAAATTAGTTGGAGGTGGAACTGCATGGTATCCAACTCCATGAACAACTTTCTCAGTGGTTTGATTACTGGTTTATTCATCAATTATTTTAGAACTTCTTTCAAACTTTTTAATAGTTAATTTATTGTGTTCTAATTCTAATTGACATTCATCTAATTTAATTAGAGTTTCTTTTAACTTTAACTCTGCATATTCTTTATCATAAGTTGTTTGCAATAATTCATCTTTTATCTTTTTATCTGTTATTTGATAAATTTTAATTTGATTTTCAAGATCAGCTATACAACCATTATATTCAATTCTTCTGTTTCTATTTAAAATCATCTCATCAAGTGTTTCTTTGTTAAGTTTTTCTAATTCATTATATGCTTTAATGCATTCAGGAGTGCAGGATTTAGAATGTACCTCAGTAGTAGAATCAGTGAAGGCCATAAGAGCTTGGTTTTGAGCATGTTCTTCTACTTGAAAGCTCCAGTCATATCCTTGACCTTCTTGAGATACTAATGCAGTTGAATTCGAAGTGTTGTTTTTGTTGTAATTTGATCTTTGATCTTTTCTAGGACATTCTCTAGCAAAGTGACCAAGATTACCGCAGTTGTAGCATTTGACTTTGGTCTTGTCAAATCCAGCACGATCACCTTTGTTGTAGGTCAGATTTTGTCTACCAGTTCTTTTGAGAAATTTTTTGTTCTTAAACTCAGCATAGCCATCTGCCATTTGATGTCCATCTCTTCTAGATCATCAGGATTAAGTTGTTCCAAATCTTCACTAATCAATGCAGTGTGCACATGACTGGTGAAAAAGGATTCTCTTGCTACACCATCACTTCTTGCATTATTTGCAGCATCATGATTTGTTCCTGTACTATACACAAAAGCAGCATTATTTGAAGGTAAATTAGGAGTTTTATTACTTACCTCAGATTCAAATACTCTGAATTCATTGTAGATTTCATCCTGCTCTTTTATTTTCAGTGCATCTCCTTGTTTATATATAACAGTATACATAGACCATTCTTCACCAAGAGATCTAAGAAACTTTCTGTTCACATCATCATTGTCTAGTTTAACACCGACTTGATTGAGTTCACCAATAAGTTTATTGAATCGATCAAAAACTTGTGACAATGATTCATTCTTCTGTCCTTTGAAGTTTTCAAAGTCTTGTTTTAAAACAGACTTCATGTTCCTTTTAGTACTTTTGGTGCCGACAAATCTCTTCTCCAATGCCTGCCACAGCTTCTTTGCATCATCATATTCAACAAATAGATGTTGATAATCATTGGGAATAGCAAGCAAAAGGGTGCTTAAGGCTTTGAGTTTGATTCCTCTGTCCTTCTTTTCTTTTTCACACTTGAGTTTGTCGACTTCAGTTGATGTGGTAGCTATTTGAGTCTCAATAGTTTTGTTGCCTTCAACAACAACTTCCCACATGGAAGAATCAGTAATAAGCATGTATTGCTTGATTCTGTTTTTCCACATCCCACAGTTGTTGGGAGTGAGAATTGGAATTTTGTTAGCATGTGTGCTTTCATTGTTATCAGACATGATTAACAATTTTGAATTCGAAAGTATGAAACTTTTTGATGTTCTTAATTCGTAGATCTAGAACCTTAATGCTCTGATACCACTTGTCAGGATCGAATAACTCGAACAAGTTATTAAATCACAGATCTACTAACAAAGAGAAGTTACAGCGGATTAACACTCTTGTTATATGATTAAGAACAATGAAAACTATAATCGAATAAGAACAATAATAAGAACACAGTTATCACAAAAAGCTTCAATGTATATTGATTATATCGAACAATACACACGTACGTTTACAATTCGTAAGGAACTATTTATAATAGTCCTTGAAGCCTAAACTATTAACCTAGTTATTCTAGGAAACGATTACAATTGAATTACAAAAGATAAACATTCTATAACTAACTATACGAAAAACTAGAACACGATCTGCACCAAATATAGAGATCAGTAGTAAACAAGATCGTCAGTAGTAAATCCATCATCAGTAGTATCTTGTGTTTCTACCCCATCAGTACTATCTTCAATAAGTGTTGATCAGTACTAACTACAGCATTAGTATTAGAATGTTTATTTCCCAACAAAATGTGTATTTTATGAGCCTTGGGTTGTGTTTGACTAAATAGACGATTTTGACAATTCGGTGAACCGATCACTAACTCGGTATACTTGTTACAGGAATCGGGAAGGAGACTCAGTGATACTAGCTCACTGAGTTAAGGAAATCGAGGATTGAAAGGTGAGTGGACTTAACCTACAACTAGGGTTTCGATTGAATTCTATCTAGTAGTGTATACTAGTAAAATACGCAGGGCTGGTTGACCTGGGGAGTTCGCGTCGCGAACTCCTCTTAGCGATAGGGAAAACGCGACAGAGAATTTGGGTGTAATTCGGGAGGTAGTTCACGGAATAGTTCCCGACGCGAACGCGAACTATAGTTCGCGTCTGGGAACTTTCTTGTGACGTTTTTCGTGGTGTGTTACGTAGCTAGTCTACTTGATGTGTATGCCTAGTGTTAGAGGAATACCATACATGACTATGTGCACAATCGGGACGAGGTCAGTGTCGGAAGGATATCGGCTGAGCATAGTCTATCGACTAATAGGGTATTCGAACCTTACCTGTATGCGTTGCACGGTTAAGGGGGTATACCCGGGGTGTTGGATACAGCGCTATCGGTTACCGTGGTTTTGATCGACCATGGTTTAAGGCACGCAAAGCCACCGATCCTCTCAAATAGTGGTTACCCCAAGTCGGTGATGTTTATTGCTTACTTGTTTAGTGTTTAGCATAGTTAGTAGTAGTAGTTCATTCACTTAGCTTTTGTACTAATCCCTCCCTCATTGACACATATCAGGTTGGAAGGCTTGAACGGGTCGGGCTTGGACGGAGCGTTTGACCATGCTTTAAAATGTGTTTTGTGAATTGAGCCGTGTTTTGTAATACCGTCTTTTAACTAACTATTAAATTGTATCGTTTTGTGGGACCACGGTTAGTAAACTTAACGTAACGTAGGTGTAGACTAATTGCTTCTGTAATCTATTACTAATGCTTTAATGGTTGTCCTTTAAAAAAACGGTTTCGAAAAATGCGGTGTTACAGTTTACGACCCACGGGTTGAAAGTTATGACCCAACCTGCTAATTTCACGTTCTAAATGGGTCGGGTTGACAGGTCGGGTTTGATTTTTCCAGGCCTAACATACAATATATGATGACACTGCCTAAAGCGACCCAAAGACATACATTTTTAGGTTAATAGGGTCATGAAACTCTTATACCCGGATAAGTCTAGGGGTGAGCATAAAAACCGAAAAACCGAACCGAACCCGAAAAACCCGAAAAAATCGAACCGAAAAAACCGAACCATTTGAAAAACCGACGTCAACGGATTTGATTTTTGGAAAACCCGAATGTTTGGGGCGGTTTTCGGGGGCATATGAAAAACCAAACCGAAAAACCCGCCCCGCCCCGCCTTTATATATATTTCAAATTTTATAAAAATATTCTTATATTTTTAAAAGATTTGATATAAATTGGTTTGCAAAAGGAAAGCAACCATGCAATGAAACTTCTATGGATGAAGACATTGACTAAGATTATTACGAAAAATGGTTGAATGTTATTCTATTATTAATTTTTTTCAAATGATGTTAGTTGAATTTATTATTACATTATATTAAACTTACTAGTTGTTTTTTATTTATAATGAAATGAGTTAAGGTTTGGAAGTTTGAATCATGATATTAGTTTTTAAGGTAATAAATTGGTAAATTTAAAGGAAACTAAAAAACCGAAAAAACCCGAAACCGAACCGAAAAACCCGAAACCGAACCGAAAAACCCGAAAAACCGAAACCGAAAAACCCGAAACCGAACGGGGTGTAATTCTCAAAACCCGAACTTTCGGGGCGGGGTTTGGTTTTAGTTAAAAACCTCCCCAAACCGCCCCATGCTCACCCCTACGGATAACGTTGTAACGTTGCTTATCAATACATATGGATTTTGGTTAATGTGATAAAATGTTAACCAACTTTTCTCAAAAATTATAAGCCCGGATAACATTATATGATGGCACTGCCTAAAGTGGTCCATAGACACATGCATTTTTAAGTTAACCAAGTCATAAAACTCTTATACCCGAATAACGTTACAACGTTGCTTATCAATACACATGGATTTTGGTTAACGTGACAAAATGTTAACCCACATTTCTCAAATCTTTTAGTTTGGATACCAATCAAAAAAATAAATAATAAAACAAGAACTAGGTTGATCACGTCTTCTGCTACCCTTAATTATTTTGTGTTAGATTAATTCGTGTTTCTCAAAACTTTTCTTTTGAATCAACGTGTTTTATGTTAGATTAATCTGGTATTCTTTTGAATCAAAGGTATCTAATCTTTTCTATCTTTTCAGTTCTACATCAAATTTGATATTAATTTTTCACGTGATTTGCATCTAATTTCAATTTATTAAGTTTGAAGCATATTTTTTGTTCCGTCAAAAATTGTAACCGTAGTAGGTCATGTGAGAAATCGAGATCAAATTAACAAGCCAGTGTAGTAAATCTATCGCTTTTATATAAGTTCAAGATTTCCATCCTACATCTTTAATAGTTACGGGGAACAAAATTCAACAAACTAAAATACATTATAACCTTATTTTTCTCGTTTATAAAGTAAACTTTAAGGGGAGGATTTATAAATGTTTCATTTTTCTATAACAAACTACTATAATATTTTTAGCTACGGTAGGTGAAATTAGTCATGTCTACATTGCGTCCAATTTACTACTTACCTGCCACAAATTATTAGTTAACCCAAACAATATCTATGTTTTAAAAGTTTGTACATTTCCACTCCCTTTGTCCTAAAATAAATTACGATCATTCTATTTTAGTGCTATAGTTTTCTATTTTAGTGCTATAGTTTTGATGAATACTGTAGTTTTTGATAGTTTCATAAACTGCATTTTTCAGTAACCGCAAACAATATGTTAACAATGTATTTGTATTTGTGCACACACTAAATATTGTAGTTATTTATGTTCTACAAACTGCATTTTTCGGTAACGACAAACAATATATTAACAATATATTTGTATTTGTACACACACTAAGTATGCAATGAGGAATGGATACACAATATTAGATGAACTTGGAAATAACTAATTGCATGTAAATGCTTATTGTCAGGATCGATTAACTGTGAACAGTTAATAAACACCTTTAAATCTAATTGATTATAGAAGTTACAGCGGATTAACACTATATCAATATGTTTAAGAACAATGAACTGTAAGAACAATATGCAATAATGTTAAGAACACAGTTTCACAAAAAGCTTCAATGTATATTATTGATTAACAATACACACGTACGTTTACAATTCGTAAGGAACTATTTATAATAGTCCTTGAAGCCTAACTATTTACCCTAGTTATTCCAGGACTTGATTTACATCGAATTATAAAAGATATACATTGAATAACATTCTATAACTAACTCTGCGAAGATCTCGGACTTGATATGCTTCCAAAACGCGTACCAGTAGTAATACTAATCACTAGTAGTAAATAAGCATCGTCAGTAGTAACTCTGGTAATCAGTAGTAAGTCCAAAACCAACGTCAGTAGTAACTACTATGATCAGTAGTATCTTCAATATGTGCATGATCAGTAGTAAGCTAGTTATAGACTTCACCAGTATCAACTCATCAGTAGTAAGTGTTTCTGCCCCATCAGTAACAATCATAGTCTTCATCAGTAATAACTATGATCAGTACTAACTACAGCATCAGTTAATAAGTTGAACTGTGATCTATTCTAACAATCTCCCCCTAAACTTATTGATTCTCTTTCAATCAATCAAGTTTCTTTTTCATATCTTCTTCTTCCAACAGTTTTGCTCTTCTTTGATCACCTTCTAAAGTCTGTTGGTTTATTTTATTCCTTTGTGCAATAATATATTTGCTGATCTTTTTCACAAATTCATTCTTCTTGTTTTGCAACATCACAACATCATGAGGTTTAATAAAGGTCATGCACCAAATTTGATAAAGAGTCTTCTCAGAGTGAGGATACTCTTTTTCATATAGGAATAAATTACACTTCTTACTTGTATATTCAAAGAAGTACATGTTGACTGTTGGTAGCACATTCCAGGATTGAATATTCTCTGGATTTGTAAACTTCTCTGGATATTTATCTGGATAGAAAGCAGCATCAATCATTTCTGTAATGTAACCTGCAGCTGAATTCTTCCAGGTTTTCTTGGTCATTCTTGGTTTACCAATAATCAACATCTTGATTATGTCACTTCTGGTTAGGGACATGACTAAAGGTTTCCAAGCTCTAAATCTTTGAGTGACATTATCTTCTCTAACAATCTCAATCACATCATCTATACATCTCCAGTTGATGATTGGATTGCTTTCTAGGGGAGCAACAGGAAGATCATGAACTTGAACTATTTGCAATTTAATCTTTGGTTCTTCTAGTTCAGATTGATCTGTCTTCCTTTTTCTTGTTGTTAAAGAGAGTTCACCAGATGTTTCACCAGTTATAAGTTTTCTTTCTTTCATTTCTTTGATGTTTATCTGTTCAAGCTTTTTGATGTACTTCTCTTTAATATCTTGTTCAAGAAGGTCCTTCTTCTTCTCCACACAGTACTTTTCAATTAAGTTGATCAACTTCATTCTTCCAAAGGCCTTTGTGTTGTGACCTCTTGACTTCAAGAATGTGACCATTTCTTTCTTTTTGTCTGCAAATTGTTCTGGCATATCAGCCTTTTGTTCTTTGCATTCTTGTACTTGTGCTTCAAGAAGTTCTATTGTTTCAGATTCAAGTTGCCTTATATTTTCTAGTTCTCTTCGTTGTAATTCTTTTCTTGTTTCTGCAACTTGTTTGATTTTGACCTTTTCTTGAAATTGTGGCAGTTTTAATATGTCAGCTATATCTGCCAATTTAATTTCTGTGAAGGGTTGTCTTAGTATTCTAGCCCTTTCTGCAAATTTTCTGTTTTCAATGGCTAGAGAGACTTCAACCTTCTTCAAATACTTTGCCCTTTTTACTTTCCACCTATCCTGCTTGGCTGATTTAGCATAGTTAATTTTGTTGACCATTTCATGACCTTGTGCTCTGTTAGGTTAGTCTTCATCAGCAATTTCTTTTCCCTTTCTTATGTAGTTGTCACTCTTTTTATCTGGTTCAGCTTCAATTCTAAATTTGTGACCATATGTGTGTATTTGTGACAAGGGAAGTATTTTAGGATGTGGAGGTAAAGTGCATTCATCAACTTCTAACCAGTTGATATCATCATCAATATCTTTCACCACCAATTGTGTTGACTTTGTTTTTGGTGATGGTGGAATTATTACTGCAGGCTCTAGTAGTGGTGGCAGCTCAATAATATCATCAGTAGTAGCCAAGGTAGTTACTACTTGTATGTCTTCAGGAATTACTACTGATAGGGCATCAGTAGTGTTTGCTGCCTCTTCTTGATTTACTACTGCTATAACATCAGTAGTAGTAGGAGTTACTACTGATGCTTCTTCTTGAGCTTGTTCTTCCATAGGAGCAGTAGTAGTAGCCTCATCAGTAATATCCATCTTTTCTAGGCTTTCATCATTGACATGGCCTTCATCAACCTTTGTTTCTTTAAGATTGAGGAGAGAAGTTGCTGCTGCTGCAATAGATTCATCTATCATACTTTGAATGTTGTCCTTCTCCCCCTTAGTGAGCTCAACTGGTGGAGCTTCACTATTATCAATCTTCTTCTTCAGTCTCCTTATTATCTTTGTTTGTTTCTTGCATTGCCATGACACCAGTCTTGATCCAAAGAATTGACATCCACCAATAGTGGACTTTCTATCTTGACATTCACCTCCATAGTCACTATCTGTGTAGGCTATGAGTTCAAAGGGTGAATCATGTGGATACCATAGACCAAGTGATGGTTTGCCTTTCAAGTATCTGATTATTCTTTTGACAGCCTGCAAGTGTAGTTCTTTAGGTCTTGCTTGATATCTTGCACACACACAAACACTATACATAATGTCAGGTCTTGGTGCAGTTAAGTACATCAAAGAGCCTATCATTGATCTATATAAGTGTTCATCTACATCCTCCCCCTCAGCATCAGGATGTAGGTGTTTGTGTGTTTCCATTGGAGTACTTGCACTCTTGAAGTCTTTCATATCAAACTTCTCCAAGATGTCTTTAACATATTTTGATTGGTTTATCAAAATACCATCTGTTCTTTGATTGACTTGGAGTCCAAGGAAGAAGTTCATTGGACCCATGGAGCTCATCTTGAATTTGATTTGCATGAGATTTTCAAACTCTTTACATAATGAATCATTTGTTGATCCAAAAATGATATCATCTACATAGATTTGCACCAGTAGTATATCATTTTTTACCTTTCTTGTAAACAGAGTTTTGTCAATTACTCCTCTTTTAAATTCATTCTTCAGTAAGTATGATGATAATGTATCATACCGTGCTCTTGGTGCCTGATGTAGGCCATATAGAGCTTTGTCTAGTTTGAATACATAGTCACCATGTTTTGGATCTTCAAAAACTGGAGGTTGGCAGACATATACTTCTTCTTCAATTTTCCCATATAGGAAAGCACTCTTTACATCCATTTGATATACTTTAAACTTCTTGTATGAAGCATATGCTAGGAATATCCTAATTGCTTCAATTCTAGCAACAGGGGCATACACTTCATCATAGTCTATTCCTTCTTCTTGAGTGTATCCTTGGGCTACAAGTCTGGCTTTGTTCTTGATCACTATACCTCTTTCATCTTTCTTGTTTCTAAAGATCCACCTTGTTCCAATGGCTCTTTTTCCTTTGGGTAGAGGTACAAGTGTCCAAACAGCTTGTAATTTGAATTGAAGGAGTTCTTCTTGCATTGCCTCAATCCAGTTTGAATCCTTCATTGCTTGTTGAATCTTCTTTGGTTCATCCTGAGACAGAAAACATTCAAACATACATTCATTAGCAATTAGACTTATATTACACATGTTTGCAGTTAGACTCTTATGTAATTTGCTTCTTGTCTGCATGCTTGAGTTCACATCACTAAGGACTTGATCCAAAGGATGATTCTTCTCAGTTCTTGTGCCATGAACTTTATCAACAACTAGTTGGTTTTCAAGATTGGACTCATTTGTTTCAGGAGATTGTTCCTCTTGAGGTTCTTCACTGTCATGGATGTTTGGTTCATCATCATTTGCTGGTTCATAGTTACTACTGGGGTCAGTAGTATTTAGGTTGTTACTGGGCTCAGTAGTGTTTAGAGAATTTAGGTTATTGCTAGGACCAGTAGTATTATGAGTACTATTACTGGTACCAGTAGTATTTGAATTACTATTGTCCTCATTGTCTGAATCACTACTGCTCTCAGAATCTGAGTTATTACTGTCCTCAGTATTAACTGTGGGAACAGTATCAACTACTATGTATCTCATTTCTTCTTGACCAGAATTAAAGGATGATGTTCCTTCCCTTTGAGTATGACCATTTGAATCACCTGCATTTAAATCCATGTTAGTGTTAAAGGATTTGGTTAGATTGTCTATGTTAAATAGCCAATCTGGACCATTTCCTTGTTCATTAGGAATATTTTCATTAAAGGATACATTGATGCTTTCTTCAATAATCCTTAATCTTTTGTTGAACACTCTGTATGATTTGCTTTGAGTAGAGTATCCCACAAAGATTCCATCAT
The DNA here is from genome assembly GCA_963853835.1 of Calendula officinalis. Lineage (NCBI taxonomy): Eukaryota > Viridiplantae > Streptophyta > Magnoliopsida > Asterales > Asteraceae > Calendula > Calendula officinalis. The sequence goes on from OY970828.1 coordinate 33,531,483, forward strand.
CAGCTTTGCAGTCAAACTTACCAATTTGTTCTCTTGTAATCAGAATAGTACAAGGACAACCAAATGATTTAAAAAAACTTATGGATGGTTTTCTTTTGTTAAAAAGTTCATATGGTGTTTTATGATGTGGCTTAACTATTAATACTCTGTTTTGTACATAACAGGCAGTATTAACAGCTTCAGCCCAAAAAGTAATTGGTAACTTTGAATCTGCTAACATTGATCTTGCTGCTTCAATGATGGTTCTATTTCTTCTTTCAGCTACACCATTTTGCTTAGGAGTTCTAGGTGAGCTGTATTGCCTGTCAATACCTTTAAGATCACAAAAGTTAATTAAGTTAGCATTTTTAAATTATGTGTCATTATCACATCTTATGGCTTTAACTTTTTGATCAGATGTGTTCTCCAGTTTAACAATCAAGTTCTTCATGAGTTCACTTGTTTCATCTTTTGTCCTGAGAAAGTAAACCCATGTATATCTGGAAAAGTCATCAGTAATAACAAGACAATATTGTTTCTTTCCAATACTCATTACATTTGTAGGTCCAAAAAGGTCCATATGTAAGAGTTGTAAAGGAACAGAAATAGAGTTTACAGTTTTGGACTTATGAGAAGACTTATGTTGCTTACCTTTTAGGCATGCAACACAGTGATGATCACACATGAACTGTTTTTGTGGTAATCCAATTACCAAATTCTTTCTTACTAAATTGTTCATATTTTTAAAGTTTGTGTGACACATCCTTCTATGCCAAAGTTCTGATTCAGTAGTGTTTGCCTTGGATATAAAACAGTTGATCTCATTTGAGGAAATGTGTTCTCCCCCTATATCCAGGCAATACACATTATTTCTCCTTGGAGTTCTCAAAACTACATATTTTTCATCTAAAACAAAATCAGGAGAAAGAATGATGCACTCAATATCTGTGAAAAGAATTTTGTTCTTTTTATCACATACTTGAGACACACTGACAAGATTGTATTTTAGCTCAGCTACATAAAATACATCATCAAAGGTAATTTTACCATTAGTAACTGTACATTTGCCTGTAATCTTACCTCCCTTTGGGTTCTCACCAAATGCCACATATCCTCCATCAAATGACCTGAAATCCTTAAGAATTTGCAGATTTCCAGTCATGTGCCTTGAGCATCCACTATCAATATGTCATGTTCTACCTTCTTCAGGGATCTGAATGCTCTGCACAAGTAAGTAAAGGATTAGTTAAGTTTGGGAACCCAAGCTTTGTATGTCTTGGGTTCATCCTTTGTGAAGTAAGATTTTAAAGATTTAATTTTAAACATTTTTGGTACATATACCTGTTTAGTACTGGTGTTTTGTTTTACTACTGCCCTTTTGGATTTGTTACTGGTGTCTGACCTTGGTCTATACCCATTATATTTAGTTTTTTAATACTTTACTACTGATGGATCAGTAGTATTTGGGTATTTACCATGTTTAGGATGACCAGTAGTGTTTTGAACATGTGGTTCGGCAGCAGTAGTATTTTTAAAATTAGGGTTTTTACCAGTAGTGTTTTGGTACTGGTACATAACAGTATTGTAATTAGGTTTAGGATCAGTAGTAAACCTGTTAAAGTTTCTACTGATGTTGGAAAAATTAAAATATTGTTTATTTTGATTTGTTTTTCCATTATTTTTGAAATAATTGCTGTTATTTGGGCTTCCAACTCTTTTATTTTGCACAAACCTTGGTGCATTTCTTCCAAATTTTGGTGTTTCAAATTTTTGAGATTTTATTTTATTTACTACTGATGAACCAGTAGTATCTTTTAACTTTTGTGTTTTTGCTTTTTCTTTAGAGTTTTTAAATTCTTTGAACTCTTTGCAGTTAATTGGATTGAAGTGACAATCCTTTGCTAAATGGTTTACTTTGTTGCACATAACACATCTCAATTTCTTATCCTTAGCACCTTCAGGTTTTCTTAGATCTAAGAGTTGATTTTTATTTCTTTCATTTCCCCTTCTTAAAATTTTTGGTATATTTTCTGCATTATATTTGGGAGAGTCATCTGGACTTTGTGCAGTGTGAAAGCTTGTATCAATTGAGTCTGTGGTTTGATCATCATCAGAAGAATCATTTGATTCAGCTGTAATTATGAATTCTATTTCAGATGTTTCATTATTAGATTCAGTTTGATTTTCATTTTTTAATTCATTTATGATTCTTTCTGAACTATCTTTAAGTGGAGGAATGAATTTATATGGAGGTGGTACAGCATGATATCCCACTCCATGCACAACCTTTTCAGTGGTTTGATTACTTGTTAATTCATTAACAATTTGTGAGCTTCTTTCAAACTTTTTAATGGTTAATTTGTTTTGTTCTAATTCCATTTGAAATTCTTCTAGTTTGATCAAGGTTTCTTTTAATTTTGATTCAAGATGTTCTTTTTCATAAGTGGTTTGTAGTAATTCTTCTTTTATCTTTTGATCAGTTATTTTATAAATTTTAATTTGATTTTCAAGATCAGCTATACAACCATTATATTCAATTCTTCTAATTCTATTTAGAATCATCTCTTCAAGTGTTTCTTTATTAAGTTTTTCTAAATCTTTATAAGCTTTAATGCATTCAGGAGTGCAAGATTTAGAGTATACCTTAGCAGGAGAGTCAGTGAAAGCCATGAGAGCTTGATTCTGTGCATGCTCCTCTGCTTGAAAGCTCCAGTCATAACCTTGTCCTTGTTGTGAAACAAGAGCAGTTGAGTTTGATCTTTTGTCTGGATGAGGACATTCTTTAGCAAAGTGCCCAAGGTTGTTACAGTTGTAACATTTGACTTTAGTTTTATCAAATCCAGCCTTGTCACCTTTGTTATAGTTCAGGTTTGTTCTACCAGTCCTCTTTAAGAACCTTTTGGTTCTTAGACTCAGCATAGCCATCTGCCACTTAAGATCCATCTCTTCAAGATCATCAGGATTCAATTGTTCCAAATCATCACTAATTAGTGCAATATGCACATGACTAGTGAAGAAGGATTCTCTTGCCGCATCTTCACAATCTGCAGTCTTTGCAGTTTCTGACCTGTTCCTGTACTAGACACAAAAGCAGCATTGTTTGAAGATAAATTAGGAGTTTTAGAGCTTACCTCAGATATAAACACTCTAAGCTCATTGTACAATTCATCCAGCTCCTTTTCTTCCAGGGCATCGCCTTGTCTATATATGACTGTGTACATAGACCATTCTTCTCCAAGAGATCTGAGAAATTTTCTGTTGACATCATCATTGTCTGGTTTCACACCAACTTGATTCTATTCACCAATGAGTTTGTTGAATCTATCAAAGGTTTGAGATAGAGATTCATTCTTTTGGCCTTTGAAGTTTTCAAAGTCCTGTTTTAGTACAGACTTCATGTTTCTTTTGGTGCTTTTAGTGCCAACAAATCTCTTTTCCAGTGCCTGCCACAACATCTTTGCATCATCATATTCAACAAAGAGATGTTGATAGTCATTAGGAATGGCCAGTAGAAGAGTGCTTAGAGCTTTGAGTTCGATTCCTCTGTCTTTCTTCTCCTTTTCACACTTGAGTTTATCTGCTTCAGTTGCAGAACTTGTTGCTTGACCTTGAACGGTTTTGTTTCCTTCGACAACAACTTCCCACATGGAATAATCAGTAATAAGCATGTATTGCTTAATACGATTCTTCCACATTCCAAAGTTATTTGGAGTGAGTATAGGGATTTTATTAGCTTGAGTGCTTTCATTGTTATCAGTCATGATTAACAATTTGTGTGTTTTAAAGATTAAAACCTTTTGTTGTTCTTAAAATTCGTAGATCTAGAACCAATAAGCTCTGATACCACTTGTCAGGATCGATTAACTGTGAACAGTTAATAAACACCTTTAGATCTAATTGATTATAGAAGTTACAGCGGATTAACACTATATCAATATGTTTAAGAACAATGAACTGTAAGAACAATATGCAATAATGTTAAGAACACAGTTTCACAAAAAGCTTCAATGTATATTATTGATTAACAATACACACGTACGTTTACAATTCGTAAGGAACTATTTATAATAGTCCTTGAAGCCTAACTATTTACCCTAGTTATTCTAGGACTTGATTTACATCGAATTATAAAAGATATACATTGAATAACATTCTATAACTAACTCTGCGAAGATCTCGGACTTGATATGCTTCCAAAACGCGTACCAGTAGTAATACTAATCACCAGTAGTAAATAAGCATCGTCAGTAGTAACTCTGGTAATCAGTAGTAAGTCCAAAACCAACGTCGGTAGTAACTACTATGATCAGTAGTATCTTCAATATGTGCATGATCAGTAGTAAGCTAGTTATAGACTTCACCAGTATCAACTCATCAGTAGTAAGTGTTTCTGCCCCATCAGTAACAATCATAGTCTTCATCAGTAATAACTATGATCAGTACTAACTGCAGCATCAGTTAATAAGTTGAACTGTGATCTGTTATAACACTTATAGTAGATGATCCATGAAACACAACCACGGACCATTCATCGGAAACTGAAATTCAAACTTAAACTCGACCTCCAAGTTATTTTGATAGACAAGATAGTTAACCATATATGTATATGCATGATTGACTATTCCGAGAAGATTACATATAGAGGTTCACGTTGGCCAACCTTTGAGATGGGATAATCTCGAGTGGTTTTGTTTTCTTTAACGACATTCCAAATTTTGCAGAGAGATTGAGTTTTTCACCCTCGGGCAAGCTCCAGTCAAACGAATGCAAGAGCGAAGCCAAGATTAACATTTGTATTTTCTCGGCCAATGAGATACCTGGACACACTCTTATCCCAGTTCCAAATGGGGTGAACGTGAGATTATTCCCTTTGAAATCCCATTTGTTTGTCCCTTCACTAGTCAAGAACCTCTCAGGATTAAATTCCAATGGATTATCCCAATACCGAGGATCACGTTGGATTGACCAAACATTGAGAAATACGCTACAACCCTTTGGGATGGTGTATCCACCTACCGTGCAATCTTGGCTTGGCAAACGTGGCGCTAGAATAGGGCCTACAGGGTGCAACCGGAATGTTTCCTTGCACGTTGCTTCTAGGTATTTTAATTTCGGGAGATGAGATTCTTCAACGATGTTGTTTACCCCGACGATCTCTTCTAATTCGTCATGAACCCTTTTCATCACCTCAGGATTGTTGATAAGCTCTGCCATGACCCATTCTATGAGTGTTGCCATAGATCCCGTTCCTCCAATCATAACATCCTAATTGGTCCAACAAATCACTTCAATTAATTAGCCAAGAGTTAAAATAGAATTAATAATTTAATATGATTAAATGAAAACCCTAAAGATATATCTTACCAGAAGAAGTGACTTTATTTGGGTCATGGTAACCGATTTTGAATCTTCTTGGTCCTTCAATAAGGTCTCTAAAAAATCTTTCTTTCGATGTTCTTGTGATGTTTTGGAGTTAAATTTGATTCGATCTTCGATGATATTTTCGAAAATTTGATCCAATTCATTAGTTAACTTCTTCATACCTCGCTCGATACCTTGTAGGTCAAGCCATGCAAGAATTGGGAAGAAATCGGACAAATTCGGCTTTCCGAGAATCTCAACCATCTTAAGAGCCAATTTCTGAAACTCGGGTCCAAGATGGGAATCCGTTGCCCCTTTATCCCAAACCATAGTTTCTAGCACGTTAGCCGCCGTCGAGAAAGTAATCTCGCTTATGTCAACCACGGTCCCGATTTTACCATAAACAAGTTTGATAGTTTTTCTAACTTCATCTCTTCTATAACTACTAACCGCTTCAAGATTCTTGTTGCTTAGGACTTCATGGACTAATATCTTACGAAGGTTGCGTCATAACAAGTCGTTGGAAAACGCGACATCTTGGCCTTCATAAGACATTACCGAGGCCGCAACGGTAGGCTTGCGGTAAATAAACGTCTCATCTAGGTCACGAGAGACCACCTTTGCTAGGTCGGCGGTGTTTATCACCACTAGAAGCTTGCTTCCGATATAGAATTTGAATATCGGGCCATATTTACGACCCATGGTGGTAAGCTCTAGGTGCAATTCACTTCCAAGAAATGGAAGGTATCCGATAATTGGCAAGGAAATTGGACCGGGTGGCAATGCTGGTGAGTAGGAACGAAAAAGTGTAGATATGTACCACAAAATAGTCAAGATTACTACACAAATGGTGACAACCATCGGAGTAAGCTCATATTTGTTGATTATGCTCGTGACTAAGCTGCTTAATTGTGTCATCCTTGTAAACAACACAATTGATTCTGGGTACTACAATACAAGTCAATTACAGCATTTATAGCCTCTTAGTTATGTCATGGTGATATATTATCTTTCTTTTTTTTGTGACAACGTAGTGGTTAAAATGTTATTATCGTTATTTCAATAATCAATAACCAATATGGTACGGCGCACACTCGCATATTTTTCAAACTTGTTAGATTAACTAATCGGTATCTCCTATCTGGCATATTTTTCTAAGCTAGTAGAGACATTGACATTTAATTTGAAAGCATTCATAATTCATACTAGTTTGACCTAATCCATAGTCAAAACTTCATATTTAAATATACCTACAAATTATAAAATAAATTGGTATTTGCAACTACAAGTTATATAAACTATGAATCGGGTCGGAGCGGATAGTTGAAATAAGTATGAACTATTTTTTTCTTAAATCTCATTTTTTTAATTAATGTGAATATTTAGTATTATTTTTTTTTATAGATTAAAAACGCAAAGTTATTGTCTTTTTACACAACTAATTTGATTATAAATGACCAATAACTTGAATGGTACACACGAACAATGACGAATCCAGGACAATATTTGAGGGATTTCACAATTTTTTCTTCATAGTATATGACAAATATAAAAAAATGAAAAATACAATTTTATTACATATGTCAGAAAAACGTCTACAAATTACATTATAAAGTTATCATTTTGTTCTTTTATTTTATGAAATTGATTACATTTTTAATCGTAGCATCTAGAAGTTCTGTTTTCTGCAACTTCACAGATCAACGCTTGATTCACAAGTAAAATTTCTTTTAGGGTACGTTTGGTAGAGAAAAATTTAGAAATATGAATGCTGAGAAATAAAATAAGCCTAGAAATGAAATGAATTCCATTGTTTGGTAATGTCAGATAATTACATGAAGAATTAGGTAAGATATCGATTCTCATATTTAAAAATCAGAGAAATGAAATATTTCTTTTGTCATAAGCTTTTTTATCGACGGTAAAGATACACTGAGATGTAGACTTGTGGGAGTAATCTCATGATAACTATGAACATCAGCTTTCTGAAACTGCATATTATTGGTGCTGCACAAATTGGTGAAGTTTGAACAATAGTTTTCATCATCAATTGTTGGTTGTTCTTGGTCAAAGCCTCTATATATGGGGCTGTTTTAGTTGACTTGATTTCTAGAGTAAATTTGGCTTCAATTCAACAAATATCAACTAAATAAAGCATTAAGCATCATAAACACCATTAAATTAAGGGTTTTTCTAACGTATGCCCGTGGGGCATACGATAACGGCATTTAATGAAGCAGTAATTTCCTAATATATATTGAATAACATTAATGAACTCTAACTCCTATAATTTTTAGAAGATGCATTTAATACGTCTTTATGTTTAAAAGGAAATTACTGCTTCATTAATTGCCTTTATCGTATGCCACAGGGGCATACGTTAGAAAAACTCTTAAATTAATATGTCAAATTCATTTAAACTTTAATTTAAGCAAAAATAACCTTTTTCAACATTACAGAATAACCATGTGTTGTATCACTAACGGCTACTGAAATTAGATCATATAAATTAGATCATATATATACAGCAAACAAATTTGACCCATACTAATTCAAATTAAGAACCTGATTTCGGTGAATCGAAGACCTAAAGAACAATGTCAAATAGGGTTAGTCATATCTCAGAAAAGGAGTGACGACGAGTAGGGTTTGGAACGGTGACGGAGGAGGATGAATCGGCCGAGGAGACAGCTAGCAACGAAGAAGACGACTAAGGGTCAGCCCGCCGACGATGAAGATGACGGAGGAGCAGCCTTTGGTCGCGAAGATGATGGTCGGTGGGAGGAGGGAAATGGGTTTGCAAGATGAAAGAGAAAGCTTTTTCTTCACAAAATGTGACATGCACGTGATCTCTTTTTATACCCCTATTTTTCAACTCGGCCAGCCATTTCTCAGAAAGGAACACGGAGAAATTGTTTGTGAATAAGCTTCATTTCCCAGCTAAACCAAGCGAAATAGATATAAAAATTAATTCGCCTATCACACTTTTAAATTCTGCATAATATATAAATAAATAATACAATTTTTGTAATAAATAGAATAAATTATGTAGTATAAAAATCACCATGTAGAAATACAAAGCAATGAATTTCTTGAGAATTACATTTCTCTTGTTTTATATTTCTTTGCATTACCAAAGAAGGAAACTTTGATTTTATTTCTCCAACCAAAGTACCAAACATACCCTTAAAGGCCACAAAAGTGGTGACAAAAAGTCTCAAAGTCGTATCAAAATAGTTTTAAAGACGACTCTAGTATCTAAAAGTTCCGTCTCAAATATCTTGCATCTGAAAGTTTCTTTTGACACCACATCTTGTCATTTATAAAAAGACATACCATTTGGCACGACATGTGGTGTCTAGAAGAAATTATTAATTTAAAATAATTACTTACTTTTTGCCACCAAAATATGTCTATAAACAATTTTTAATTTAAGTATTAATTATTTTTTGACATGACTATTGGTCTTTAAAAATAACTTTAAATTTCTCATTAATTAGTTTTAGAGGTCATATGTGGTGATAAAAAGTGAAAAAATTACCTTTAGAGACCATTTTAACGTAGCTTAAAGTCTCAGTTTATGGTTTACCTTGAATTCTTATTTTACTCACTTGGTCTAACAAATAATAAATCAACACAAAAATATAATATTATTAAAGAAATATATAACGTTGAAAGCTTAGTACTACATGAATATGTTTAACTAATAAACTATCCTCTAATTAATATTCTAACTTGATCCGTATCTTCACCCAATTATATTTTTAAAGCTAGTAAAGACATTTTTATGTAATTTTTAAAGCATTCATAATTCAAACATTAGGAAGTAAATTTTACTAGTTTGACCAAATCCTGCCAATATGGCCTGCCTAGCTGGTCTGAGGCACTGAGTTTATACTCATGTGGGCTGCAGGTCATGAGTTCGAATCTCTTTGGGAGCGTTGCATTACCGTAATTTTACTCACACCTCACACGGGCACATATGATGAAATTTTCCTTGGAAATCCCTTTGAGAGCTGGGTTTGCCCGCTATGCGGAGCTCGAACTCGGGATGCTCGCTGGAAAATTGCGAGTAGACTTCTGTTACTTCATTTGCCGTTTCCAAAAAAAAAAATTGACCAAATCCTTAGTCAAAACTTCTTATTCGAAAATATCTACAGATCATAAAGAAAAATGGTATTTGCAATTACAAGTTATACTAATTCTCAACCGGGTCAGACCGAATGGTTGAAACAGTTGTGAACTTTTTGTTTTCTTTTAGTCTTAATTTTTTGATTTATATGGATATTTGGTGTTAATTTTTTTTTTTTTTTGATTTAAAATGCAAACTTATTGTCATATGTTGGAAAATACTTTTTTGGAATTTTATAGATACAATATTTGTTTATATTTTTTAGATTTTTATTTACGTTTTGCATATTTAATTCTATTATAAATACTCAATAACTAGCATATTACTGAGCACACTAAATAACTAGCATGGAAAATATAAATTCGTTACACATGGTAAAAAACCATCAACTACATTTTAAAGTTGTCATTTTCGTTCTTTTATTTTCTGAAAGATTGGTTATACTTTCAAATATAATATCTAAAAGTGTTTTTTTCTACTTCACAAATCAACGCTTGATTCACAAGAAAATATCTGGCGGCAAAAAGTTTCAAAGTCGTCTCAAAAGGGTTTTAGACACCACTATCGTCTCTTAAAGTTCCGTCTTAAATATCCTGCCTCTCAAAGTTTCTTTTGACACCACACCTAGACGTCTATAATAAGAATTACTATTTGCCACGACTTGTGCTCTCTAAAAGTAAATTATTAATTAAAATTATTACTTACTTTTTGCTACTATAAATCCTCTATAAACAATTTTTAATATAAATTATTAATTACTTTTTGACACTACCATTGGTCTTTAAAAACCATTTTGAATTTATCATTAATTACTTTATATGTGGTGATAAAAAGTTACATACAACAAAATAACACAACTACTTTTATAGACCATTTTAACGTGGTTTAAAGTATCAATTTTGAGTTTTTCCTGAATTCTTATTTTACTCACTTGGTTTAACACTAAAGAAACTTAACACAAAAATATAATATTATAAAAATATACTATATAATGTCGAAAGCTTAGTACTACATGAATTTGTTAAGAAGAAGATCGAGGTGTGCGATGTGTGGTGTGAAGAAGGAGTTCTGTGGAGGTTACCCAAATTTGTGGCGTTTTGGGGGAACTAAAGAAGAAATCTGCCTTAAATAAATTGTGATTTAAAGATTATTCCTTGACTTTGGTCGGTATTTAATGAAGTATATTGAATACCATCCCGACCTGCGAAGGCTCCTGAGGGCGGGAAGAATAAGCGGGTGCAGGACGCAGATCCCTATGATGGACAATCTGAGGTAGAGCGGATATTGCGGTAAAAGCGACTTCGAGTCCCGAGAGCATTTAATGCAAACAGTTCCCTAAGACGGCGATAGTGTGGTATCATGCTATGACACGACAGGTGGAGGCGTTAGGTTTTGCCTTCGGACCGCGGGGTCTTCTGTGCGACCGGTCAAAAGGAAGGCCTTTCCTCCGTCCTCATGCCTTCCGGCTCGGCTATAAATGCTGGCACATAAGCAAGGAACGAGGGGAGACATTCGGTACATTTATTATTCACTTCTCGCTTTCAATACTGTTCTTTAGAATCACGCATTAAATACTCGTTAGACCTCACGTCGACAAATACTAACTTGAGCGTCAGAGTGTTCCCACGAGGTTCACCCTCGGGGAGCAACTGACCTAGAATTGCCGGTTGATTGCAGGTTCTTTACTTGAGTTCTTGGAGAAAGTCACCGTCCGTCCATACTCCCGGAGAATCGGTTTCAACATTTGGCGCCATCCGTGGGACCACGAACAAAATGGTCCAAGAAGCAACGTTGAATGATCGTCATCAAACAACGCCGGTCCGATTTGTGGAACCGATTGAGGGAGTGCTCACTCCTGCATCGGTCTCCGCATGCCCGCCACCAGAAAACAGGGGAAACGAGCCCACTCAAGAAGAATTAGAAGATTACAATCTCTTCTGCAGATTCCGAAAGATGAGACAGATGGAGAAAACTAGGGCGAAAGCCAAGGGAGAAACGCTCGGGGTGGAGAGAAGTCTAACCTACTCTAGCGATGACGAATCCGTAGAAGTGGTGTATAAAGACCCCCCCCCCCCCCCCCCCAAAGAGAACCCAGAAGGAGGTGCCTTTTCGACATGAGGAGCCGGAGGAAGAAAGGCGGCCCACATCACGAAGGAAAAAAAAAGGATCGTGGTCGTCAAAAGCCGTCAGAGGAAAAGGGTTTTCGATCTCCTTTCACGGATGACATTAACGAGATGCCCATCCCGCCCGGTCTGAAAGGACCTCGAGTTAAGTCATATGACGGAACGGGCGATCCAGACGACCACGTGGCCAGTTTCCGTTGGGCTGTGAAAATGATCCCTATGGATTCAAGGCTATGGTGTCTGTACTTTGCGGGAACCCTCGAAGGGTTCGCCCGGTATTGGTTGTCTAGCCTCCCCCAAAAAAGTATCTCTAACTTCGAAGATCTGGTGGCACAGTTCAGTCACAGCTTCATACAGCAGAAGAAATACCAACAACGGTCCCAGTCAATAATGGCCTGCAGACAACGAGAGGGGGAGTCCAACCGATCATACTTCAAGAGGTTCAACGAACAGAGCCGAAAAATGCCCGTACGGGAAGACTCCCTCATCATTGCTGCGTTCACATACGGGTTGAGAGAGGGCGAACTGTTCAGGGAGCTGTCGAAGAAAGACTTCTACAAGGCTGATGATATGATCAATGTTGTCAATAAGGTGCTGAAACAGGAGGAGGAAAGTGCGGAGAAATTACGTTTCGAGGCACAAGAAAGGAAGGGAACCATCGGCTCAGCCCTAAATCGAAATCTCGAAAGATCTAAAAACTCTTACACGTCTCCACTCCCAGGAAGGACGCCCTTCCGGGGAAGACCGTCCGGGGGAAGAACGCCGGGCGAAAGGTATGAACCGTACCGTCAGGAAGCGTTAGCGGCAAATGAGTCGAAGGAGGATAAAGAAGGGAGATCCCTCCGGAAAAGGTACCCGAGAGATCCCAATGCTTATTGTGAATTCCACAAAATAATGGGTCACGCTACTGCCACCTGTGAGAGTTACAAGCGGGAGAAAGATGCTCAGAGAAAAGGGAAAGGAAAAGAAGTTTAAACGGAAGCCCCGAAGGTTAAGGAAGCTGTTTATGATACGGAAATTCTCGCAGTTGAGGGGGCCGGACCTTCTTCTCTGCCTTCCGGCACTCCTATGAGGAAAAGAAAAGTAGCGACCATAGAGTTTGGAAGGGACGAGCCGGTCCCGGAAGGGTACGTCGGGATGGAACCACTTGTAATTTGTGGGGCTATCGCCCGGACGATGGTACGACGTATCTACGTTGACGGAGGAAGCTCGGCGAATATCATGTATGATCACTGCTTTGATAAGTTCCCTCCGGACGTTAAGGCGTTCCTCAAACCCGCTACCTCCTCGGTAGTAGGATTCTCCGGAAGGTCTGTATGGCCGCGAGGAAAAATCCATCTCCCTTTAGTGCTGACCGATTGGAACACATGTCGCAACAAGACCATTGTCACCGAGTTCATCGTCATAGAGGCTCCGTCCCGATACAACGTCATACTAGGGCGGACGGGAATGTGGCAGTTACAGGCTATAGCTTCCACTATCCATGGTTTGCTCAAATTTCCCTCGGATCATAGGGTACTCACCATTCAGAGTATACCCATGCCGGTGGTGGAGTGTGGAAGCATCATACACCAGGATAGCTGGACAGAGCAGGAAGAGGTTCAAGTGGTCATAAATCCTGAATTCCCGGAAGTAACAATCCGGATGGGTAGTGATCTTCCGCTTAAAATAAGGAAGGAGCTGGAGGCTCTGTTAAGAGAAAACAAGCATGTGTTTGCATGGGAACCCAAGGACATGACGGGTGTATCAAGAAACGTTGCAGAGCACAGACTAAGCATCAATCCCACTTTCATGCCCGTCAAGCAATTGAAAAGGGGGATGGCAACCGATCGGAGCAAGATAGTCAATAAGGAGGTGGACGATCTGGTATCAGCTGGTGTCTTGCGAAATACTCAGTACCCGGAATGGGTAGCCAACCCCGTGTTGGTGAAAAAGGGGGATGGATCCATGCGGATGTGCGTGGACTTCAAGGATCTTAATAAAGCGTGCCCCAAGGATAGCTATCCCCTCCCAGAAATCGAACAAAAGGTGGAAGCATTGGGGGGATACAAGTGGAAGTCTTTTCTGGATGCCTACAAGGGTTACCATCAAGTTCAGATGGAGAAGGAAGATGAAGAGAAAACGGCTTTCCACACGCCTAGAGGTACATATTGCTATGTCAAGATGCCGTTCGGATTACGGAATGCCGGGGCGACGTACCAACGCTTGGTTGATAAGGCTTTCGAAAAACAAATAGGACGTAACCTAGAGGTGTACATGGATGATATGGTGATCAAGAGTAAGGAAGATGGGGATCTAGTTAAAGATGTGGAGGAAACCCTCCGGCAGCTGCAGAATATTAATATGAAGCTAAACCCAAAGAAGTGTTCGTTCGGAATGAGTAGGGGAAAGTTCTTAGGCCATATCGTTACCCCTTCCGGGATACAAGCTAACCCAGAGAAGATAGATAATTTGCTGAAGGCAAAAACCCCGCGAACGGTGAAGGATGTGCAGGCCCTGAACGGAAAGCTGGCCGCCCTTGGACGCTTCCTGGCTAAGTCCGCCGAAAAATCCATTCCTTTCTTCAAAATATTGCACGGATGTACCAAGAAAGGAGAGGTAGAATGGACAGAAAAGGCCGAGAAAGCGTTCCTAGAACTCAAGCAACACCTACGAACCATCCCAACAATGGCTAGCCCGAAAGAGGGAGAGTCTCTCGTCATGTATCTCTCCACGAGCGAGGAGGCAATCAGTTCGGTTTTTCTTGCAGAAAGAGAAAGAAAGCAGATTCCGGTTTACTTTGTTAGTCGGGTATTACAGGGAGCGGAGTTGAATTACTCTCTCATTGAAAAGCTGATCCTGAGCCTCATATACTCAGTCAGATGCCTGAAGAGGTACTTCCAGGCCCACTCAGTAACGATTTTGACCAACCAGCCGATCAAAAATATATTGCTTCAACCAGAACGGTCGGGACGCATGACCAAATGGGCGATCGAGCTAGGAGAATACGACATGCTGTTCAAAACAAGACCTAGCGTCAAAGGTCAAGCCCTAGCAAATTTTTTACTTGAAATGCCTGACGAGGGGAAGTTGCTCACGGAAAGTATGCAGGCGGAGTTGAACGGAATGGGGGGCGTACCCGCGAGTAAAAACCTCACCCTATGGCAGATGTACACGGACGGAGCGGCAGGGGCAGATGGATGCGGAGCTGGAGTCGTTCTGTCTGGACCAGAGGAGGAAAAAGTAACGTACGCTCTCAGGTTCAATTTTGCTTGCTCAAACAATGAAGCCGAATACGAAGCATTACTAGCAGGTCTAAATCTGGCTGAGAGCATGGAGATAAGTGAGTTGGAAGCGTTCGCAGATTCAATGCTGGTGGTAAATCAAGTAAATGGGTCTTACGAAGCTAAAGAAAGCCACATGAAGCGATACCTGGAACAGGTAAAAACAAGGGTGGCTAAGTTCAAAAAGTTCATAATAACACAGATACCTCGCACCCAAAACAAAGAAGCAGACGCACTCAGCAAGTTGGCTTCTATGTTATATCATCACCTTACGAAGAAGGTTCTGGTTGAAGTCCTTCCAAGGAGGAGTATCGAGCATACCGTAAACAAGGAAGTAATGGGAATGGAAGAAAATGAAGATTGCTGGACGAAACTACTAATGCGATATTTGACGAACGGGGTGCTTCCGGATAACTCGAGTCAGGCAAGGAAGGTAAGAATGAACGCGGGAAGGTATACAATGAAGAATGGGGTGCTGTACCGGAAGGGGTATTTAACCCCTTGGTTGCGATGTTTGGGAAGGATAGAATCGCAAAGAGCCATGGAGGAGGTACATGAAGGTTTGTGTGGAGCACACACGGGGTCAAGAGCTTTGACACAAAAAGTATTCCGGATGGGATACTTCTGGCCTCAGATGTCAAAAGACGTTCAGGGGTATGTAAAAAAGTGTCAAAAATGTCAAGCATACTCCAATGTTCCGAACCAAGCACCTACCCACCTTACGAGCATTCATAGCCCGTGGCCGTTCTGTCAGTGGGGCATTGACATAGTGGGCCCATTCCCAAAGGCTCCAGGCGGACTGAAGTTTCTGGTCGTTGCGATAGATTACTTCACAAAGTGGGTCGAAGCAAAACCATTATCCTGCATCTCAGGCGCAAATATTATCAAATTTGTGTGGAAACAGATCATCTGTCGTTTCGGCCTCCCGCATACCATCATCAGCGACAACGGGAAGCAGTTCGCTAGCAATCCTTTTAAAGAATGGTGTGTAGGGCTATGCATCCGACAAAACTTCACTTCTGTGGCTCATCCTCAAGCCAACGGTCAAACTGAGGTAACCAACAGAACCATCCTGAAGGGGATCAAAACTCGTTTGAATCGGGCGGAAGGAGGATGGGCAGACGAATTGCATAGTGTCCTTTGGGCATACCGGACTACGGCAAGGAGTGCTACACGAGAAACACCGTTTAGCCTTGTATACGGATCCGAAGCGGTAATGCCTTTGGAAGTGATCGTGCCATCTCCCAAGGTAGAAAATTTTCGTTTGGAAGGTAACGAAGAGGCGCTAAGATACAACCTGGACCTCGTAGAGGAACGAAGGGAGAACGCTGCTTTACGTCAAGCCGCATACAAATCAAAGACGGAAGGGTATTACAATGCAAGGGTTCGTGAATCTGCATGTAAGGTGGGAGATTTAGTCCTTCGAAAGAATGAAGCCAGTTTACACTACAAGCCAGGAAAGCTGTCTCCTAACTGGGAAGGCCCGTATAGGGTAAAAGAAGCAAGGATAAATGGCTCGTATGTGCTAGAAACGATTGGTGGATCGCCCATTCCTCGAACCTGGAACATGAGGAACTTGCGCAAATACCATTTCTAAACAAGGTTCTTGGTCGCTCGCGCAACACGAAGGGGTAGTTTTGTTTTAAAAATTATGTATTTTGTCACTTGTTATCTAATGTACCCAACGATGCGTGCGAAGTTAATTAAAAACCTTTCGACAAAGGGATTCTTGCAATGACATTCGAGGTCGCAAATCGATATTAATTAACTAGTTTACAATCGTAATTACGAAGAGAACGTCCTGACCCCGGAAGGGGTCGGACGATCTAATTCCGAAACGAATAACGAACCGAGCCGACGAATAACAAACGAACTTACGAACTATGCGAAATTTATAAAAGGGGGACGCCTCTATATAAATAAAAATACTTATAACAATGGTTGTGACGATATAACATCCAATTGTTCAAAAGAAAATACACACATACAAAAGATTCAAACAAACAAGGAGCATTCGAAATACAACATAAGTTTGAAATTTACGGTGCGGGGGGATCATTCCCCCGGTGGGAGCTCTCGCCAACGTCTTCTGGCCCTACAGAAGACTTCCCTGTAAGCTTCTTTAACTCAACTAGGGGAACCGCACCCGATCGAACAGACTCCAGAAGAGAGTAATTCGGAGTCACCAACTCACCAAACAGACACATGATGTTGGCCTGAGCATCCGGATGCTCATGGATCAGGGGGCATCTTTTAACAAGTCAGCATACTCCCTATGAGTATCCAAGCAGCCTTTATATTGTCCAAACTTCACACACTCCATCTGGAGTTTAGAATTCCTACCAACGAATTCCTCTGAACTCAACAGCGATCCACACAAACCAGATATCCCCTTCTCAATCAACCACTCTACATCCTTCCGACATGCCCCCAAATGATGAGACTGAATGGCGAAATCCTCTTTAAGTTTGTCATTTAGCACATCCAACTTGGTATAGCAACGAACAGCCTCATTCAACTGCGAGTCTTTCTCCACTAAAGACATCTCCAGTTCAGCAATACGGGAGGAAAGGGAGCTGTGCTCTGCGTTCAGTTCAATAATACGAGCATCCTTATCAACCACAGCACGCCTCATGTCCTCCATGCCAGTATAAAGGTCTTTGTTCTCTTCCGATAGGCGTTCGTTCTCCCCTACCAAACGCTCTTTCTCTTCAGCTTCGCGTTGGTGCAAGACCTTTAGTTTATTCATTACCTCTTCCATCCGTTTGAACTCTTCGGAGTAAAAAGACATCGTTTGCCTATTACGAATACCCCGAATCTGCAGCTCAGATAGCAACTCCACGGCACGAAGAAGGTCCGTTCGGGCGCGTAGGAAGACTCATTCGTCAGAAACATCGGCAGCGTTCAGAAAAACGGAAGGGGGAGCTACGGAAGCATGCACGATTGGTGGAGTCAGGGTACTCGTTGCTTGTAAGCTCTGATCTCGAGAGAAAGATGCTTCTGAAGGACCCACTGGGCCAACGGTAGACAGCCCCCTCGTAGACTCCGAGATGGTGGTGCGAACTTGTCGAGCTAAAAGAAGATAAACACGAGTTAGTAAACATAAAAAGTCAAAATAAGCAAACGAATACAAACACTTACGTCGAAAGGGAAAAACAGGCAACGACGATTTGGGCCGAAA
This sequence comes from Calendula officinalis, assembly GCA_963853835.1. NCBI lineage: Eukaryota > Viridiplantae > Streptophyta > Magnoliopsida > Asterales > Asteraceae > Calendula > Calendula officinalis. Next base: position 33,549,522 of record OY970828.1, read on the forward strand.
GGGCGGAAGTGATTGGGCAGGCCTTCCGGCGGCTGGTGTCTGAAGACCGGAAGTGAAAAGAAGACTGCTGAATAAAGCTATGGCCGATGGATCAGGTGGTGTAGATGTAAGCCCAAATGAAGTTGATGGTATGGTAACACTTGAAGTAGCCACGGTGGGGATGACTAATGACGATGGGGTGAACGATACGGTTATCGGAATCTCTTCAGAAATAGTCACAGGAACTCCTTCAGAAACAACAACGTCCGGCGCGTCTTCTGTAACACAAAATCATCAATCAAATATTTATCAAGCAAAAAAGAAAAAAGATAGCGAAAATATAAATCAGTTCGGTTTATACCTTCGATTCTGGGACGCTTGGCGGAAGAGGAGGTTGTTCTCTCACGAATTCTCTTGGAAAGGGATTTGACGGACCCTACCTTTCGGGGTTCTGTCAGATCTGATTGAGAGTCATGCACCATAGTATCCTGCGTCCGGAAGACCGGAGACTCTACGATAAGTACCGTCACACCCGAAGTGGCCTCAGCTCCACGTTCCGGGGCCTCTGGTGTCCCCTCGGAACTGAGGACATCTTCGAAGGGGGGATGGAAGGGAGATATGGTTCCTTCGGTGAAGGACGTCTCTCCTTGTATTGGCTTCGGCATCCCCAGGCGGCGGAATAAGGAAACAGCTTTTCCATCGATTTGCCAAATTGGTCGGACTTGACGGACAAAATAATAGGGACTCAGGTCGGCCATTCCCAGAAAGGCCTCATCAGGATCCTCCCATACAACCTCTGAAGCGGATAAGCGGTTGACATAGCCGATTTCATCGTCGGACAGGTCGGGAGAAGGTTCAGAGGTGCGTCCGGTTATTTTACCCCAAGGAAGAGAAACTTCGTCGAACGCCAGACGGTCAACAAAAAAGAAAGCATACTTCCAATCCCTAATAGAATCCTTTAATCCAGTGATATGCTCACTTCGGCCAGGACGTAAGGTAAAAACGGCCCAATCCCCCCTTCCGGTTACAACGTACAGATGGCGAAATACTTGGGTGGATAAAGGGATTCCAAGAGAGCGGCTAAGCATCATAAAAATAATAATCTTACGAAAGGAATTGGGGGCAAGCTGGGCAAGGTGAAGCCCAAGATCTTGAAGGAGTGCAAGAATGAAATCATCAATGGGAAACCTTAATCCTCCTAAGACGTATTGCATGTACACCGGTTCAAACCCTTCGAGTGCAGAAAGAATAGTATCAGATGGATTAGGAAGAAGAAGACGGTAACATCGATCGATATGAAAATCATCGTAAAGAGCAGAAATATCGGGAGAAGTTAGGTTGGTATGGGTATTCGCAGCACTTCGCTGAATAGACTTCTCGCTTTTTTCTTTCGATGCTTTATCTTTCTTCGTCATAGTTAGGAAATCAGGGAAAGAGAGAAGATGTAAAAAAGGGGAAATTAAGAAGATGGGGGAAGGAAGTGATGAATTAAGCTGAAGGGAGCGTATATATATAAGAAAGGAAGTTAAAAGGTCCTTGTAAGTCGGTAAGGCGGTGGTAAAATCTAACGGTCATAAACCCACAACGGTCATTTTTCAATGACAAGACAGTCTGAACATCGATACAAGTAAAAACAAGTCTTCTTACGGTTAAGCCTCCTTTTAACTTAAGGGACTTAATGAAGTATATTGAATACCATCCCGACCTGCGAAGGCTCCTGAGGGCGGGAAGAATAAGCGGGTGCAGGACGCAGATCCCTATGATGGACAATCTGAGGTAGAGCGGATATTGCGGTAAAAGCGACTTCGAGTCCCGAGAGCATTTAATGCAAACAGTTCCCTAAGACGGCGATAGCGTGGTATCATGCTATGCCACGACAGGTGGAGGCGTTAGGTTTTGCCTTCGGACCGCGGGGTCTTCTGTGCGACCGGTCAAAAGGAAGGCCTTTCCTCCGTCCTCATGCCTTCCGGCTCGGCTATAAATGCTGGCACATAAGCAAGGAACGAGGGGAGACATTCGGTACATTTATTATTCACTTCTCGCTTTCAATACTGTTCTTTAGAATCACGCATTAAATACTCGTTAGACCTCACGTCGACAAATACTAACTTGAGCGTCGGAGTGTTCCCACGAGGATCACCCTCGGGGAGCAACTGACCTAGAATTGCCGGTTGATTGCAGGTTCTTTACTTGAGTTTTGGAGAAAGTCACCGTCCGTCCATACTCCCGGAGAATCGGTTTCAACAGTATTCATTGAAGGTCGTCGGTAATGGGGTCACCCTTCAAGCAAAGAATGCGGCTGCAAATTGAATGGAAAAGTTAGGTCATAATCGATAATTCGATGTATAAGAATAAAGCTATCAGTTGGGGTGGCTCCACTCGGTTTTATCTACAGGAAAAAAAGTGTGGGCCTGGATTATTGTTAATTAGATGCTGGTATATATTACAGTACCTCACAACGAAAAAGCAAAAAAAAAAAAAACATATTTATACGAGTTTGTTTAAACGTTAGATTCATTTCGAGAGGTCCAGGGTTCGATACTCAGTAGTCCCATTTGTTTTAGAAGGTATTTTGTTTTTCTTTATTTTGAACGCAAGTTGACAAGTTAGTAGTTTAAGCTTAGACACTGACATCCACAAGGGGCTGTATACCTTCCCTCGAACCCTCCACCTATGAGGAATAAACCCCACCACCTTTTTATATCCAAGTTTTGCCTCCAACAAGGCTTGAACTCAAGACCTGTTGAAGGAAAATCTCAAAGATATTTTTGGTGACCAATTGATCTAGACCAATTGGTTAAAGTAATTAATTTCTACACCACATATTTTGATGTTTGTACCACACTGTACAAGTAATATTACAAACTCTATAAACATATAAAGCAATCATTGTAGTGTCTAGGTCAAAGGGAGTTGATACGTACAGAGCGTTTTTTTGTCCATCTAGAGCAATTTAATGTTTAATGACAATTATACCCTTATTTGCTCTTCTCTCCTAAATCAATACCCAGCTCTTTCTCTCTCTTCAAACCGTTTTCAAACTTCTCTCTTCTCTCCTACCCATTTCTTTCTCTCTCTTCAAATCAAAACCACCATCAAGTTTTACATTAATTTTAGCCATCTTTCGGGCCGAATCAGGAAGCAAAAAATCCACCGTTGAAACCATCTCGTTTTTCCGATCACTATGATACTCTTCTTTGCTGGAATCTCCACCGAATCGCGTCGCGGGAAACTCGTCGGAGTTATAACAGTTTGCCGGAATCCATGTTTTCAGCGCCTTCTCGGCTCTCAACAGTCTCTGCAGTACTTTCCGGTTTTCCCGACCATCTCTGTGCATCATCCGGCCGGAATCCCTTGTAGACTGCCGCCGGCAGCCGATGATGTGAGGAGATTTCACCCGAAGTTTCATGTTCTTTCTTGACAATTTATGACTGAATACGATACGAACAAAGAACTCAGAAATATCAAAAATTTCCTTTCCATTAACAATACCAAACCGGCCAAAGGCCAAATACAAGACCATAAACCTCACTACTGGAAAACTCTCAACAATACTTCATCAACAGATGAAGATTATTCTACACTCAGCCTATACAATCTGATATCTGAGATAAACCCTAAGAACGAAATACAGAGAAAAGAAGCTTACAATTTTCACCGTGAAATTCACACACTTATTATACAAAATATCTACTAATAACCCTATTTATACAAAGTACAAAACTACACCGACTTACTTCCATATCTTTCACAAAAGCCCCTGCACTTTATAAACAATACCAAATATATAATAAAAACTAGAACTTACCAATCTTACCGTTGGAGCCCACATCTTTAACCATGCACCTGCAAACAAACTAACTCAACTCCACAATTAGACTATATATTTTTAACATCCTCCATTAATCTCATTTGAGGAACATATCAACCAACATAAGATTTTTACAGAAAAATCATGACTTTTAGAAGGTAAACCTTTTGTGAAAATGTCTGTTGTATTCAAGGTAGTATCAATCTTACGAATATCAACTACCCCTTCAATAGCTTTATCTCTTACAAAATGAAGATCTATTTCAAAATGTTTCGTTCGGTCATGAAATACAGGATTTGGAGCAATTAAAATTGCTGATTTATTATCCACAAAAAAATTTTGTAGGTTTTCTACATTCAACATTCAGTTGTGTCAAAATCTTTTTTATCCACATAATTTCACTTACAATAGCAGTCAATGCCCTGTATTCGGCTTCTGCAGTTGACCTCGATACAGTGTCTTGTTTCTTACTTTTCCAAGACACGAGACTATTACCAAGGTAAACTGCATAACGAGTAACAGATTTCCTTGTTACAAGACATTTGCCCCAATCTGAATCAGACAAGGCAGTTAACTCAAAAAAGTCAGATTTAGAAAAAAAACTATACCTTTACCAGGAGATTTTTAACGTACCTTAACACCCAAAAAGCAAGATGAACATGAGATTCCAACGGACTGTGCATAAACTGGCTCAAATAGTGAACCGCATATGATATATCAGGTCTAATTAATTTCAGATATATCAACTTCCCAATTAATCTTTGGTATCCACTACAATCACTTAAAACTTTATCACCTTGTCTAGCATATGTTATGTCGGTAATAACCACATTGGTTTCCATCGGAGTGGTTACAGGTTTACAACCTGTCATGCCAAACTCTGCTAGAAGATCCAAAGCGTACTTTCTTTGAGACAAACAAACACCTGATTCAGATTGTAACACTTCGACGCCTAAAAAATATTTCAACTTGCCTAAATCTTTAATCATGAATTTAGAATTTAAGTACGTTTTAAATTTTTCAATTTCTTCAAAATTGTTCCCTGTAACCACAATGTCGTCTACGTATATTAACAATATTATAACATTTCCTAAACTAGATGACTTATGGTCACTTAGGGTAAAGGAGTCCCTAACTTGTTTAGCCCTATGACAAACTTCACATGGAGACACATCAACAGGCCCATTAAGATTCAATCTTGATTTTAATATATTAACTACTTGATCTGATGGGTGACCTAACCTATTATGCCAAACTAGTTTAGACAAATAACACATAGTTGTAGTATTACAGTTAAACAGATTATTACTTACATTTACAACATACAGTCCACCACATTCTTTACCAGTCACAACATTTGTCCTTGTTTTCAAGACCTGAATATAATATTTATCTTCATCAGAACCAATATATAGTTTACAATCTTTACACACTTTTTGAACAAATAGAAGACTAACACAATATTCAGGTATCACTAACACATCAAACAAGGTAACTTTATTATTTATTTTAAGGTTTCCAATTTCTTTGATAAAAGCTTGAGTACCATTTGGATGGCTAACTGAAATTTTTAATTCTGAGACATCAACAACATCGACTAGTAATTTAGAGGAACCAGTCATGTGTTGATTAGCTCCAGAATCGACAATCCAACCAGAAGAAAAAAAATTTGTTTTTAAAACAAAATTAGAGTTAAAAAACTCATTAAAAATTTTACTTTGATTATGAATAGTTTTAAGACTTCCTGCCATATTCGACTGAAGACAAGGAGCGGTACCAGAGGACTCTCCTATTAACGACATGATCTTGGAAATTTGTTCATTAGAAAACGGAGTGGCAGAATTATTTCCACCTGAGCTGCTTTGTTTCTCAGTGCACACAATATTGTTAGTATTAAATTTCGATTTGTTTTGAGAAAAATTTTTCTTTTTAAAATCAGGGGGATATCCAACTAGATCATAACATCGGTCCACAGTATGAACGATCATATTACAATTGGTGCACTTAAAATTCGGATTAGGTTTTCTACCAAAAATTTTATTATTATTACTGTTATTATTGTTGCTAGAAAAATTATTGTTAGGAAAACCTTTTGTATTATTGAACTGAGAAACAAACACATAATTTTGGCCTTTACTATTGGTCTCAACACTAACACCTTTTCTATGGGACTCTTCTCTAGAAATTATACTATATGCAGTTTTAACATCAGGTAGATGGTCTCTAGTTAAAATAATACTTCTTATTGGCATATACACATCATCTAAACCCATTAGGAACTGCATTAGTTTTAAAACTTTGTTATGATTTTGAAGAGAGTTTGTAGTATCACACGCACACACATGAATTTTAACTAAAGAATTGTATTGTTTCCACAACGAATTCAATTTGTGATAGTAGTCAGAAATTCCTAATCCACCTTATTTTATAGAATTAATACTATGATGAAGATTAAACACCATAAAACCATCTATCTTATCATATGTTTCTTTAAGTTCAGTCCACACAACATTTGCATTACTATTAAAAATTTGTCTGGCACACAGTTCTTCAGATATAGTACTCAGAATCCAAGATAAAACAACAGAGTTACACATGTCCCACTGTCTACCTAAAACTTCATTTATTAGACTTTTAACACATGTACCATCAATAAAACCTAGCTTGTTTTTAGTTTCTAAGGCGAATAACATTGATCTACTCCATATGTTATAGTTTTTTGTACCTTTAAGTTTTATTGAGATTATAAGAGTACTAGCAGTGTCACTAGCATGTAAGTGTAACGGGTCACTAAAGTCAAGTTTACTAATAAGAGTAATATCATTTTGATCTGCCATATCTCCACCGAACAAATTAAACATATATAGTAACCACAGAACAAATAGATCAGATAAGCCAAACAGAATAAACAACAACACAGATGAATCACACAAAACGAGCAGAGATATAAAAAACAACAACCAGAACCTACAAAGTAATTGAGCAAGGAACAAGATTCCAGAACTCTCTAAAGGAGTCTGGACATGTGATTAACTCAAGACTTTCTCTTCTACACAAACACAAGAACAGATTAGTACAATAGTATTATAGAAGATCGGAGAGAATACTTACAGAGTACTCCAGCAAGCCAAGCTGTAAGGATAGAACAACTTACATAGATATTTAAAATGCGGAAAAAGAAGAACACCTTCTGGAACAACCAAGAGGAATAGAGGTTAGGGTTTATTGACCACCTAACTTCCTTAATACTGATGAGATCTTGAGGGAAGAACTCTGTCAGCAATACAATCAACAACACAACCAGGATCGCTACAAAAAACCATACGAATCGTAAAACAGCCACCCGATCTGTACACTATTTTAGGAGAGGAAGAGGAGAAATCAACAGATCTGAAGAGATCTTATCAATCGTAACCAAGATCCAACTGGATCTTATCGGGATTTTGAACAAATATGATCGTAACCAATAGATCTAGCGAGATCCGTAGAGATATGAACAACCAGCACCAGATCTGAAGAAACCTTTTCAATCCACATATCTATCCTCACTTTTCGAGTCGAATTTCCAGATGTAACACCTCAATTTTTAAAACACCTTTTAAATCATATCTATAAATAAAAATATTACAAAGTCCAATATCCAAAAATAGGGTTTAACAAAAACCTTTTAAAAGATTATCAGAGTTATAAACACACGATGTTACAAAGATAATATGTAACACCCAAAAATTTACAAGATAAAAAAAAATTAAGTATAAGATTTAAAGTAAAAGGTCTCAATAATTCAAATGCTTTAAACCCCAACATAATAAAGTCGTTATTTAACAAAGTATTTAGTGCGGAAATAGTTTAATAGAGTAAAAAGGTTTTTAAAAATAATAAATGTTGTCCACATCAGCATTGGTGAAATACAGCGGTCAACCGTCCACCTTCTCCTTTCCTTTGCTGGTACCTGAAACAGTGGGGGAAAATATGGGTCAGCTGGGAAGCTGAGTGAATAATCTCAAAATGCAAACAATTAAAACATACAACACATGAGGGCACATCGGTGTACTCTTAATCAGAATCTACTCAGTTAATTACTCAGATTTAGTTCTCAGATTTTATTACTCATATTTTAATTTATATAGCGCGCTTGTGTGATTCGGGTCGATCGCCCCTCCTCACACCTCAGATAGGCATAAGCCAAAAACTCAGACGGGAGTGATCCCAAAAACTCAGACGGAAGGTGATCCCAAGATAGGCATATAGCCAAAAACTCAGATGTATGTTATTATGTTTTATTATCTCTTTAACATAATTATCTCAGATGCCCTAGCAAGTAGTAGCACAGAATGACCATGTGCCGAGCTCGGTTACCCAGGCACAATGTCTCAGATCAAAATAAATCAACAGATGCTCAGATACTCAGATAACATATCAACTCAGATAACACATAAGGTTCAACTAATTTAACACATAAGTCATGCATGTACTATGTTAAAACTGAATACATGGTGAGAATACTCACCTCAAGAAAACGTAAGCTCCGAAGGATTCCCGACAGTCAAAGGTACAGCACGTTATCTCCTAGTCGGTCCTAAAACAAAAACGAAACCCTGAATTAAGATTCTACCCGAGGACTTATTTCAGAAAACTGGCAGCACCCGTCGGTCTCACGGAAACAGCCATAACTCCTAAACGGCTCATTAGATTTTTCCCATCTTTTTACCATAACAACTAGACAACCCTAACTACAAGTCACTGAGAGACGGTCACTGGCCAAAAACAGACTCTAAGGGCCTTAAAATGGTCTCACAAGACAGACGTGTCGCACAGGTCCATTCCTAGCAGCCTTGTATTAAAACAGATATAACTTTTAAACCGTAATTCGGATTAACGAGAGGGTTGCGGCGTTGAAAAGCTAACTCAGAAATCAAGGTCCCATAACGGGCCAAAAACCCTAAAGATTATTTTAAGCACATCAAAAACAGTTTAGAACAGGAGGGCAGATTCTGCCAGAAAAGTGTTGATTTATAAAACCCGTTTTAGCAACCCGACCCGTCACCGAAAATCCCGAATACTTATAATTTATATCCGATAGCTGAAAATATTATTTACTTGGATTAAGTACAGTTTCTAAAGCTTGAGGGTAAAAAGTCCCCTGATTGGGAAACCAAGAACCCTAGGGGTTCGGTTTCCTCTTCGGTTATAAATTCTCGATTTTATAAAACGGTTAAACAAAAATCAACAACCGAACTATCACGACTGCATAAGACTTATATAAATTCGATAATCAAATTACTACTATGAAACACGGAAACGATAATAGAAGTATTTGGACAGTAAAGAACAAGATGACTACCGAATTGTACAATCCTTGCGTCGACTAATACCAAAGAGCAATAATCACCGCTCGAACCCTCTTCTGCTCGGACACCCTAATCACTTTCAAACCCGAACTCCTTCAATTTCGATCACCCTAGATCAGAACATACCGGATATCACAACAAGGCAGGACCCGATTAGATAATGAATCATGACCGAACAAAGAAAGATAGATTTAGAACTAATCCTTACCAATTTCGATCACCAAAATCCTTGGCAGAGAAGGTGGATTGAACGTACAACAGGAGGACTCGGGATGGAGGTGTTTGATTGGGAGTGCGAACAAGAAGCAGATGGTGTCGGCTGGAAAAGAATTGATCGGAGGTGTGGTTGGGGTTTTCCAGCGACCGTTTTTTGTTAAATGGGTTTATTAGGGATTAATTTAAATTAAATAGTGCAACAATTGGGTTAAAACTAATCTCGGGCTTCTTTCTCTTGTGCTGGGCCGAACCCACTAAGGCTAATGGGTTTGTCTTCCCTTTTCTAGTCGAATCCAAGAACGGGAAAGAAGGGTAGGGAAATCGGCCCTTGGCCTAATGGCCGGGCCTCGAAACTCATTTAACTCGGCATGTTTGAACAATACAAAGCTCGGGTTTGTTATTACACTAACGGAGATAGAGATTAAGGTTCTCAGGAATTATTAAAGTCACGATAATAAAACGTCACGATAACGAAACGTCACAAGGTTAACTTAACACTTCATACTAATTAATGCACACGTAATTGCATGAGAATACGTCACATATTTATTTCGTTAAATAAATAATACAATAAGTCTAATAATGCATAAAACGTAATTAAATCAAGTTATAAAAATCCGGGGCGTTACATAATATCATAACCATAGGATAACGGGATCTACCTATAAGCTCCCGAACTAAAACAACTCTAGGCCACCTCTATCGCGAACTTCTAATCCTTCAATCTCGAACATGAGTACATAGCCAAAAACAAAGTAATACGTGAGATAAAATAGTCTCGTGAGATGCATGGATTTTCGACCCATTCTCAAATATAATAAAAGTCATATTTATTACTTTTCTTTATTCATTTATTAATTATTAACTCGTGATCTTATCATTTTTATACATATATACTAGTAAGCTAACCATAAGCTTACTCTCATCAAAATCACATACTTGTAAGCTAACATGTGCTTACACATACTTTATCGCATAGGCTACGGACCTCTCCGAAGCAAACTCCCCCGATGTGGGTTATCTAGGTAAACTCCCCCGTTTCCGGGTTATCTATTGCTCCCCCAATTTCCGGGTAATCTGAAACTCCCCTGCTTTCCGGGTTATCTATTTCTCGACACGCTACCCTTGCGCAGGGTGGTACCGCCCCAAGTAGGTGTCACTAACTCCCCCAACTTGTGTGGGTTATCTATGATCCGGATCCTTTTCTCAACACATATTGAAATCATCAAATACGGGCCTATGCCCCAATAATACATACTCAAACATAAATTAGAATACATCTATTCTAATTATCATATTATTCTCGTTTCTTATTCAATTTCAATATTGACTTTACCAAGTCCTTTATTAAATAAAACATATTTATCATTTATCAAAATCATATTACTTTAACTTCTCTTTGACTAGAACACAAATCTATTTCTAGTCACTTTTTATTTATTCTCCTAGCAATTCAATCACTACTTTTATTAGTATAATATACTAATCAATACTTGATACTTGAAAATCAATGTTATTAGCTTTATTAATACATATTATTAATAAGCCAAATATCATACTTTCTCAATCATTACTCTTAGTCAAACATCATATTAATAAAGAATTATTAATTACTTTTCATTATCATAATCTCTTTCAAAAATCATTAGTCATTTAGACATACTAAAATAGTCTATTACCTGCATTCTCTTATCCTTTTAATCATATCTTTATTAAAAGCATTTATTAAAAACATTACGGTTTTCATAATCATTTGCTATGTACTCAGTAAAAGTCTCATGTTCCCACCTTAGCCAAGCTAACTCCAAATCTTGTCCATTGACACGAATCCTTGCTTTCCAACTTGTGCAATGTCACCAACCTTTAGGTCTTCTTGACCTACCACTAATATCATCATAAATCGAAGACCAGAGATTACAACAAATCGAAGACCGAGCTTAACTAGTTAAGCTCTGATACCATGATGAAATTTTTGAGTGAATACGATATGAACAAAGAACTCAGAAATACCAAAAACTTCCTTTCCATTAACAATACCAAACCGGCCAAGGGCCAAATATATACAAGACCATAAACCTCACTACAAGAAAACTCTCAACAATACTTCATCAACAGATGAAGATTGTTCTACACTCAGCCTATACAATCTGATATCTGAGAGAAACCCTAAGAACGAAATACAGAGAAAAGAAGCTTACAATTTTCACCGTGAAATTCACACACTTATTATACAAAATATCTACTAATAACCCTATTTATACAAAGTACAAAACTACACCGACTTACTTCCATATCTTTCACAAAAGCCCCTGCACTTTATAAACAATACCAAATATATAATAAAAACTAGAACTTACCAATCTTACCGTTGGAGCCCACATCTTTAACCATGCACCTGCACACAAACTAACTCAACTCCACAATTAGATTATATATTTTTAACAATTCTGGATCTTGGATGAATTTTGAAATTGGGTTTACTAGAATTGAGGGATCTTGGTAAAATAATAAAGAGTTTGAATAAAGAATAAAGAGTTTGGATAAATTCTGGATCTGTGCAAAAGAATTGAGATTCAACACATGCTCGATCAATATGTTTGCAGCATCAAGTTTTTCAACTTGATTAGTTGTAAACGCAATTAATCTATCACCACCAGAAGCCAACCATTATAAATGAGTTTTAACTTCAGGCGAAAAATGGTTTTAATTGGAGGGGTAAAAGAAGAGGGTATAACTGTCATTTTATCTAATTTTGCTCTACATTTTTAACATGTACATTTTTTAAAATTACTTTATAATTGTTCATTAAATTTAAAAACAGAGTCTTAAAAGTTTAGTACAGATGAACGGAGCACTGTAAAAGCTAGGGTTTGTATATCAGAGCATAGCTTATTACCTTTGTCACATCAACAATCTACTAACCAAAAACCTCTATATAAATAGCATCTCTAATGGTTAACCTTTTCAAAAGTTTTTTTATTTAACAATATTTTCAATATACCTTTATCTATCTTAAATGTTTTATATATACCCCTTATATAATTTGACATTTTTTATAACATCTTACTACATATAATATTTTTTTAAATATCTCATACAAATATATTATAATAATTGACATTAAATATTATATAATTTATTTATTAACTAATAAAAATATAATAAAGAATTTATGTATAATATATCTAAAGTTTAAAATGAAAAATTATTAAACATAGAGGATTAAAAAAGACAAATTTTGAAAGTCCATTAAAAGGTTAGTAGAAAAAAAGTCTTTGAATAAACTTTTAAAAAAGCTAGTTATTCCAATGGGTAAAAAGTCATCCAAAGACTTATTCAAATAGTAATAAACTTTTAAAAAAACTACCATTGGAGATGCTCTAAGTTCGGTGTTAGGGATGTATTCTGACATGTTTCAGTTCATGCTGCGCTGTTCTTCGAGAAAATAAAATTATGCTTTTTATGACATCAATTGTGAGTTTCAATAATATTTTTTGGCTTAATTTTGAAGCTTATGAGCTTATGTTGTAGCACTAAGTCATAATAAGCTCATAAGCTTTGATGAATACTAGTTTTTCAGTTGTATTTGATTAATCTTAAGCTTAAAATTTCAAACCTAAGTTAAAATTCCAAAAGAGCTAATTATCAAGATGTACATTCTCTACTAGTTAGGAAATTAGAGAGAAAACTTTATGTGTTGTAATTGTTCCCTGTGAAGAACTACAGTCTTGGCAGCCGTTTTACCCCATACAATTCGGTCTTACATCACATGCCTTATGTGAAATCTCAGATATGATTCCTAATTAGGTCAATTCAGTCTCAATGAAATCTGGTAAGTTTATAGTATAATTTCGGAGGTGTGTGTATATATATATATAGAAATTAGTGCTATAGTTTTGATAATAGTAGCACAAACTATATATTAACAACATATTTGTATTTGTACACACACTAAATACTAATTGCATGTAGACGCTTATGGTAGATGATACATGAAACACAATCATGGACCATTTGTCGAGAAGTGAAATTCAAACCTAAACTCGACCTCCGACTTATTTTGAGAGACATGATAGTTAACTACATATAGAGGTTCACGTTAGCCAACCTTTGAGATGGGATAAGATTGAGTGGTTTTGTTTTCTTTAGCGACATTCCAAATTTTGCAGAGAGATCGAGTTTTTCACCCTCGGGCAAGCTCCAGTCAAACGAGTGCAAGAGCGAAGCCAAGATTAACATTTGTATTTTATCAGCCAATGAGATACCTGGACACACTCTTCTCCCAGTTCCAAATGGGGTGAACGTGAGATTATTCCCTTTGAAATCCCATTTGTTTGTCCCTTCAGTGACCAAGAACCTCTCGGGATTAAATTCCAAGGGATTGTCCCAGTACTGAGGATCACGTTGGATTGACCAAACATTGAGAAACACGTTACAACCCTTTGGGATGGTGTATCCACCTACCGTGCAATCTTGGCTTGGCAAACGTGGCAAAAGAATAGGGCCTACAGGGTGCAACCGGAATGTTTCCTTGCACGTTGCTTCTAGGTATTTTAATTTCGGGAGATGAGATTCTTCAACGATGTTGTTTACCCCGACGATCTCTTCTAATTCGTCACGAACCCTTTTCATCGCCTCTTGATTGTTGATAAGCTCTGACATGACCCATTCAATAAGTGTTGCCGTTGATCCCGTTCCTCCGATCACAACATCCTAATTGGTCCAACAAATCACTTTAATTAATTAGCCAAGAGTTAATAATTTAATATGATGAAATGAACCTAAAAATATATCTTACTAGAAGAAGTGATTTTATTTGGGTCATGGTAAGTGATTTTGAATCTTCTTGGTCCTTAAGCTCTAATAAGGTCTCTAAAAAGTCTTTCTTTCGACACTCTTGTGAATTTTTGGAGTTAAATTTGATTCTATCTTCGATGACGTTTTCGAGAATTTGATCCAAATCATTAGCTAGCTTCTTTATATCTCGCTCGATACCTTGTACGTCAAACCATGCTAGAATTGGGAAGAAATCGGACAAATTCGGCTGTCCAAGAATCTCAACCATCTTCAAAGCCATTTTCTGGAACTCGGGTCCAAGATGGGAATCCGTTTCCCCTTTTTCCCAAACCATGGTTTCTAGCACGTTGGCCACCGCCGAGAAAGTTATCGCACTTATGTCAACCACGGTCCCGATTTTACTATAAACAAACTTGATAGTTTTTCTAACTTCGTCTCTTCTATAAACACTAACCGCTTCAAGATTCTTGTTGTTTAGGACTTCATGGACCAATATCTTACGAAGGTTACGCCATAACAAGTTGTTGGAAAACGCGACATCTTGGCATTCATAAGATACTACCGAGGCCGCAACGGTTGGATTGCGGTTAGAAAACGTCTCGTCTAGGTCACGAGACACCACCTTTGCTAGCTCGGCGTTGTTTATCACCACTTGAAGCTTGCTTCCGATATAGAATTTGTAAATCGGTCCATATTTACGACCAAGGGTGGTAAGCTCTAGGTGCAATTCACTTCCAAGAAATGGAAGGTATCCGATAATCGGCAAGGAAATCGGACCGGGTGGCAATGATGGTGAGTAGGAACGAAAAAGTGTAAATATGTACCACAAAATAGCTAAGATTACTAAACAAATGGTGACAACCATAGGAGTAACCTCATATTTGTTGATGATGCTCGTGAGTAAGCTGCTTAATTGTGTCATTTTTGTAAACGATCCAATTGATTGTGGGTACTACAATACAAGTCGATTACAACATTTATAGCCTTAAAGTCATGTTATGTCATGCATGATGATGTATTTAAAGGTGTACTTTTTTCTTCTTTTATGTTACAATTCGGATGTATTATCTTTTTTTTTCTTTTTTGTGTGACAACGTAGTGGTTAAAATGTTGTTATTTTTATTTTAATCATAATCTTAGTTCTCAATTGTTGACTAACAAGTACCTTTTTAGCACGTATATATGTTCTCATTGTATCTTAAATCACATTCTTTCACGGTAATTGAACGATTTTGAAGAGTTTTAATGTATTTTTACTCAAGAAAATGTTTATGTATGTTAAATGTTAAGTATGTTCATCAACTTATATGCATACTTTGAACTAATTGAACTAATCATTAATCTATGATTAAGCTTGATTAGCATGATTAAGAAGATTAAAATTAGAGAGAAAACCTGTGTTTGACTTTGCTTAGAAGATGAGTCAACGATTATAAATGCAAATTGTGAATGTAATTATTTATACTTAGGACTAGCTAAACTAATTAACCTATAAACCCAAGATTATTAGATACAATTCGGTGTCAAAGTAGTTCATATCAACTTGCATCTGGCATATTTTTCGAAGCTAGTAGAGACATTGCCTTGTAATTTGAAAGCATTCATAATTCATACATTAGCAAGTAAAACTTTACTAGCTTGACCAAATCCTTAGTTAAAACTTCATATTTAAAGATATCTACAAATTATACAGAAAATTGATATTTGCAACTACAAGTTGTATAAACTGTGAACCGGATCAGAATGTATGGTTATAATAGTTGTGAACTATATTTTTTTTAATCTCAAAATTTCAATTCATGTGAAGATATAGTATTATTTTTATTATAGAATTAAAACGCAAAGTAATTGTCTTTTATTGCAAAATACCTTTTTGGAATTTTATAGATACAATATTTGTTTGAAATTTTGTTTGATATTTATTTCCTTGTTATGGTACCACACACACTCGCATATTTTTCAAACTTGTTAGATTAACTAATCACTATCTTGAACTTGCAGCTGTCATACTTTTCAAAGCTAGTAGAGACATTGAAATTTAATTTTGAAAGCATTCTTAATTCATACATTAGATCACTTTCAACAATAACACAATTCACACCATTAATTTTTCCAAATCAGCGTTATATTAATTTACACTTCAACCAACATTAAACTGACATAAACATGCCAACAATACCCCTTCCTAAGGGTGAGCATTTGGGCCAAAAAACCTAACCAAACCGAAAACCGACCTAAACGGAACCGAAACGGAACCGAACCGAAACCGAACCGAAACCGACAACATGTTATTGGTTCGGTTCGGAAAATTCATTGATTTCGGTTTCGGTTTTATCGGTTTCGGTTCGGTTTGGTTCGGTCTTTAGATAAGAAACCGAACCGGACCGAAAGCAAACCGAACCTAAACCGATAACATGTTATTGGTTCGGTTTCAGTTTTGAAAATCTGTCATTATCGGTTTCGGTTCTATAGATTTCGGTCCAGTTCGGTTCAGATTTTTGGGCCCCACCATACACTCACACAAAATATCAAATACTTTATTAAAATACATTGGGCCCACCAAAATCTCATCCCGAACTCTTCCCCTGGCCAAAGAATCCAACCCTATACCCACAACCGAAAACCCATGACAATGGGTGACGGATTTTTGGTCCCAACTGATGCCTTCGGCTAATGGAGTTGGTACCGGTCTTAGCAATTAAAAAATCACTAGTTTGACCAAATCCTTAGCTTTTTTTTTTTTTTGAAAAAAAGGCAAAAAAGGAAACTAAAGCAAAAGGAGCTTCGACAAGGCCATCACCCCCGAGCAAGAGACCCGAAAACTAACATTAAAAGCTAGCAAGGAGGCAATGAGCTAGACAAGAAAGTACATCAAGGAATACAAAGAGAAGGATTACAACACCAATTACCCCAACTAAAATCAACTTTATTCTTATATCTCCTATTTTTACACCAAAAATAAGCAACACTTTGAACATTGTAGTGGATAAAGCCCGCGCAAGGAGCAGCGCTGTTTCTGAAAATCCGTACGAGCCTTACAAATACACCAAAAAAAAGGAGTAAATCACCGCCAAAAAAAATTCTTTTTTAACCCCCGAAAACCCGGAAGTAGCAGCCCAATTGAAAGCGTCCTCGTTACAATCTAAACCTGCAAAATCCACACCCCAATTGACCAAATCCTTAGTTAAAACTTCATATTTAAAATTATCTACAAATTATAAAGAAAATTGGCCTTTGCAGCTACAAGTTAAGTAAAAATTTCATATGTCAGGATCGATTAACTATGAAAAAGTTAATAAACACCTTAGATCTAATTGATTATAGAAGTTGCAGCGGATCAACACTATATCAATAAATTAAGAACGATGAACTGTAAATAATAAACGAAAATATTAAGAACACAGTTTCACAAAAAGCTTCAATGTATATTATCGAGTTAACAATACACACGTACGTTTACAATTCTAAGGAACTATTTATAATAGTCATTGAAGCTAAACTATTTACCCTAGTTATTCTAGGACTTGATTTACATTCGAATTCTATAGATATACATTGATTTACATGCTATAACTATCTCTACGAAGATCTCGGACATGATATGCTTCCAAAACGCGTATCAGTAGTAAACTGCAATCACCAGTAATGAATTCATATCATCAGTAGTAAGTTTGGTGATCAGTAGTAAGTCCAAAACCAACATCAGTAGTAACTACTATTGATCAGTAGTATCTTCAATAAGCTTGATCAGTAGTAACTTAGTTATAGTTTTCACCAGTATCAACTTCATCAGTAGTAAACATGTTCTGCCCCATCAGTACTAAGTATGACCAGTACTAACTGCAGTATCAGTATTAAGTTGATCTGTGTTTTGCTCCAACAATCTCCCCCTAAACTTATTGATTCTCTTTCAATCAATCAAGTTTCTATTTACTTCTTCTTTTCTTTTTCCTTTTCTTCCAACAGTTTTGCTCTTCTTTTATCACCTTCTAATGTCTGTTGGTTTTGTTTATTCTTTTGTGCAATAATATATTTGCTGATCTTTTTCACAAATTCATTCATCTTATTTTGTAACATCACAACATCATGAGGTTTAATGAAGTTCATGCACCATAGTTGATAAAGAGTTTTCTCAGAATGAGGATACTCTTTCTCATAAAGGAATAAGTCACATTTCTTACTTGTATATTCGAAGAAGTACATGTTGACAGTTGGCAGCACATTCCAGGCTTGAACATTCTCTGGATTTGTATACTTCTCTGGATAATTTTCTGGATAGAAAGCAGCATCAATCATTTCAGTAAGATAACCTGCAGCTGAATTCTTCCAGATCTTCTTAGTCATTCTTGGTTTACCAATGATCAACATCTTGATAATGTCACTTCTGGTTAGGGACATGACCAAAGGTTTCCAAGCTCTGAATCTTTGAGTGACCTTATCTTCTCTGACAATCTCAATCATATCATCTATATATCTCCAGTTGATGATTGGATTATTTTGTAGGGGAGCAATGGGAAGATCATAAACTTGAACCATTTGTAATTTCTTCTTTGTTTGTTCAAGTTCAGAAGTAACTGTCTTCCTTTTCTTTGAAGTTTGAGAGGATACACCAGATGATTCTCCAGTTATTGTTTTTCTTTCTTTCATTTCTTTGGAGTCTATCTGTTCAAGTTTAGTGGTGTATTTCTCATTAATGTCTTGTTCAGTAAGATCCTTCTTCTTCTCTACACAGTACTTTTCAATTAAATTGATCAACTTCATTCTTCCAAAGGCCTTTGTGTTGTGACCCCTTGATTTCAAGAATGTGATCATTTCTTTCTTTTTCTCTGCAAATTGTTCTGGCATATCAGCCTTCTGCTCTTTGCATTCCTGTACTTGTGCTTCAAGAAGTTCTAGTGTTTCATATTCAAGTTGCCTTATTTTTTCTAGTTCTCTTCTTTGTAGTTCTTTTCTTGTTTCAGCAACTTGTTTGGTTTTGACCTTCTGTTGAAATTGTGGCAGTTTTGATATATCTGCTATATCTGACAATTTAATTTCTGTGAATGGTTGTCTCAATATTCTAGCCCTTTCTGCTAATCTTTTGTTTTCATTTGCTAGAGAGACTTCAACCTTCTTTAAATATTTTGCTCTCTTAACCTTCCACCTATCCTGTTTGGCTGATTTGGCATAGTTGATTTTGTTGACCATTTCATGACCTTGTGCTCTATTAGGTTGGTCTTCATCAGCAACTTCCTTTCCCTTTCCTATGTAGTTATCTTTCTTTATATCTGGTTCAGATTCAATAACAAATTTGGGACCATAGTATTGTATCTGTGACATAGGAAGTATTTTAGGATGTGGAGGCAGGGAGCATTCATCAACTTCTAACCAGTTGATATCATCATCAATATCTTTTACCACCATTTGTGTTGTTTTTCTTTTTGGAGATGGTGGAAGTATCACTGTAGGTTCTAGTAGTGGTGGCAGCTCAATAATGTCATCAGTAGTAACCAAGGTAGTTACTACTGGTATGTCTTCAGAGATTACTACTGATAGGGCATCAGTAGTGTTTGCTGCCTTTTCTTCATTTACTACTACTATGATATCAGTAGTAGGAGTTACTACTGATACTTCTTGTTCAGCTTGTTCTTCCATATGAGCAGTAGTAATAGGCTCATCTTCAGTAACCATCATTTCTGGGCCTTCATCAACTTTTGTTTCTTTTAAATTTAAGAGAGAGGATGCTGCTGCTGCAATTGATTCATCAATCATGGTTTGAATGTTGTCCTTCTCCCCCTTAGTGAGCTCAACTGGTGGATCCTCACTATCACCAACTTTCTTTTTCAATTTTCTTATTATCTTGGTTTGTTGATGAAGCCTGTGTTTATATAGTCTCATCCGTTTGTTGATGGTATTAACATGCTTTTTCATTGCAGCCATAGTTTTCCCTTGGTTTGTGAGATATGTAAGACAATTTTGTACAATGGATTCAAGAGAATCCACTTTTGCCGTCAATTGTTGGATTTTAATACTGCCCTCACTCCATCTAGCAAGATCATCGGGCTCACTAACAGGTACATTGGTTTGAAGGTTTTCCATCCTATTCGTCAAATCAATAGATCTGCCCTCATCACTTCTTGGTGATTCATTGGGTCTTTTAGACATCCTCTTCTTCCTAGAAGAAGCAGAGATGCCCCCCCCTTGTGGTTTCTTGGCTTCGGGGTCCTTTAAGTAATTCCTCAAATGAGTCATCACTTAAAGTTGCCGAGGTCTGGGTCTTAGTGATGTTCCCACTATCCTGTGCACCCACCTTTGGGGCATCAGTAGTGAGAGCCCTCGCCTCATGTCCTCTCTCCTCCTTGGAGGACAACTCTTTGAGTCTGGGGTTTGACTCTATTTGTCCCCTGGTGTCCTTTAAAGAAGATTTCTTTCTTTTATAAATTGTGGAAATATTTTGGGTTTTGTCTGGTAGGTCTTCCACAGAGTGAAGAGTAGCACTCTGCAGATTTATTTCAAGTTCCTGGGACACATTCAGGACTTCTATGTTAGTGGGTGATTGAGTGGCTATTTGGGGTGGTGTTTGGGCTGTATTTGGGGGTGATGGAGTGGGTTGAGGTTCAATTTGGGTTGTATCTATTATTGAACCCTCTCCAATATTTGTTTGATCTTTGATCATATTAGGAAACAGAGGGGTTTCCTTGCCCGAAAATTTAAATTGTTTTCTCATATTTGAGAAAACTTTCTTGTTCAACTCAGGTATTATGAAAATGTTTTTGGGAGTTGACAAGTTTTGTAATTCACAGTTTATGATATGTTGTAGAAATCTGGGATACATTAAGAATTTTGAAGACCTAAGATTTCCCAACATACCTTCAAAAATCATGTAAGAAAAATTAAATACTTGGTCTGTGCATAAACAGACAACAGCAGAGGCTATTACCTTATTAAACTCATTCCAAGTACTTCGTTTTGGAGAAATACAATGCTGAATTGTATGTACAAGAAATTTCCATTGTGGGGAGAGAAGACCTTTTTGAAAAGTTACTATGTTAAGTCTTCCCTCATAACCCATTTTGTTTAAAATTTCAGCAATGAATTCCTTAGGAAGAGTAAACATACCTGAATCATCATGGAGTTGTAGATGGTGTCTGATTGATTGTTCAGTTACTGTTATATGCTTTCCATCTACTTTTGATTTGATCATCGATGTGGTTGTTCCTTCTGTTCTTTCAGCATTGGTCCAGAAATCAACCAAATGCTGTTGATATGATTTTGGTTTTACAGTTAAAGCAAACTGTATATATACGAATTTCTCAAAAATTTGACGATTGGACGAAAATCTTTTGTTCCGTCGGGATTCTTTAGGAAGGCACACATATTGTGAAATTCGGAATATTTGAGATCGGTTTGCACATCCAGAGATTGTAGAGTTGCCATTTGTTGTTGATTTTGAGAGAAATATGTAAGAATTTTGTTTTTGATAAAGGGTTTTTGATCGAAAGCTAGGGTTTATCGAGAGGATTTTGCAAATCGAAGTGAAGATAATGCTAAACTAATCGACTGCCGCCTTTTATATCTTTCGATTTAACCTGCAAAAAGACTAAAATGCCCTTCGAGTCATAACATAACGGTTATTTTCATGGGGGTTAGTATGGTAATTTTGATTTTTAAAGACCAGTAGTAAATATGTTATCAGTAATAAAACGTCAGTAGTATCTACTGACATCAGTAGTGACTAAGGATTTTGACATCAGTAGTAACTGTAGACATCAGTAGTAACCACCAACCCACAAGACCAGTAGTACTGACTTACCAGTAGTATTTATGTAAACCTAATACACACCAGTAGTAATTAACTACCAGTAGTATTTTGTGCACATGCCTACATACCAGTAATACAGATCTATCAGTAGTAAAACACTTAAACAAATAAATAACTTTTTACAAAAACTTTACACATGATTTTAAGTGAGATTTTAATTTATCAAAATCATTCCAATACTGCTAACCAAGAAGTTGAATCTTCCTACATCAAATGCTTTTGTAAACAGATCTGCTAATTGATCATCAGTATGAATTTTAACCACTTTGATTAATTTCTTTTCATTGCAATCTCTTATAAAATGAAATCTTATTTCAATATGTTTGGTTTTAGAGTGTTTTACTGGATTGTTCACAATACTAATAGCACTTTGATTATCAATAAAAATAGGAGTTTTAAGGATAGAGATACCAAAGTCTAGAAGCTGTTTTTGAATCCAGAGTACTTGAGCACAACAAGCAGATGCAGCTACATACTATGCTTCAGCAGTTGATGTTGATACATTTGTTTGCTTCTTACATTGCCATGACACCAGTCTTGATCCAAAGAATTGACATCCACCAGTAGTGGACTTTTTGTCTTGACATTCACCTCCATAGTCACTATCTGTGTAGGCTATGAGTTCAAAGGGTGAATCATGTGGATACCATAGACCTAGTGATGGTTTGCCTTTCAAGTATCTGAATATTCTTTTGACAGCTTGCAAGTGTAGTTCTTTAGGTCTTGCTTGATATCTTGCACACACACAAACACTATACATAATGTCAGGTCTTGATGCAGTTAAGTACATCAAAGAGCCTATCATTGATCTATATAGGTGTTCATCTACATCCTCCCCCTCAACATCAGGATGTAGGTGTTTGTGTGTTTCCATTGGTGTACTTGCACTCTTACTGTCTTTCAAATCAAATTTCTCCAAGACGTCTTTGACATATTTTGATTGATTTATCAAAATACCATCTGTTCTTTGACTGACTTGGAGTCCAAGGAAGAAGTTCATTGGACCCATAGAGCTCATCTTGAATTTAATCTGCATCAGTTCTTCAAATTCTTTGCATAATGCATCATTTGTTGAACCAAAAATGATATCATCTACATAGATTTGTACCAGTAGTATATCATCTTTGACTTTCTTTGTAAACAAAGTTTTGTCAATGGCTCCTCTTTTAAAGTTGTTCTTTAATAGATATGATGATAATGTGTCATACCATGCTCTTGGTGCCTGATGTAGGCCATACAGAGCTTTGTCCAGTTTAAACACATAATCACCATGTTTTGGATCTTCAAAACCTGGAGGTTGGCATACATAGACCTCTTCTTCAATCTTCCCATATAGGAATGCACTCTTCACATCCATTTGATAGACTTTGAACTTTTTGAATGAAGCATATGCTAGAAATATTCTTATAGCTTCAATTCTAGCAACAGGAGCATATACGTCATCATAGTCTATTCCTTTTTCTTGAGTGTATCCTTGGGCTACAAGTCTGGCTTTGTTCTTGATCACTATACCTCTTTCATATTTCTTGTTTCTAAAGATCCATCTTGTTCCAATGGCTCTTTTTCCTTTGGGTAAAGGTACAAGTGTCCAAACAGCTTGTAACTTGAATTGAAGGAGTTCTTCTTGCATTGCCTCAATCCAGTTTGAGTCCTTCATTGCTTGTTGGATCTTCTTTGGTTCATCCTGAGACAGAAAGCATTCAAACATACATTCATTAGCAATTAAACTTATGTTACACATGTTTACAGTTAAGCTTTTATTTAATTTGCTTCTTGTTTGAAGTGGTGAGTTAACATCACTTAGAACAAGGTCTAATGGATGGTTCTTCTGAGTCCTTGTAGTTGTAGCTTTATCAACAACTAGTTGATTTTCAAGATTGGACTCATTTGTCTCAGGTAGTTGTTGCTCTAGTGATCCTTCATTGTCATTGATATTTGGTTCATCATCATCTTGGTCAGAGTTACTACTGCTATTGTCTTCATTGAGATCAGTAGTATTGTTGTTGTTACTGGTATCAGTAGTATCTTGAGAATCTAGGTTATTGTTGGGACCAGTAGTATTTTGAGTACTATTACTGGTGCCAGTAGTATTTGAATTACTACTGTCCTCATTCTCAGAGTTACTACTGGTTCCAGAACTTGAGTTATTACTGTCCTCAGTATTGACTATGGGAGCAGTATTAACTACTAAGTATCTCATCTCTTCTTGACCAGTATTAACAGATGATGTTCCTTCCTTTTGAGAGTGACCATTTGAATTATCTGCATTGAAATCCATGTTAGAATTAAAGGATTTGGTTAGATTGTCTATGTTAAATAGCCAATCTGGACCATTTCCTTGTTCATTAGAGACATTTTCATTAAAGGATACATTGATGCTTTCTTCAATTATCCTTAGTCTTTTGTTGAATACTCTGTATGATTTGCTTTGAGTAGAGTATCCCACAAAGACTCCATCATCAACTTTGCAGTCAAACTTACCAATTTGTTCTCTTGTAATCAGAATAGTACAAGGACAACCAAATGATTTTAAGAAACTTATGGAAGGTTTTCTTTTATTAAAAAGTTCATATGGTGTTTTAAAATGTGGCTTCACTATTAATACTCTGTTCTGAACATAACAGGTAGTATTAACAGCTTCAGCCCAAAAAGTGATTGGTAACTTTGAGTCTGCTAGCATTGATCTTGCTGCTTCAATGATGGTTCTATTTCTTCTTTCAGCTACACCATTTTGTTGAGGAGTTCTAGGTGAGCTGTATTGCCTGTCAATACCTTTAAGATCACAAAAGTTAATTAAGTTAGCATTTTTAAATTCTGTGCCATTATCACATCTTATGGCTTTAACTTTTTGATCAGATGTGTTCTCCAGTTTGACAATTAAGTTCTTTATGAGTTCACTTGTTTCATCCTTTGTCCTAAGAAAGAAAACCCATGTATATCTGGAAAAGTCATCAGTAATAACAAGACAATATTGTTTCTTTCCAATACTCATTACATTTGTAGGTCCAAATAGGTCCATATGTAAGAGCTGTAAAGGAACAGAAATAGAGTTCACAGATTTGGACTTATGAGAAGTTTTGTGTTGTTTACCTTTTAAGCATGCAACACAATGATGATCACACATGAATTGTTTTTGAGGTAGTCCAATGACTAAATTTCTTTTTACTAAATTGTTCATGTTTTTGAAATTAGTGTGACACATCCTTCTATGCCATAGTTCTGATTCAGTGGTGTTTGCCTTGGATATAAAACAGTTGACCTCATTTGAGGAAATGAGTTCTCCCCCTATATCCAGGCAATACACATTGTTTCTCCTTGGAGTTCTTAAAACAACATATTTTTCATCTAAAATAAAGTCAGGAGAAAGAATGATGCACTCAATGTCTGTGAAAAGAATTTTATTCTTTTTATCACACACTTGAGACACACTGACAAGATTGTATTTTAGTTCAGCTACATAAAATACATCATCAAAGGTAATTTTGCCATTAGTAACAGTACCTTTACCTGTAATCTTACCTCCTTGTGGGTTTTCACCAAATGCCACATATCCTCCATCAAATAACTTGAAATCTTTAAGAATTTGAAGATTTCCAGTCATGTGCCTTGAGCATCCACTATCAATATGCCATGTTCTTCCTTCTTCTGGGATCTGAATGCTATGCACAAGTGAGTAAAGGATTAGTTAAGTTAGGGAACCCAAGCTTTATATGTCTTGGGTTCATCCTTTGAGAAATAAGCTTTTGGAGATTTAACTTTAAACATTTTTGGTGCCCATACTTGTTTAGTACTGGTGTTTAGTTTTACTACTGCCCTTTTAAAAGTGTTACTGGTGTTTGAGTTTTCTACTGATCTTGGTTTATACCCATGATGTTTAGCTTTTGAATACTTTACTACTGATGGACCAGTAGTATTTGGGTACTTACCATGTTTAGAATGACCAGTAGTGTTTTTAGGGTTGACACCAGTAGTATATTTGAAAGTTGGTTTAGGAGCAGTAGTATTTTTGTAATTAGGGTTTGTACCAGTAGTGTTTTTGTACTGGTACCATACAGCATTATAGTTAGGGTTAACACCAGTAGTAAAATTGTTAAAGTTTTTACTGGTGTTGGAAAATTTAAAATATTGTTTATTTTGATTGGATTTTCCATTGTTCTTGAAGTAATTGCTTTTCTTTGGGCTTCCAACTCTTCTGTTATGCACAAACCTTGGTGCACTTCTTCCAAATCTTGGTGTTTCAGCAATTGGAGTTTTTGTTTTATTTACTACTGAAGGACCAGTAGTATCTTTTGATTTCTGTGTTTTTGCTTTTTCTTTAAAAATTTTAAATTCCCTTAACTCTTTGCAGTTTATTGGATTGAAGTGACAATCCTTTGCTAAATGATTTACTTTGTTGCAAATAACACATTTTAATTTATTATCTTGAGCCTTTATGATTTTTCTTTGTTCTAAGAGTTGGTTCCTATTTCTTTGATTTCCCCTTTTTAGAATTTTGGGTATATTTTCTGCATCATATTTAGGAGATTCATTTGGACTTTGTGCTGTGTGAAAACTTGTATCAATTGATTTTGGTGATTCAGTTTGAGAGATTGTAAATTCAATTGATTGATCATCATCAGAAGAATCATTTGATTCAGTTGTTTCATTATGTGATTCAGTTTGCTTTTCAGTTTTTAATTCATTAATGATTCTTTCTGAACTGTTTTTAAGTGGTGGAATGATTTTATATGGAGGTGGTACGGCATGATATCCCACCCCATGAACAACTTTTTCTGTAGTTTGATTGTTAGTTAGTTCATCAAGAATTTTAGTGCTTCTTTCAAACTTTTTGATTGTTAATTTATTTTGTTCAATTTCAAGCTGACATTCTTCTAATTTACTTGTTAGTTCTTTATTTTTTATTTCATAAAACTCTTTCTCATCTACAGCTTGAAGTAATTCTTCCTTTATCCGTTGATCAATCATCCGGTACACCTTTATCTGATGTTCTTGATCAGCAATCACACCATAAAATTCATGATTTCGTCTTACTGCTTTTGCTAAATCTTCATTTAATTTAGTGTTTTCTTTTTCTAAGTTTTTAATAATTTTAGCACATTCAGAAGTACAAGGTTTAGGTTTTACCTCAGTTTTGTTGTCAGTAAAGGCCATGAGAGCTTGATTTTGAGCATGCTCTTCTGCTTGGAAGCTCCAGTCATAGCCTTGTCCTTGTTGTGAAACAAGAGCAGTTGATTTTGATCTTTTGTCTGGCTGAGGACATTCTTTTGCAAAGTGACCAAGGTTGTTACAGTTGTAACATTTGACTTTAGTTTTGTCAAATCCAGCTTTGTGACCTTTGTTGTAGTTGAGGCTTGTCCTACCAGTCCTCTTTAAGAATCTTTTGGTCCTTAGGCTCAGCATAGCCATCTGCCATTTAAGATCCATCTCCTCAAGATCATCTGGATTCAATTGTTCCAAGTCATCACTAATCAGTGCAGTATGCACATGACTAGTGAAGAAGGATTCTCTTGCAGTATCCTCAGAATCTGCAGCCTTTCCTGTGGAGTTTTCCTGACCTTGACCTGTACTAGATACAAATGCAGCATTATTAGAAGAAATAGAAGGGTTCTTTTGATTTACCTCAGTTTCAAATACTCTGAGATCATTGTAGAGTTCATCCAACTCCTTTTCTTCTAGTGCATCTCTTTGTCTATATACCACTGTATACATGGCCCATTCTTCACTAAGAGACCTTAGGAACTTCATGTTGACATCTTCTTGATCCATCTTAACCCCAACCTGGTTAAGTTCACCAATTAGCTTGTTGAATCTGTCAAACACTTGAGTGAGTGTTTCATTGGGCTTTTCTTTGAAATTTTCAAAGTCTTGTTTGAGAACAGACTTCATATTCCTTTTGGTGCTCTTTGTCCCAACAAATCTCTTCTCCAGTGCTTCCCAAAGTACCTTTGCATCATCATACTCAACGAAGAGATGTTGATAGTCGTTAGGAATGGCCAGTAGGAGAGTGCTTAGAGTTTTAAGTTCGATTCCTTTGTCTTTCTTCTCCTTCTCACACTTAAGTTTGTCTGCCTCAGTTGCAGAGCTGCTTGCTTGACCAGGACCAGTTTTGTTTCCTTCAAGGACAACTTCCCACATGGAATAATCTGTAATAAGCATGTATTGCTTAATACGATTCTTCCACATCCCAAAGTTATTGGGAGTGAATATAGGGATTTTATTGGCCTGAGTGCTTTCATTGTTATCAGTCATGATTAACAATCTGTGTGTTTTAAAGATTAAAACTTTTTGTTGTTCTTAAAATCGTAGATCTAGAACCAATAAGCTCTGATACCACTTGTCAGGATCGATTAACTATGAAAAAGTTAATAAACACCTTAGATCTAATTGATTATAGAAGTTGCAGCGGATCAACACTATATCAATAAATTAAGAACGATGAACTGTAAATAATAAACGAAAATATTAAGAACACAGTTTCACAAAAAGCTTCAATGTATATTATCGAGTTAACAATACACACGTACGTTTACAATTCGTAAGGAACTATTTATAATAGTCCTTGAAGCTAAACTATTTACCCTGGTTATTCTAGGACTTGATTTACATTCGAATTCTATAGATATACATTGACTTACATGCTATAACT
Source organism: Calendula officinalis (assembly GCA_963853835.1). Taxonomy (NCBI): domain Eukaryota; kingdom Viridiplantae; phylum Streptophyta; class Magnoliopsida; order Asterales; family Asteraceae; genus Calendula; species Calendula officinalis. The sequence goes on from OY970828.1 coordinate 33,578,123, forward strand.
ATCTCTACGAAGACCTCGGACTTGATATGCTTCCAAAACGCGTATCAGTAGTAAACTGCAATCACCAGTAATGAATTCATATCATCAGTAGTAAGTTTGGTGATTAGTAGTAAGTCCAAAACCAACATCAGTAGTAACTACTATTGATCAGTAGTATCTTCAATAAGCTTGATCAGTAGTAACTTAGTTATAGTTTTCACCAGTATCAACTTCATCAGTAGTAAACATGTTCTGCCCCATCAGTACTAAGTATGACCAGTACTAACTGCAATATCAGTATTAAGTTGATCTTTGTTTTGCTCCAACATCATACATCAGTCATTAATATTCTAACTTAATAGACTAACTAATCAGTATCTTTGAACTTGCATCTGGCATATTTTTCAAAGCTACTAGAGACATTGAAATTTAATTTTGAAAGCATTCATAATTCATACATTAGCAACTGAAAAATTAATAGGTTGGCAAAATTCTTAGTCAAAACTTCATATTTAAAAATATTTACAAATTATAAAGGAAAATGGTATTTACATCTACAAGTTATATAAGCTGTGCACCGGTTCAGAGCGGATGGTTGAAACAATTTTGAAACATTGTTTTTCTTTTAATCTTAATTTTTTGAAACGCAAAGTTATTGTCTTTTGTTAGAAAACACTTTTTGGAATTTTATAGAATTAATATTTGTTTTAAAAAATTTAGATATTTATTTACCTTTAACATAATTTATTTTATTATAAATAACCAATAACTTTGCATGGTACCTGCGAATATTGACGGATTCAGGAAAAAGTTGGAGGGGTTGCACAATCTTTTCTTCATACTAAATAAAAACATAAAAATGGTAAATACGATTTTATTACATACGTCAAAAAATTGTATATTAATTACATTATAAAGTTCACATATTCGTTCTTTTATTTTCTGAAGACGATTTATTACAACATCTAAAAGCGTTCTTTTCTACTTTATAAATCAACACTTGATTCACGAGTAAAATGCCTTTTGAAAACCACAATAGTGGTGGAAAAAAGTCTCAAATTCATCTCAAAAGGGTTTTAAAGACCACAGCCATCTCTAAAAGTTTTGTTTCCTCTAAAAATTTCTTTTGAAAACACACCTTTTCTTATATTAAAAGAAATGTCATTTACCAAGGCATATGGTCTCTAAAAGTAAATTATTAATTTAATTTATTACTTAATTTTTACCACCTCAATTTGTCTATAAACAATTATTAATTAGATTACTAATTACTTTTTACTTTTTGACACGACTATTGATCTTTATAACCCATTTTTAATCTATTATTACTAACTTTCAGAGACCATATAAAAAATGACATACAACAAAATATGACAATTACTTTTAGATACCATTTTAACGTGACTTAAAAACCCAATTTCTGGTTTACCCTGAATTCTTATTTTACTCACTTGGATTAACAAATAATAAATCAACACAAAATATAATATTATAAAAAAATATATAATTAATGTTGAAAGATTAGTGCTACATGAATATGTTAAACTAATAAACCAACCTTTAATTAATATGCTAACTTGTTTGACCAACTAATCGTATCTTCAACGTGGCATATTTTCCATAGCTAGTAAAGACATTTATACGTAAGTAACTTTTAAAGCATTCAAACATTAGGAAGTAAAAAATTATTAATTTAATGAGTTTTGATAATGAGCCCTAAGAGTTGTCTACAAGCGACTCCTAAATTTTAATAAACACTCCATTGTATAATTTTTTATGCACTTAGTGACATTATCAAAACCCTTTAATTAAAGGTTTAATCAAAACTCCATATCTAAAAATATTTACAAATTATAAAGAAAATTGGTATTTGCAACCACAAGCTATAATACTCTGAACCGGGTCGGGTCAGATGGTTAAAACAATTGTGAACTATTATTTTGCTTTTAGTCTCAATTTTTTAAATTTATGTGAATATTTGGTATTATTTATTTTATTTGAAACGCAAACTTATTGTCATCTGTTAGAAAATAATTTTTGGAATTTTATCGATACAATATTTGTTTTATACTTTCTAGATATTTATCTACGTTTTACATAATTAACTTTATTATAAATACTTAATAATTAACTTAGTACCAGGCACACTGACGGACCTAGGAAAGATTTTGAGGGGTAAATTTTTTTCCTTGATACTATAAAACAAGCATAAAAAATGGAAAATAGAATTTCATTATATATGTTAGAAAACATCTATAAATTACATTTTAAAGTTGTCATTTGCGTTCTTTAATTTTCTAAATATGATTGATAACACTTTCTAAAAATGGAAAATAGCTTTTGAGGGATTTGTGTGTTGAGATAGAAGAGTTACAAGTGAAGAGAAAAAGAGATGATGGTGATTTGGAGGAAGAGGATGATGGGTTGAAAACGGTTTTATGGGAAGAGGTTTTGGATCGGGCTGAAAGTTGGACCTATTATGATGGTGAGTTAGCGGTTATTGGATTGGAAGTTGAAAAATTGATTTTTAAGGATTTGGTTAATGAAGTTGATCTGGGTGAAGTTTGATAAGAATCGAAATGCAAAATAGAACAAGTGTGATTGTAAAAGAGATAGCAGAATGTATGAATGTATGCAATGAAACTTAAGTGGAAGGGGGTATGACAACAGTACAACACCTTTGTATCAATTTGAAGGCAAGTAACATTTTACATGGTTACATAGATTTAAATTGTTGGAAGCAATCTTTCTACATCCAGGTAGAAATATCAATGTTTTAAAACCCGGATTTTGAATCGGACCGGCCGAAGGCTAAAAAACGGTCGGACCGGTTGGACCGGTCGGACCGGACGGTTGAACCGGATGACATAATTAAAGCAGCAAATAATATTATTATACAATTAAAGCACTAATAAATTGTAAATATAATCAAATCACCATAAAATTGAAGTTACTCATCATATATATTTTATAATCTGTTATTTGAATTTATGCTCCATGACTATGAGTATAAGCTTTGATATGCTCTATGCCTTTACGTGTAAACTTATGCTTCAGATTGATTTACAGTTTTTGTAGTTTTATATAACAATCAAGTGAATAAATTTAATAGGAAAAGAAGAAACGAATAAAAACTTTAACTTTCTATCCCACATCGGTGTTGGAGGAAAACATGATAGTACTTCCTGCAGTATATATATATAACGCATGGATCTTTTTAATCTACAGCTCAATGGGTCCCTTACTTACGTTTGATCCGTATGACCCGTCAAGTTAAAACCCGGATTCGAAACCCGGTTTTTTTAGCCGGTTCAACCTGGTTTTCTAAAAAATCCGGCGGTTCAATCCGGCCCACTTTTTAGCCATTGGCCCGGGATATCCGACTGGTAGCACATCATTTTTCCGGTCCGACCGGTTCGACCGGCCGGTCCGACCCGGTTCTTAAAACACTGAGAAATATGATTGTCTGCATCTTACCATACTCATATTTCTTCATTTAAAAGGATTTTATATTATTGTTATATATGATTCTTAATATGCCAATACAACTCATCTCTCCTTTTGAGTATAATGACTAGCTAACAAAAACACACCGAGTATGGATTAAATAAAGAATTATAAGATTGTCGCAACTAATTTGACCTAAATTTTTTTTAGAAATGATAATAAGTCGGTCTCCGTTACTCAAGTTAACCTAACACAATAACTAACACAATACCGGTCTAAGTAATCGTTTAATCAGTAATTACAACTCGTTGGTGGTTGTTCTTGGCGACTTTAATGAAGTTAGATACCGAAGTGAAAGAAAGGGATGCTCTGTTTACCCCAACTGTGCTAATAGATTCAACAACTTCATATCCTCTTCCGGCCTTATTGACCTCCATCTTGGTAGGATAAACTTTACCAGTATTGGTATTTGGTAGAGATGGGTAAAAGCTAAACCTAGCAAATGTGTGACCTTAATAGGTTGAGATCCCTAAACTCATACCCTACACGTTTAATAAACAAGTTCAAAATGTTGACTCATACACGACATGACTAATTTCATGTCAACAGAACACCACCAACAGAACCTGTGAAACATGTGAAACTCAACTTACCTGATTGGCCCATCTAAACTGTAAAAATCGCATATAGCGATTAAACAAATGTCCGAAATGTAAAACATAGATATTTTAAAATTCTAAGTGACCATTTAAATGTCCAACATATAATATAATAGGGGATAGTGAGTGTGTGGCTGTCACGTACCTAAGGTTAGGTGTGGAACCACCTATAACTACATAGTTTTGGTTAAAAAAATACTCAAAACGGTTATTTTTACAATATCTTGTCATTTTCCCACCATATTAGAACACTTAGATGATATAAAAACATCAACTCATCATCATTTCAAGAATATGACATGTGTTCAATATAAATACTATTTCAAGAATATGAAACTTGAATCACCAATTTAACAAAAACATAATTAATATTTAAGATAATTAATGAGTATTAGACGAGATTTGATATACTAATGAGTTTATGTGGTGAGTTATAAGTTTTTTTAACCTAAATAATGTAGTTATAAGTGGTTCCACACCTAAGCTTAGGTATGTGACAGCCACACACTCACTTTTCCCAATATAATAAAATAAACAAAAAAGTTTGAAATTGTGAAATTCATATTAGACTTAAATCTGATTAGATATTAAGACCAATCTGAAATAAGAGCTCAAACTTTTCCTGTAACAAACTATAAAGTCATAAACTTCTACAATATCTAGATGTAATATACTCAAAAACAAAAATTTCATTAATATGCATACACTTTTAAATGGGCGATTCAAGTTATCTTTATATTGAAAATATTGACACTAATTCAACCCGTTTAACTTAAAATCATAGTTTTAGCAACTAAAGGGACATTTTTGTAACTTACTTAAAAAAGGAAAGTATGATGTTCAACAGTGTAAATAATTGAAGTAGAAGGACCAGGATTGAAACTTACTTGTTCCAAGTTCCAACAACAAAAACCTCCTTTTCAGGGCATGTTTGGATGTGCTTATTTACCTCTAAAAGGACTTTTAAGTAAAAGGACTTATTAACTTTTTGATTTTGAAAAGTAGTTTTAAAAATAATGTTTAGTTTAACTTATTAACTTATTTATATTGAAAAGTTAATAAGTTGGATGAAAAGTAAGGGAAGTCTTACTTTTCAAAAACTTCTTTTCAAGCTTTTCTAAAAAGTTATTTTAAAAGTCCTTATTCAGTTACACAAATAACTTATTCACTTATTAACTTATGGGAAAAACCAATAAGTTAATAACGACATTTTTAAAAGGTTTCCCAAACACTCTCTGAGTATGATTTGATCTCGTTTTCAATAACATTCATTAATTTCAGAATCTTTGCTGTGTCCCTTCTTCTTCTTATTTGTCCTTTGCCTTTTGATCCATAAAAACCTCAAACCCTCTCTCTCCAAGAGATTCAAATCAGGTATTATTTCGATCTAGTATTCGTTTGATCTACGAAGTTTACTCTTTAATTACTTGAATTGATTATCAATTTCAGTTCTACTTACCTTAATCTAACCGCTCATTTATTCGGTTCTAACTAATTAATCATTGTCATTGTGACTCTGGAGTTTAATTGTTTGATTTCTGTTACTTCCGTGTCTGCTTGTGATACGATTGTAGTGTTTGCGATCTATTTGTTGTTTAAATCTGCTTTTACTGTTGTTCGGAAACCATGAATATTGTTTGATTATGTACACATGCTTCGTTTCGTTGCAGTTTTGTTTAATTTAGGGTTTGAATAAGAAAGGAATGATGTTCCAAAAATAAATAATTCACTATTATTTTTATTTTCATTATTATTATTATAAATAATAAAAAATAAAATGTGTTGTACAGATGGCAACGCAGCCAGCAAGTCCTGCTGTTGTTCTTCCGAGTGCTCAAGTTGTTGGGAATGCATTCGTGGAGCAATATTATCACATTCTTCATCAATCTCCTGAATTAGTTCATAAATTTTATCATGATTCAAGCATCTTAAGCAGACCAGATACAAACGGATTCATGACTTCCGTAACAACCATGCAAGTGAGTTTTTATCATTATTTTTATTTAATTATTTTCTGGAAATATTTAATATGGATCAACTGACTTGAACAGGCAATCGATGAGAAGATTCAATCTCTAGATTACAAGAACTATAAAGCAGAGATTAAAACTGCAGATGCACAAGATTCATATCTAGCAGGAGTTATTGTTCTAGTAACTGGATGCTTAACTGGAAAAGATAATATAAAAAGAAAATTTGCACAAACATTCTTTCTTGCTCCACAAGAAAAGGGCTATTTTGTCCAAAATGATGCGTTTAGGTTTGTTGATGAAAATGCACCATTGGAGGCTTCTGTAACTCCTGAGAAAATTGCAGACAGTGCTCCTGCTGATCCGGTAGTACCAAATGCAGGTTTGTATCAATTACTTTAGTGTCATAATTACTAATACGCCCTTGGTTTAAAAAAATAGCATTTAATTATGCTTAAATATAATATTTACGTTTTCAGAGGCTATTGTTGATAACGGGCCAGAAGTTTGTGACCCTGAGGATAATCAAGGGTCAGGATCAGGTCTTGAGGAAGAAGTTGTGGATCAACCTGTTCCTGTTCAAACAAGCCCGAATGAAACGCGCCATTTGCAGAAACCAGATCCCTCTGCAACCCAAGAGGAGAAGAAATCATATGCTTCAATTGTGCGTTTATTATGACAATTACATTTTATAATTTCACTTTTTTTATTTCTTTTATTTTTTCATGTGGTTTATTTATTTTACAGTTAAGGGTAACCAAGGTTACAGGAACACCCGGTTCTGGTAATGTTCAAACGGGCAGTTTAAGGTGGGCCCCTGCTAACACTGATCAACACAAACCTAGGCCCGCAAAGCCTTCTCCAGAACCAGAAACTACAGTCCCTGTGGTTGTTAATGGTCCTGAAAGTAGCAACTTTTATGATGATGGTGACAATTTTTTAAATAATTTTATTCACTTTTTCTTAATGCATATCAATATTATATTGCTAAATTAAGCTTGTGAGATTATGAATATAAATATTAACATTAATTTTCTGGTTTTAGTTGAAGGTCACTCCATATATGTACGGAATTTGCCTATGAATGCAACGATTACACAACTTGAGGAGGAGTTTAAACGGTTTGGCCCGATTAAAAGCAACGGGATCCAAGTCAGAAGTAATAAGGTTTGTTTATGATAATTTCATGTGTATTTAAAAGAGAAAATTACTAAATGGTCCCTGAGGTTTACACCAAATTTTACCTATGGGCATTTACTTTAAAATAATTACACTGGTAGTCCTTTTTTTGGAAACCTTTTGCACCTACAGTTTAGCCTAAGTTTGTTCAATTTTTTTGTTAAAAAGTTACACTGGTAGTCCTTTACAATTACCCCGTTAGTACTTTTATAGTTAGAATATTTAACGGACGTTACGCTAAAGGACTGTAGATGCAAAAGATTTTAAAAAAAGGACTAACAATGTAATTTTTTAAAGTAAAGGACAATACGTGATATTTGGGTTAAACCGTTAAACACTTAAACCTCAGGGACCATCCTTGTAATTTACTCTCTTAAAATTTGCCTTTTTTTTTTTTCAGCAACAGGGATTTTGTTTTGGTTTTGTGGAATTCGAGTCATTGGATTCCATGCATAGTGCTATAAAGGTATGATCTGAGTGTTCTTTTCTAATATGAATTTAAAATTATGACCCAAATTGACCCGTTCATAAAGCAAACGGGTTGAAGTTTGTCTACCTATGCTCAAGGTTTGAAAACCACTTTCTAGGCACCTTCTATCACAATCGGCAATCGGCAAGTGGTGGTTGACGAAAAAAGGACCACAACACGAGTTGGTGGCGGCGGTGGTGGTGGAAGAGGGCGGTACTCCGGCGGAAGAGGCGGTGGTTTCAGGGGTCGTGGTGGTTACTTTGGTGGTAGAAGTTTTAACAGAAACGAGTTTAGATATCAAGGCGAGTTTCCAAACCGGTCAAAGGGTGGGCGTAATGCTGAGGTGTATCAAAGAGTTGACCAAAATGGTGGGAGTAGATACAATCATCAGCCGAATAAGGACATTGAATCCACACAGTAGTCATAAGTAATCCAAATTTTGACCATGAATTAGAGACTTTTGTCGTTCTGTTTAGCTTTTGTTGGTTATTTTTTGTATATTCGGGTGGCTGAAAAATGTTATGTTTCATGGCCGTTGGTGTTTGATTTTGGATACTTGTAACCCATTTTTGGAACAAAAAAAAAAGTTGACTTGTTATGCAAAGTTCTTAGCCTAACAATCTACAAATGCCCATGAAAAATGACTTCAACTTTGACTTTTAATCAGCAGTTTGACCATGAGATCAATTTGAATGTCATAAAAATGTGACCTTTATGATATCAAGAAACCAAACTCTATACAGCACAAATGACCATGAAAAAACACTTCAACTAATAAAATTTTTGAGCATTTTTGATATTTTGTTAGCTTCTTAATATTTGAATAGTACAAAATGTGACCTTTTATTGATCATTGATGTTCGATTTGGATCTTTATGACACCCCAAAAATTTACAAAAAGTAGACAATTTATGCAAGTTCTCACCCTAACAATTTGCAAATTTCAAGAATCCAAACTGTATACAACACACTTCCATTTGACTTCTGCAAATTAGACACAAAATTGGAGGCTGCAAAAGCAGCAGAACCACCAACACAAACAAGTGCACCTACAGCTTGCGGCCCAATTTCCCACGGGTACTCTTCAGGCACCAAAAACGGGCCCAAAACCAGTAGGGCCAAACTTAGGGTCAATAGAGCTGATGGTGTTGACGGGTCGGTTGCAGCTGAAAGGAGACCGAGTTCTTCAGCTTTTGAAAGCTGCCCGAGTTTTTCTATTGAAGATAGCGGCTTTTTCTGCTGCAGAAAGCAAACCGGCTTTTTCGGCTTTTGTTAGTAGTCTTAGTTTTTCGACGTTTGTTAGAATAAGATACTCCCTCCATTCCATATTAATAATTATCCATTATATAATATGCGCACAATTTTAGAAAAGTATAATTATTATATTGCTTACCAATAAAATTTCATATTAGCCACTTATAAATGAATTGATTGTTTGTTATTTGGAAGTGGACACTTAATCTAGGACAAACAAAAATAGTAATTTGGATACTTAATATCGGACGGAGGGTGTAATTTTTTTCTAAAATTACGATTTGCATCTGTAATAAGAACATTCAATCATTAGGCATTAGTTAGTACCAAACGAGCACTAAAATCAAATCTTCTCCCACTTAATCTTTTCCGTATGTAATAAAATCAAAGTTATTGTAAGTACACAAACAAGCACTAACAAATTAAGAATAATAATTTTCTTAAGCAAACTTATTTTAGTACGTTAGTACTAAAAACCCTATACATTAAAATAATATAAAATTTGATTAAATCTACCTCTTTCAAGCAACTAAGCAAGTGGAAAACAATTGATACCTTTTACGTTCAAATTAAATACCGATCCACGTGGATGGGATTAAAATTGAGATTAAAATACCAACCTTGGAGCATGGATTGATGGATGGCCGGATGAGCCATGGAGGAGGAAACTGGAAAGAAGCTGCGGGTGCGTGTTGTCATATGTAGGGGTGAGAACGGTTGAGAAACCAGAACTAAATACCGATAAAACCGAAACCGAAAATGATAAATTTTTTAAACCGAAACCGAACCGATTACATGTTTTCGGTTTTGGTTCGGTTCGATCCGGTTTGATTCGTTTTTTGGCCTAAGCCCTAAATGCTCATCCTACCCGAGTATTAGACCGAGTATTCGGTCAATAAACTTTGTATATTTGTATTTATCTTTTCCTTATTTATCTCTTGTAAATTCGGTAGTTTATTATTGTACATTGTATTTAAACCCAATCAATGAGAATTGAAAAGCATCTTCTCTCATAATTCTTTATGGTATCAGAGCCCAAACCTTAATAGGCTCTCTTCCATATTTCCGACTTGCTACTGTTGGATTTTGGTGGGTTCTAAAACGAAGCGGAGACGTATATTTAAAAATGATTTAACCACCAAGATCCACCAATGACCGAATCTTTAACGCAAATCGTGCAACAAAGAAGAAAGAGAGAACATCATACCCTCGAAGACACCCGCAAGATAATGAACTCTTTGATGGATGATGGTCACGTAATCGTTCCCCTCTATCGATTGATCCACACCGAGTAAGCGATTCCTTCCGAGTTGCTAACCCGACACCGAAATCCTCAAGAACTTTTCTTAGTATATTTTCGGTAACCAAACACTTGTATTTTAGAGATAAAACGATTTTTGCATTAGCCTTAAACAACCTCCCACATCTCTCTTATATAGATAAGAGAGCATGTGGAGGTGGGTGGAAAAGCTCTACATGCATTGGACCAAAAAGTGGTCCAATAGAATTAAAGCAAGCATGTGGAGAAAGTAGTGGCTTTCCTTTACATGTAGGGGTGCCCAAAGGGTCAACCCGACCCGACCCGGACCCGATAACGCTAATCGGGCCGGGTGTAATCGGGTCGTGTGTTGATATCGGGTTTTTTAAACCCGACCCGACTAACCCGATTCCTTTTCGGGTCGGGTTTCGGGTTATGATTCTTATTTTTTTCGGGTTTCGGGTTGACCCGATTAGACCCGATAAGGGTTAAACATAAAATTTAAATTTTGAAATTTTAATATATCTTCACCATAAAATATTGAAAGAAGGAAACCAATGTCACATTCAATCTTTACCGAAATTGTTTGATGTTTTCTTTTTGAATTTCAATACACACGACACAAGAGCATGGTTTGCTAACATACACAGAGCAGCAATTATTGTTAGTTACTTGCCTGCTTGCTTACAAAAATCACCATTTGATATTAGTTACTTGATTCTATTATACAAAGATATTTTTTGTTTTGTTTTGGAGTTTGTTTGTTTGTAAGTTATCTATTCGTTTAACTAGTATCAATCAGTGTAAATTTATTTTTATAAATGTGTGTTTCTTGAACTTTTAAAAATGTGTAACCCGACCAACCCGATCGGGTCAACCCGACAAACCCGAAACCCGACAGACCCGAACCCGACCAACCCGAAACCTTATCGGGTCGGGTTTCGGGTTAGGATTTTTCAACCTCAAACCCGACAGACCCGACCCGATAAGAGTCGGGTCGGGTCGGGTTGACCCGTTGGGCACCCCTATTTACATGCATTGGACCATTAAATGGTCCAATGAAATAAAAGCTACTTTAATTTCTCCCAACATCTTTAATTATCTCTACTATTTTAAGTGTTATCGGAAAGGAATTCCCCCGGCGTGTGACCCGATAGTCTCGCGCATCATCGGACATGATACCCATCCATGTGTGTCGGTGGGCACTAAATTCTGACAGTATAATCACTTATGATTAAACTGGCACGGGTCTGGCAGTTTAGTCACCTATGATTAAGCTGCCACGAATATGACAATTCAATCACCTATGATTAAGCTGTTACGAGTCTAACACTTTAATCACCTATGATTAAGGTTACGATTCTGACAGTTTAATCATCTATGATTAAGGTTGGGAATTCTAACAAACTCCCACTTGCACACGACACGACGTGTTATTGGTATCACAAACAAAGAGCGGCCCTAGCTAGGCATCTTTGTCCCCAAATCAGCACGAGGTACGTCATCCTCGACAACTACCAGTCATATAAATGATGGTTCCTTTAGATAAGTGATCGTATCATCCTTTTGTACGCGATATCCTTGTGAACACGAGACATGGATTAATGTCGTCATTCTCCAGATCGTTCACGATTATGTTTCTCGATCTTTTATTTAGTGGTTGTTAAGGCAAAAAGCCTTACCCCTTTGGAATCTTTAGATAACAAAACAATCTAGACTAGCTTAGAACAAACAGTAGATTTTAAATGCTAAGTTTAGGAGTGACACTAAGTTTGGCCAGTATTGGCCACTCAGTATCAGCACTCAGTATTGGAAATGCAATACTGAGTAGACGGACTGAGTTACAGTCAGTATTGTAACGGACTAAGATCAAATCCCTTGATCTTAGTCATTTTCCTAGTTCAGTCCTTCGGTTACTTCTTTGCCCATTATTTAAGATCTCTATACCATTATAAATAGAGATCATCTTGCAAAGGAGTACTTACCAATTTACTTTACACGATAACATCTTTGTAATTGATTAGTGGTATTGCTTTTCCGCAGCATACCACACTTAGTGGAATTACACATTTGACTCTAATACCGTGTTTATCACTTTAATTGTCTTAAGTATAATTATAACATCAATTATATAAGTAATCCAGGGTTGTTGTGACCTAACAGTGGTGACCGAAATGAGTTGTAATTGAACCATTTTCAATATAACTCGAGCATGGCCATGCTTTTAGGTGTCAGCGCTAAATCATCGAGGGGCCCATGGATATCTCTCTTCATTGAGGTACAAATCCTTTTGACTACATAGTCCCTACACATAAGTTATCCTTACTCAACTAAGCCACTTATGACAGCCATTTACGAACCGTGTTAGAGCATCAATCTAAGTAAAGTAAACTTATGCTTTGGAATCTCATGAATCTCTGGTCTAAGGATGAAATGATATTATCATCCCGGGATACTTGTGACAATTTCCATGAAGTAAACTCGGGTGTGGGTCTCCAGTCACTTGAAACCCATTTCAAGTACATGTAAGTGTTGCATCCAATGTGACCAACCACTTACCTCGGTCTTCGTTCATTACTTACTTCCCTTTAAGTATGACTGACTGTGCAACTTTAGATTAAATCTGGGAAGTGTTTAAACATGCAAAGATGGAACACAATAAAGATTTTGAAAGTAACTGCAACATGCATATGTATAGACATATTTATACATGAATACAATCAAAAATTCAATACTGCTTAAAGTTCCCAAAATTAAACATCAAATTCAAACTAAAACAATACTCAAGCTAAATCACTGGCTAATCTCACACCTATTCCTCTAGTTTGAGAATCATGTACAGCCTGTGACAACGACTTAGTAAACGGATCGGCAAGGTTCTCTTCCGATACTATTCTGCTTATGGCAACATCACCACTTTCAACCTTATCTCGGATATCGTGGTATTTACGAGCAATATGCCTCGTTCTTTTGTGAGCTATAGCTTGCTTAGCCAATGCTACCGCACCCTCATTGTCACAAAATATTTCAATGGGGTCGGCAATGCTAGGGTAAACTACCAAGTCATTGATGAATTTCCTCATCCACACAGCTTCTTTTGCAGCTTCACTCGCTGCAATGTATTCTAATTCTGTCGTCGAATCAGCAATTGTGTCTTGCTTGGAGCTCCTCCAACTCACAGCACCACCATTCAATAGGAATACATAACCCGATTGCGATCGGAAATCATCCCTATCAGTTTGGAAGCTTGCGTCTGAGTATCCAACTACACGCAATTCTTCCATACCACGATATACCAAGAACATATCCTTCGTTCTTCGAAGATATTTCAAGATGTTCTTGACGGCTATCCAATGAGCTTTTCTGGGGTTTTCCTCATATCTACTTGTCACGCTCAATGCACATGATACATCAGGTCTTGTGCATAGCATGGCGTACATGATAGACCCAACTGCCGAAGCATAAGAGATCTTCTTCATTACGTCACGTTCCTTATCGGAACTTGGACATTGAGCCTTGCTCAAAGTCACTCCACGCAACATATGAAGATTTCCTTTCTTGGAATCTTCCATTCTAAACCGCTTTACAACTTTGTCAATATATGCACTTTGACTCAAACCGAGAAGCCTTTTAGATCTGTCTCAATAGATCTTAATTCCCAAGATGTACGATGCATTTCCTAAGTCCTTCATGGAAAAACATTTTCCAAGAAATGTCTTGACATCGCTCAAAATTGGAATGTCATTCCCAATGAGTAAGATATCATCAACATATAGGACTAGGAATACAATCGCGATCCCACTAGCCCTGACGTATACACAAGGTTCATCTTTGCTTTTAGAAAATCCAAATTCCTTGATTTTCTCATCAAAGCAAAGATTCCAACTTCGAGATGCTTGCTTAAGTCCATAAATGGACTTCTTAAGCTGACAACTTTATTGGGATACTTTGGATGTACAAAACCCTCATGTTGTTTCATATATACCTCTTCAGTAAGCTTCCCGTTAAGGAAGGTGGTTTTTACATCCATTTGCCAAATTTCATAATCATGAAAGGCGGCAATTGCCATAAGTATCCTGATAGATTTCAACATAGCCACTGGGGAAAAGGTTTCATCATAGTCAACACCATGGGTTTGAGTGAAACCTTTAACAACCAGTCGTGCTTTGAAAGTATCAATCTGTCCATCCATGCCGGTCTTTACTTTATAGACCCATTTACACCCCACAAGCTTACAGCTGGGTGTAGGATCAACCAGTTCCCATACTTGGTTGTCCTTCATGGATTGCATCTCGACTTCCATTGCATCTCTCCATTTGTCAGACTCTGGGCCTGCCATCGCTTCCTAGTAGGTAGAGGTTTCATCATGATCCCCTAGTAACTCGCTGCCCTCAGATATGAGAAACCCATATCTCTCTGCCTCAGTGCGAGTTCTACCAGATCTACGAAGAGACAATGGTGGAACGTCAGTTTCTACCGCATCCTCTTGATCGGTACCAACCTCTTGAGGTTGTGTGCTAGTGCTAACATCAGGTAGTTCATTGGATATATCTTGAGTTTCCTCAAGATCTATATGCTTTCCACTAGGTTCATTGTGTAACGTCCTAAAATTTCAGATAATTAAATAATAATTTAAATTTAATTTAAATTACGTTTTAGATGGACTAGGAGTTAACCACGTAATAATTATGTGACGCTTGGTGATTTTGAGTATCTTATCTTAAAGGTGCGACGTTTGATTTACGCGTTAAATGTGTTCCTTAATTAATTGTATTTGTTGAGTATCGTTTTAAACCATCAATTTTAGTTGTACAGATTAGATATCGAGTTGCTTTTAAACCTTGAGTTCGAGAATGATTGAGTGTTTGTCGGGTTTAATTTGGGTCAAGGCCAAGGCCGAGACCTGACTAATTATAGCTTGTCTGGAGTATGTGAAGCTTGCATTTCTTTTTATTGATCCCTGTCAAGCCGTGTTCCTTTTTGTGTTGTTCGATCCAATCTAGAAGTGGCCTGGTCTTGCGTTTAGGATCAGCCCAATTGAGTTGGTGGCCCGATAATTTATTAAAAAGCCTTAAACCCCATCTAATATTATATTTAAGCAAAAACACGCCCTAATCCCTTAATCTCATTATGTTTGGCCGTTATTTATATTTCTCATCCATCTCGTGTTGATTCAATCGAATGTACGCAGCCGTCGAGTGGTCACTTAAATCCCAACCTCTTGATTCTCGCATTCTTTTGAAGAAGTCGGTGTAGTGGGCGATTGCATACCTTGAATTTGATGCACATATGGTACTCTTCACATGGGACGGTGGAGCATGTGGGGTAGAAGGATGGAAAATCCATATCAGTTAGGTGAGGATAATATTTTGTTTTCACCAAGGGCTCGTGGGGTGTTATAGTTGTATTTCTTCCTTCCTTCCTTTATTTAATTATCTTTCTTTCTTCCTTTCTATTTTGAGAACTCGAGAAACTCAATGATGCAGTTTATATTCTTTGATCATCATCCAGGGAAGAAAGTAGGATCGAGCAGTCGTGTGGAAGTAATGATTCATAGAAGGCGATTAATGTTGAATTGACACCATTCGTAGGGTATAATTCTTGTACCCTTTTTGCTTATAGTTATGGCTTAGTAGTTTTATCATTTTGCCGGCTTCGTTCCTTATGTCGCCTAATGGTCAAAGTTTCCGTTTTTCAAATTCTAAACGAGTCTTGATTAGAAACTGTTTCGTGCAGATTGTCTAGTCTCGAGTTGTTGTCATTGGTCACTGATTTCGTGAGTGTCGGATTAGGTTTGGGTAAAAACCAATTGTTAATGAGCTAGACGTTTTATTTACCGAAAAAGGAGAAAGCGAGGTTCTTGGTTTCTCAAGTTAGAAAGATTCCAAAACAATGAGCTAAATTACTTTTAAATATATTTTCTGAGTTGAATGACTTTTCGGGCTATCGGGTGTCTCGGGAATAAGCGGGTTGATGTCGGGATTCAAAACGGATTTTTAAAGTTAGTGCACCTTTCTGGCAGAATCTGCCCTATTATTCATGTCTGCTTTTAACCTGGTTAAAATAAGCTTTTAGATTTTTGGCGCGTGACGGAGTCTAGTATTCTGAGTTAGCTTTCCATTGGCGCAAACCGCTCGTCAATCTGATTTACAGATTAACAGTTATGATCATTTTAATAGGGTGCTGTCAGAATTTCTACCTGTGCAGCTATTCTGTTTTGTGAGCCTGTTTTGAGGGCCTTAGAGTCCGTTTTTAGGCAGAAGCCACTTGAGAATGTTTTGTAGTATTTTGAGTCTAGTTTCCATGGTAAAACTTTGGGACAAATCTAATGGACGATTTGTGAGATATTACAGTTCCCATGAGGGTGTCGGGTTCTGGCAGATTGTTGTGAATCGAGTCTTGAGCCAAGTTTTAATCCGAGTCTTATTATGTGATGTAGGATCTTCTGGGAACGGAGTTATGACCTTTGTACGTGCCGAGGAATTCTAGGAGCTTACGTTTACTGAGGTGGGTGATCTCACTATAAACTTGCATTTACTTTCATTTCATGATTATGTGCTATATGTCATGAATTGTTATTGCTTTAAGATAAGCTTGTTTATTTGATGGTGTGCTAAGTGTTGTTTATTTTAAATACATCCTGAACTGAGATATGGATGTTGAGTAACCGAGCTAAGTACCATATCCTTATGTGTTGATTTGCGTACATGAGTTATGTTTATGAGTTATATGCACAAACTTTGTACTGTATTAAGTTGTTTTAATAAACTCTTAATCATTGAAATCTTGTGTGTTCTTTATCTTAATCGTCTTTACTTGTCATAACGCAACACGTTTGTGTTGTTGGGATCCAACAACTGGTATCAGAGCAAGTGTCAAAGTTGTTTTCCATCAACTTTGAACATCTGTTATGGCTGAACCTACAACATCAGATCTTCCATCATCTGGAAAACCTCCCAAACTCACTCAAACCAACTACCCCATGTGGAAAACTCGTATGTTATCCCTCATGGTTACCTATCACCCAAAATTTCAAGACAATATAACGATAGGAAAACACATTCCCAAAACCCTTATCCCTGGTACCCCCGAAGTACCAGAACACTATGTTGTGAAATCTGAAGCTCAATGGACAGACGCTGAAAAACGTCTTGTTCATCTTGAGAACAAAGGAAGGGACATGCTTTTTCAAGCAGTTGGTAATGAACTGTATCACAATATTCAATTTTGTGACTCAGTCAAAGAGATGTGGGAAAGGTTGGCTGAAGTTTATGAAGGCACATCCGTTGTGCGTGAACACAACAAAAACATGCTCATCCATGACTACGAGCTGTTTAAAGCCAAACCTAGTGAGACAATAGGTCAAACATTCAACCGTTATAACATTCTGTTAAACGAGCTAAAGTCTCATGGGGTTGAAAAGGACGATACGTCCAACATGTGTAAGTTTATGGCAGCTCTTCCCTCTAAATGGGCTACAATTATAACTTGCATGAGTACATCTCCCACGTTAAAAGATTATACTCTTTCCTCTCTCTATGGCATGTTTCTAAGCCATGAGAGAACTGTACTCAACAAATTTCAACCTCTAAAGGACTCTAAGGTGAGTTCCTCAGGATCTTCAGCTGCTCTTGTTTCTCTAAACAAACCCAGCAGAATTGAATATCCTCCCTCAGATGATGAAGCTGACAAAACCTCAGCTGTTGATTTGTTCAACATACCTGAGGTCAGCATCGAAGAGATCGATGAAGACAAAGATAATAATGCCCTTATAACTGAGCTTGCCCTAATTGTCAACAATAGAAAAAATTTCAAAGGCAAATCGGGCTCCTCAGCTAGAGGCTCAAGTAGCAGACCTATCTCATCAGTTGTTCCTTCCAGATCCTCTGGAAACACTCCTGATATCTCTGAGATAACATGCTACAACTGTAACAAGAAGGGACACTATGCTAACGACTGCAAGCAGAAGAAAGCTAGTTCATCCTCTTCAAGTGGTGAGTCCATTAAAGAAAAGTACAAAAAAGTACAAGCCTTCACCAAAAAGATCCTAGAAGAAAAGAAGGAACTTGAAGGCAAAATTGCTGACAAGGGTCTCGTAGATGAAACTCACGACTGGGCTGACTCTGGTGACAGCTCATCCGATGATGATGAACCCATGGCCACAATGTGTTTGCTGGCTCGTGCTGATGAAAGTATTACAGCTGATGATGCTGGTTTATATCAACGGGTCAAGATAGTTCACAAAAAGGTATCTTCTCTAACCTCTGCTGAGGCTTCTGAAGCAAATGATATTGTTGATTCCATTATCTGTGACTTGCACTTCATTGATCAGCTGAAAGGTGAATGTTTGGATAAACACAGTGCTATTCTTCGTGAAAACGCATTTTTAAAAGAAAGAATAATTGATCACAAAACTTTAAAGGAAGAACTTTCTGAAACAAAATTTATAAACTCAGTTCTTCAACACGATCTTAATGAAAAAGTTAAAGAACTGGAAGCAATTAAAAAGATTTGTGAATCATGGTCTCGATCATCCAAACGTGTGAGTGAGTGTGTCAACTCACAGATTCCTAGTCAAGTACAAGCTGTATTAGGAGGAGATTTACTTGCTGCACCCGCTGTACCTGACAGCAATACGGATGATCCGTACTACTCAATAGCTGATGCTTCTGTGCCACCTGAAGAGTTGGTTTTTGGTTCCTTTGTTAGGTCTACCAAAACCTATGCTACTGAGATGTCCACAGAAGAACCTTATGAAACTACTGGAGAAGAGTCATCAGCTGACTCCTCTGCCATATTTGTTAGGACCCCTACAGTAGTCATTGTTGAACCAAGTATGTCTATCTTGCGTTCAGCGCCTGCTACTTCTTCTAGATCACAGAAGAAGACTAGCAAGACAGTAGGAAAGAAGGCTGTTCTTACACCCTCCATGGGTGAGCCAGTTGGAGTTCGTACTCGAGCTGCAAAGAAAAAAGGTAAGAGTGTTTCTAAAAACACTCCAAGTCCTTCTTCAGCTGTGTCTGTCAAACGGCTGAAAGGAAAGGTCAACAAGCTGACATCACTCGTGCAAAATCTGACTATCTCAGATAGTCAGAAAGGGATTTTGGGTCCAGTACCCAGCCCCACTGCCTCGCCTTCCACTCCACTACAAAAGAACATGAAATGTTATAAGTGTGGAAATCATGGACATATGGCAAGCGAGTGTGACAGCTCAAGCTTAAGACCCTCTGCAACTTCAGCTTGTGAGTCCATTAAGAACCCAACCCCTGTGAGTTCTAGCAAGAAATCTCAAGGACCCACAGAGGTGTGAGTTCCCAAAAAGAACTAACTCTTTTAAACTTATGTGCAGGGTGATCAAAGCAAACACGTCTGGTACTTAGACAGTGGTTGCTCAAGACACATGACTGGATACAAATCCCTGCTTGAAGAGTTCGAAGTTTGTGCTGGTCCTCAAGTAATTTTTGGTGATAATGGTAGAGGCTCGAATGAAGGCTACGGATCCATCTCTAATGGATCTGTAAAGATCACAAGAGTTGGGTATGTGAACGGGCTGAAACATAATTTAATAAGCATTATCCAACTATGTGATGCAGAGTTCTCAGTGAACTTTAATAAGTACAGAGGAACGGTGATAGATAAAAGTGGAAAAGTAGTGCTTATAGCACCAAGAAACAACCATGTATATACACTTGACATGAATCCTCAAAACCAAGAAGTTTGTCTATTCTCTCACTCCACTGAAGAGCTAAATTGGCTGTGGCATAAAAGGCTGTCTCACTTAAACTTTAAAAATATAACTAAGTTGTCCTGAGGACAGCTAGTGAATGGCTTGCCACAGATCAAGTACGAAAAAGATAAGTTGTGTTCAGCTTGTGAACAAGGGAAACAACATAAAAGCTCCTTCAAATCAAAGCAATGTTTTTCCATCGACAACTGCCTACACATGCTTCATATGGATCTCTTTGGTCCATGAGCACTGAAAGTCTAGGTGGAAAGAAGCATACACTTGTTATCGTGGATGAATACTCACGATATACTTGGGTCATATTTTTTCGTAACAAAAGTGATGCAGCTGATGAAATCATCAAATTCATCAAGAAGATGGAACTTCTAAATGGGTCAAGAGTAAAGCAGCTGAGATCAAACAATGGTACTGAATTCAGAAATCGTACATTGGAAGACTTCTGCTCAGAAGTTGGGATCTCACAAAATTTTTCAGCTGCTAGAACACCTCAACAGAATGGTGATGCCGAAAGAAGAAATTAAACCCTAATAGAAGCCGCAAGAACAATGCTTGCTGAGTCAAACATGCCAAAGCAATTTTGGGCAGAAGCTGTTAACACAGCTTGTTTTACTCAAAACAGGTCTCTCTATGTGAAGAGACACAAGAAACTTCTTATGAGATTCTCCGTCAGAGGAAACCTTATATCGGTTTCTTTCATGTGTTTGGTTGTGTGTGTTTTGTGTTAAACACACGAGATCAGCTGAGTAAGTTCGACTCTAAAGCTGATGAAGCAGTTTTCTTGGGGTACTCCACTGTATCTAAGGCATACAGAGTTTTCAACAAAGGACGACAAACATTGGAAGAATCTATAAATTTCACTTTTGAAGAACACTCTAAAGCCTTAAATCCCACCCCTGGTGTTCCATCTGATGCATTTCAGAGATCAGCTGAACCATTTTCTGATGATGCAGCCGAAGCATTCTCCGATGCTTTAAACCTCTTTGATGTTCCCATCAACGAATCAGATGAGACATTTCATGATGCTCCTACATATCTTGTAGATATTGCAGCTGTCCAACAAGAAATTCCAACAGCTAGAGCATCATCCAAGGCTATCTATAAGCCACCTCTTCATACTTCAAGAAGATTAGCTCAAAATGAAGTACTCAATCCTGCTGAGCATTCAGCCGCTCATCAAGGATCAAATTTTGCTGAATCTTCTTCCTCTTCTGCTGCTCCTCAATCCAAGTGGACCTCAGAGCATCCAATTGAATTAATCATTGGAGATCCACAACAAGGAGTGGTCACAAGAAGTAAGGCATCATGTAATCTTTGCCTATGGTCGTGTTTCTTAGCAGCTGAAGAACCAAAGAATATCAAAGCTTCTTTGGAAAACTCCAGCTGGATTCAAGCGATGCAGGAAGAACTTAACCAATTTGAGGTCAACAAAGTGTGGCAGCTGGTGCCCCCACCAGCTGGTAAGACAATAATTGGTACCAAGTGGGTATTTAGGAACAAAATGGATGAAGAAGGGTTGGTTATTCGCAACAAGGCTAGACTTGTTGCACAAGGATATAGACAAGAAGAAGGAATCGATTTCGATGAAACATTTGCTCCAGTAGCAAGGCTTGAAGCTATAAGAATATTCTTAGCCTATGCTGCTTACAAGAACATCACAGTTTTTCAGATGGACGCGAAGAGTGCATTCTTAAATGGTAAATTGCAAGAGGAAGTCTACGTGAAACAACCCCCAGGTTTTGAAAATCCTAAATACTTAGACTACGTGTATAAGTTGGATAAGGCGCTGTATGGGTTGAAACAAGCTCCTCGTGCATGGTATGACACTCTTTCCACGTTCCTTCTAGCAAATGACTTCACCAGAGGAAAGATTGATAAAACCTTATTAATTCGTAAAATCAAAGGTGATATCATTCTTGTTCAAATTTATGTGGATGACATAATTTTTGGTGCTACTGATGAAAAACTTTGTAGATGCTTTTCAAAACTCATGTCTACGAAGTATGAGATGAGTATGATGGGTGAATTAACATATTTTCTTGGCTTACAAGTTAAGCAAACTAAAAATGGAATTTTTATAAATCAAGAAAAATATATCAAAGATCTTTTAAAGAAATTTGATATGAATTCATCGTCATCAATGAAAACTCCAATGGCTCCTCTAAACAATCTAGATGCTGATACAACTGGGAAATCAGTTGATGTCACATTTTATAGAGGTATCACTTGCATGTGTGCTAGGTATCAAGCTGATCCTAGAGAATATCATTTAATAGCCTCTAAAAGAATTTTGAGGTACCTTAAAGGTACTCCAAGCCTAGGTCTTTGGTATGCCAAAGACTCCGGATTTGATCTAATTGGCTATTCAGATTCAGACTTTGCATGTTGCAAGATGGATAGAAAGAGAACCACTGGAGGGTGTCAGCTGCTTGGTGGAAAGCTAGTCAGCTGGACAAGCAAGAAACAAATGACTGTTTCTACCTCCACAGCTGAGGCAGAATATGTTGCTGCTGGAAGCTGCTGTGCTCAAGTCCTTTGGATGAAGAATCAACTGGTTGATTTTGGTATGAACTTTTGCAAAGTTCCTATCTACTGCGATAACACTAGTGCTATTGCAATAAGCAACAACCCAGTTCTTCATTCAAGAACCAAACAAATAGATATAAGGTATCATTTCATTAGAGATCACATTGAACAAGGTGATGTTGAACTTCATTTCATTTCTACAGACCTTCAGCTGGCTGATTTATTCACTAAGCCTTTAGATGAAAAACGTTTCAATTTTTTAATCAGCGAGCTGGGTATGTTAAATGCTTAAATCAACTGCTGAAGTACTATCAGCAGCTGATATGTTCACCTTGTCACTTAGTACATTCAACTGACTAAAATCTTTTAAATTTAAATCAGTCAGCCGAATAAAACATCTCAAAATGATAACTTATCAAGTTTTATAAGTTAAGACGTTTGGTTTTCCTTGAAAAGGCATCTTTTTATCCCTATCCACACGTTCTCTGTGGCAAATATTTCTACTCGAGTGGAAATATTTGGCATTAATGAAGGATTGACACCTCTGACACAGAAACGACTCCACTACCCCCTCTCTGTCATATTCAACCAACTTTTTCGCACGAAAACCAACATTTCCATAGTTGGTTTGTAACTATCCATTAATGGTCCGGTTTATTTTCAAATGGTTCCCAAACCGTCCTAAAATCCCCTATAAATACCCATCCATTCCCTCACTTCATCTTCATCACCCTCAAACTTTTCTCTCAAATTTCCTCTCAAAAGCCGTCTATCTTCAAGCTTTTATCTTTCTTCCCTCTCCCAAAAATGTCGAAGAAATCCACAAAAGCTGTTCTTTCTAGAGCTGCCATCGAGTTCACTCAGAACTCGAATCTGGTAGGCAACACCTCTCCACCGGAAAAAGTCGTCGATGTATATCGACCGGTAGAAAAATTCTTGCGCCATTGTCCGATCAGTGGTGCATTCTTTCGATTCACCAAGAGATTTTACAAACTCTTGCGTGATTTCTGGATGTCTGCCTCCATCTCTGGTGATGATTTCCGTTGATGATTTCCGAACTGCTGATGATTTCCGAACTGCTTGCGTGTTCGATTATCTGCTCCCCGTCCAACACTATCAGGAGACGAAGCCTGCTGATGAGGCTAAAGAGAATCTAATCCGTATCTCCGGATATCGATTAGAAAATAATGATGACAAGGTGCAGATCTTCAAGAAGTCTCAGCTGACGAGACCCTGGGCATATTTCTTCACGCACATCATTCAGTGCTTAGGCGGAAACTCCGGGTCTCACAACCAGTGCAACTCCAGCTTGCAAGTCTTTGCTGAAGCCCTAATCACCGGTCAGCGGATTGATTATGGGAGACTGATTTACGAGGAGGTCAAGGCCAAGCTGAAGGCCAAGGGAAATCACATTCCATATCTTCGCTTCTTCACATTGTGCATAGCTCATGTGATGGTCGAGAAGCTGAAGATTGATTATGACGGCCTTCCAGGGGAATGGATTGAGGTACGTACCTTATCCAACACCATCTTCAACTCCAAGAAGGAAGCTGGTAAGGATTTTCCCCTCTCCTCGTACATGCTGAAGATCATTGATGGTCGGACTAGATCCAAAAGGGATCGATCACTGGGCACCACATCGGAGGAATCTGCCCTACAAGAAGGTACGTCCTTTCCTCATCTGAAGTGTTTTCCATCAACTGGACGCCCACAAACTGTTGATGGAAATACCACCACTTCCACTGGGATCTCCATGCCCATTGATGTGGAAAATGTGGATGCGGATTATATTCCACTGGTGGTGAAGAAGCGAGTTTAGCGACGTGCTCATCGCTCTCCTTCTTCCTCTTCATTCTCTCCACCATCTTCTCCTACTTCACTTGCTCCTTTTTCTCCTCAGCTGAGGGTAAGAGGGTCTGCTTCCCGTGGAGAAAGTGTGGTGGCTGATGATGCTAACCTGGCGACATCAGCATCATCAGGATTCGCCAGGATCCTCTGGGTACTCACTTGAGTCCCAGATTGGAGGGATTACGATCAGAACCTATGCCAGCATCTGAGAATAATCCTTCTCATGTTCACTCTTACAGTGATTTTCTAGGAACTCCACCAAAAATTGGAGCTCCTGGTCAAGCACTCCTGGCTGATCCACTTTTTCTCTCTTTTGCTCTTCAACCTCCATCTTCTGATTTCTCAACAAGTTAGGAGACTTCGATACCGCAATTTCGTTCTTCGGGAGTTAGTGCCGGCTCCAACCTTCTGCGTAGCTCCTCGACTGATTCATTATCAGTCGTTATAACAACGGAACAAACTCCACAAGCAACCTCAGTCTCTCAACAGACTGCTAGTGAAGTTTTTGGCTCAACCCAAGCCACCCGAGAGTCAGCTGCACACACACCAGCACCAACTTCTTCATCACTTCCTGAGTCAGCAGTTGATGACAGATTGATTGGAAACCAAGTCAATCTTGAAACTATTCTTTCTATTTCCCACAACATCACCAGCACACACCAGCTGGTGGTCGAGGAAACCACCACCACCGATGAAGAGACAACTTTAGACCAAGTTGTTACTGAGGCAACCACCCAAGCTGCCAGTGATCGCGAACGTATTCGCCAACTGAGCTGTGAGGCAGCTGACACACCACCCAGAAGAACTCTTCCTCCAGTCTCTATACCAGTTTCGCCGGCTGGTGAGACCGAAGCCCAAGGCAATCAAACAGCATTTCATGTGATGTTTGATTCGGCTGAAGAACCCCTTCTGCCCTACTATTTGTCTGCTGACGAAGAAGTAGATGCTTAGCTTCGAACTGAGTGACAGCTGATGATGGCACTTCTGTTAGAAACCCAGAAGTTTCAGCTGGACCCAACTCACCCCCCATAGTTTCTGAGCATCCCATAGGAGCGATTCCTCCTAACTCAGGAACACCCACTCCCACAGCTGAGGTTACCCCTCCAGCTGGAGACATACCGGACCCCTTCCCCTAAAGCGTCCAAGTGTCCCATGCTGAATCCAACAAAGCTGGAGGAAGCATTCCCATCAGAGCCGCTGCTGCTCTGATGTCTAGAGTTGTAACATCCATGATTCGAACTGGGATGGCCATGCTGAGTAAGCAGATGGCACCCTTCGCAGGGATGTTCCAAAGAAGTTTGCTAAAACTGTTGAGAATCTCTCTTTCAGCATAACTTCTCTGCACACTGAGGTTCACACTCAGACTCCTCGGCTGGCTCTTCTTTCTGATCAGATTCGCTGCAACACAAGCGAGTTCATCTCTCTCAAAGAATATATTCATCGAGAGTTGAACTCCATTCGCGAGTCTGACAGAGTCGAAAAAGGCAAGCTTCTCTCCAAAGCTCGGGCATCTGAAGCAGAAGTCGAAAGACAACTGAATACCTTGTCCTCCAAGGTATCTCCTCTTCAACCAGCTGTCGATCGTCTGGCTCTTGCACGGTCCAAGCAAGAGTCCCTACTGGCCAACACTCATAGCCATCTCTCTAAGGCTATTTAGGAGTCCACTTCTGCTGTGTCCTCAAGAATGGACTAATTGGAGACCGAGGTCAGTTCGCTGACTTCCCAAGTCGCTGGTCTCCAAGGCACCCTTAACCTCATTCTTCAAAAGCTTAATGAGGGTGCCGCTGCTGTTCATCTTGCTTCAGCACCAGAGAGTACCTTACTTCTTCAGGCACTCTCTGAGGGGGAGAAAGATCAAGCTACTTCAGCAGGTGAACAACAAGGTGAACAAAATGTTTCACAATCTATAATCACCTCTGCTGTTGGAGCCAATATAGAAGACATTCCAGCAGGTGAGACTCTAAGATCTCCACCTATCACCTCTACTGGGATACCAGAAGAAGACGTTTCAGTAGACGAGACACAAATTCCAACATCACTCGTCACTACTGAAACACCTGAGGTAACTACCTGAGCACGTGAGACAACCATGCAATCAACACTCACCGCTGCTGAAGGCCTCAGGACAGAAGACCCCTCAACTAGTTTTGTTAAAATCGTTGATTCTTCTAAATCAGTTGAGGGCCCACAATTCCAAGCCCCGCAAATCCAAATTCCTCAGCCCATTATACATGTGAATCCTCAACCTGCTGAGGGGGAGCCCACTTCTGCCACGTTTAAAGCTCTTCTTTTAAAGGAAGCTGTAACCACTGCTGATCTCGATACAACTATTGCCCTTCAAAGAAAAACTCAAGAAGAGTTGTATCAGAAAGCTGAAGCCCAAAGAGCTGAGAACATTAGGTTGTTCAACAAGGTTCTTTGGAAATGTAGGCAAGAAGCAAAAATCACCAGCGTAAGGGCCCCCAAGTCATCATCCAGCTCTCCACAAGAAGTCATAATTTATAGAGCTGAGGGACTTGTTGTCTCTGAAAAGGTTCCTCTGATCAAAATCAGCACTCAACTCAACTATGCTGAGTGGAATGAGTTGCTAGCAGCTGCCAGATCTGCAAAACCATCAGATACTATAACAGATCTGGAAAGTGAGATAAAAGTCGCAATCTTATCCTTCAAGACTTTATGCGACAATATCAGGAGACACTCTCCTGGGTTGGCAAATCGCATACCAACTGAATTGCGTGAATCTCAAGAAGCTGTTGTTAGAGAACCTGCTGGTGAAAGCTCTTCAGCAAGAGGGGAGAAACGTAAGTCTGTTCTCCCCGAGCCCATTGCTGACTCCAGAACACTGGATATTGGGTCTTCATTAATATTTGCAAAACGACCAAGACTCAATATCACAAGATCCGTTCCTATGGGAGTAAACTTTGTCCATGGGCTGATCGTCAAAGAACCAATCTATGGCTTTTGCTATCTGGAGAAGAAGGTGCCTTGCTTTCAACGAGCTAATGAGTTATATCTTTGTGATATTGATCAACTTTTGATCTATCACAAGCTGCTGAGTTCCTCCACTGAAGAGGGAAGAGAAATGAAGAGATTAATCGACCCAGCCATCAGCTCACTGTATCACAATGTCACTAGGGAAGCAATGCCCTAGTCATTGTAATTTTGTTTGTTTTTTATTTTCCTTGTACTTATCAGCTTCAATTAATAGAAAATCAAATTTTGTAATATACTTGTAAACATATTGTAAAAAGATACAAAAAGAACCCAAAGGGTCAAAGCACATAAAC
This sequence comes from Calendula officinalis, assembly GCA_963853835.1. Taxonomy (NCBI): domain Eukaryota; kingdom Viridiplantae; phylum Streptophyta; class Magnoliopsida; order Asterales; family Asteraceae; genus Calendula; species Calendula officinalis. Next base: position 33,605,741 of record OY970828.1, read on the forward strand.
ATTCGGCTGATCCAAACAGCTGAATCGTTACAGGTTCATACTTATACAGCTATTCGATTGCATCAAATAGGGGGAGATTGTTAGTCCCTAGACTAAGTAAATAAGATTTGATGATCGATAGCTAAGAAGAATAATATCAGCTGAAGTACGTATCTCAGCTGAAGCAAGTATATGCAATAAACCTTCGACTGAGTATGTACTTAGCTCTAGGAAAACAAGTCAAATCAGCAGCTATAGAAGAGTGTTCATTCGAAGTCAATGGCCAAAGGACAAAGACAAGAAGAAGACTATCCAGCTAATTGTGGAATCAGCTGATGGTACCTGCTGCAGCTAATGACTTAGTGGAAAAGTTCTTGACACTTTGAACATTTCCCTTTCCCGCTCGAAGAAGAAGAAAACGATGAAGATCTTCTATTTTGGAATAGAAGATAACATGTCAGTACATCATCGTTTGTCCCTCCAAGCATGTAAACGGAAAGTTACTACTTTTATACTATCATAGTACACCTTTTCACTGTGCATCAGAAAAGGTAGCAAAAGGAGTTGATACAAAGTACACTTGGGACTACAACATATGCAAGTGCATTTAGTGTTTCCGTGGACGATTCTACATCAACGAATGATATGTTTACACGTCGAGTATCTTGTGGACAAAGGAACACGGATCTTGGGCTATATATAGAGACGTAAATGCTTGCATTTACACACACCTTTTCACATTCATAGCACAAGAACATTCTCTGAGAGTTGTTATTGTCTGGTATTAACTCCTTAGTAGTTATTACTCAGGCATTCAATATCAGCTGTTAGTATCAGCTGATATAAAATCTCCTTGCATTGTCTTCTAGTTTGAGCGAACAAAAGTGTCATTTCAAGTATAGAGTTTTAGCTAGTGTGTACTATCTATTTCCGCAAACTTTTTACTGTATTAAGTTGTTTTAATAAATCTTAATCATTGAAATCTTGTGTGTTCTTTATCTTAATCGTCTTTACTTGTCATAACGCAACACGTTTGTGTTGTTGGGATCCAACAAAACCCTTTCTAAATTCGTCCAATTTTACTCGTTTATTCAAACTCAATTCCACACAAAATTTAAAAGTTTTCAATGTGACATGGGTGGGGAATTTGACAACCAAAACTTTAAACAATTTGCTATTACACATGGCCTTCAATTTCAATTTTCTTGCCCTCACACCTCTCCTCAAAACGGGCGCGCTGAACGGATGTTACGCCGCCTAAATGAAATTGTCCTTGCCCTTCTTGTACATGCCTCCCTACCACCTCACTTTTGGGTTGACGCACTTCACGCCGCAACCTATCTCCACAATATCACCCCCACCAAATCCCTTAACAAAAACACACCCACCTCCTCCCTCTTACGCCGCCATCCCTCTTATGATCACCTTCGGGTGTTTGGTTGTGCTTGTAATCCAAACCTTTCCTCCAACTGCAACCACAAACTTGACCATCGCTCCATCCGGTGCGTCTTCCTCGGATACCCCAATAATTACCGTGGTTACCGGTGTCTTGACCCAACCACCGGCAAAATCTACCTTTCCCGTCATGTCACGTTTGATGAAACGGTATTCCTTTATTCTTCCTTATCCCAACCCACTCCTCACGACCACCATTTCCTCTCTCAAGATTCTAACCTACCCTCCACCTTACATCATTTCGGCCACAACCCCACCACCACAACTCCGCCACCCCCTCCGCCACCTAACCCACCAACGCAGAACCCTCAACCAGCCCCACCCCCACCCCCGCCAACACAACCTGTCCCACCACCAGCTCCGCAACCTACCCAACCCCCACCCCCCACCCCCGCCACCAGCCCGTACCCCTAGCCACCCTTTGACCACCTGTTCCCATACTGGTAACCTTAAACCCACACAACGGCTCAATCTCCACACCACTACCATCTCACTCCTACCCAAAAACCCTCACCTAGCCCTCCATGATCCTAACTGGAAAAACGCTATGAACGAGGAATTCAAAGCCTTATGTGACAATGTTACATGAGAATTGGTACCGAGATCACCATCCGCTCATATTATACGTTGCTTATGGCTATATCGCCACAAATTTCAAGCGGATGGTACGTTGGCTAGATATAAAGCCCGTCTTGTAGTGAACGGCTAATCTCAATAGGTGGGGGTGGATTGTGACGAAACATTTAGCCCTGTCGTTAAACCGACCACCATCCGCACGGTACTCACACTTGTCGTATCACGTTCATGGCCGATTCACCAACTTGACGTTAAAAATGCGTTTTTACACGAAAACCTATCTGAAATGGTATACATGCATCAACCCCTAGGATATGTTAATCGCAATTTTCCAAATTTTGTATGCATGTTGAAAAAGTCTCTATATGGCCTCAAACAGGCACCCCGAGAAAGGTACCAACGTTTCGCAACACATATTACAACCATGGGCTTCAAAAGTGCGATTTCAGACACATCATTGTTTATATACAAGAAAGGCCAAGAAACTGCTTATTTACTTTTATATGTGGATGATATAATCCTTACCGCCTCCAACGATGCATTACTTCGGAATATCACTCGAAACCTCTCCAACGAATTCGCAATGACAGATCTGGGTAAATTACATCATTTTCTTTGAATAAAGGTTTCCCATACTACCAACGACCTGTTCTTGTCTCAATCGCACTACATCAAAACCATACTTAAACGAGCTAATATGACCGCATGCAACCCGGTGGCTACCCCCGTCGACACTGCTTTGAAATTAAGTGCCACCGCTGGAGCACTAATGAAAGACCCTACCCTATACCGTAGTCTAGCAGGTGCTTTACAATACTTAACTTTCACGAGGCCAGACATCACCTATGAGGTACAACAGGTTTGCTTATTCATGCATGCACCGAGAGAACCGCATTACAATCTTATTAAACATATACTTCGATACTTAAAAGGCACCTCAGACCAGGGATTGTCCATCACGAAATCCAAAAAGCTTGGTATTATTGCGTACTCAGACGCTGACTGGGGGGGGGGGGTGCCCGGACTCAAGACGCTCCACGTCCGGATATTGTGTGTTCCTCGGGGATAATTTAGTCTCATGGTCATCTAAACGACAACCTACAGTGTCTCGTTCAAGTGCAGAGGCAGAGTATAAAGGAGTTTCAAATGCCACTGCCGAAACAAGCTGGCTTCGAAATCTTTTACTCGAACGACATGTACCGATTACTAAGGCAATGCTTGTTTATTGTGATAATATTTCTGCCGTATACTTATCAGACAATCTGGTACATCATCAACGAACTAAACATGTCGAAATAGATATTCATTTTGTTCGAGAACTCGTAAAGATTGGCCGCATCCGTGTCATGCATGTCCCTACAGATCATCAATATGCAGACATCTTCACGAAAGGCTTACCCAGACAATTATTTCAACGTTTCAAGTCCAATTTGTGCATACGTACTCCTCCTGCTCCAAACTGAAGGGGAGTATTAGACCGAATATTCGGTCAATATACTTTGTAAATTTGTATTTATCTTTTCCTTATTTATCTCTTGTAAATTAGGTAGTTTATTATTGTACATTGTATTTAAACCCAATCAATGAGAATGGAAAAACATCTTCTCTCATAATTCTTTACCGAGAACCGAATGGAAACAGATAATGATGAGTTTTTAAAACTGAACCAATTACATGTTTTCGGTTTCAGTTCGGTTCAATTTCGGTTGGTTTCAGTTGGGTTCGGTTTTTTCGGGTCCAAATGCTCACCTTTAATCATATGTATATGTTAATTCACCAAATAATCTAGTTAATACGAAGAATCAAAGTCAACTCTATCCATATTACTTAGATCGAAATATTTGCAAAGTCTAAACTTTCTTTGGAAGTAACTCTTCGGTACCAAATTGATTAAAATAAAATATAAAGTTGCTTGTCTTTGTTTAAATATGTAACAGTGTAACCTTTCAAAACATAATATTGATTTACGAATTTCACAAGTCTTGTTTAAAAGTTAGGCCGGGTTTAACGGTGCGTTGGGAGGTGTTGGTCTATTGGTCCATGTTTGCTAAGTAATACTCCCTCCGTCCCTAAATAAAGTTCCCATTTTGCCTTCAAATTTTGTCCCTAAATAAAGTTCCCATTTCTCTAACATAAGGGCCCCACTTAATATAATAATATTATTATCAATACTTTCACCACTAACTATCTCTTAAAACACTTTCTCTCTCTAATCAAACCTTATATTTTAATCAAAAGTAATACCAAATACCTCACCACTAACTATCTCCTAAAATGTTGTGCCCAACACAAATGGGAACTTTATTAAGGGACGGAGGGAGTATATGTATTAATCACGGGTTTGTTTACCATTACGGGGGTTTGGTCGTTGTGTCATGTGTTTGATTGTAGAAATAAAGCTGATATTGCATCGGTGAGTAGGCCTATGCACGGTCCAAGAACCGGATCGACTAGAACTGAGAACCGAAAAATTGGTTTTGACCGGACCGAGGACCGAACCGATGATGCTCGGAACCGAACCGAGAACCGGATGGAACCGAACCGAACGATGTTAAAGGGTTTTTAGGACTTTAGCATGTGTTTAACACGGATTCCTATTTAATTATTAAGCAAACAATATATTAAATTATTAAGATACATATTTAAACTTCAGGTAAACTCGGCGTGGATTAAGCGTTGACAATCTCTATAAATGAAAAAAAACTCGAAATAAAAACCCTGAAAGCTATACAGACCAAGAGCAGTATCATCAAACAGAGAGATCATTCAGAGTAGAAGTAGTACATTATCAACATGATTTCATCATGTAAGCATCTAATATAACATCATGTTCCATTTTTATTATTCATTTTGTTTATCGGTTTGCTTAAAATTTGTGGTAATGCTGAAGTTTTCTAGATGTTTAGAAAGAACTGTAGTCTTAGATTGCGCATAAAAATACACGTCCTGGTCAACATAGGTAGAATTCTGAGCTCAAAATTGATAAGGAAAATGATTAGGTTTGACTTCAAAAGTCAAAATGCTTGGCTGTTAATGTTTTGTATTAATGGTAAATATATAATCAAATTTCCAGACATAGTCATCTTCTTCCAAAAAAAAAAAAAAAACTGATCTTTTTTGTATAAATCCATTTACAAAAACTATAAACCAGGATACTACAATTTACAATACTTGTTTTTAGGTTTTCTGTAGTATCCAAAATCATTTTTAAGATACTATATAATTCTGTTACTAATTGTATGTTTAAATAACAAAAGTTGAGTGTTTGTGATTATTTCATGTTTTGATTGATAAATATTTTGCAGGTTGCACCATGTTTACTTTTTTTCTATTGCTTATCGGGTGTTCTGCACGGAGACTTCCGAGTGAGTGTGAAAAGACAAAAAAGCCCTTGCAAACATTTCGTCCATTTAACGTTGCACATCGGGGTTCAAATGGAGAACTCCCAGAGGAAACTGGTCCTGCTTATCTGGTACATTTTTGAAACTATTTGTTTACTATATATACTAGTCATTTTCTAAAGTCTATCATCTTTTCATGCATACCAAAAAGGATCATTTTGACCCTTAAAAGTCAACATAGTAAAAAATATCAGTTTCCAGTAATACCTTTTTTTATCTAAACCTCCCAAATTATCACTTGATGGAAAAAGATTAGACTTTTAAGTTTTATAATCAGGGTTCGTTACGTCTAAAGTCTGAACATACTTTTACATTTTCCTTGTTTAGTCATTGTACAATATTTGGTCTATTTAAAAGATGTCTTTGTGTCCAGTTTAGTTTAGGTCATTTAACGACCTGATGACCCCATAAAGCGATGACGTGGTGGCAACCTAACGAGGTCACAAGTGAAATTGCATTTTCTATGTCCCGTTTGGATATATATCGGTTACTGTCACGTCATTGCTTTAGAAAAGTACTTTGTTAGTTTAAAATATCTAAAACAATTATGAAATTTGGGCATATAGAGAGCGATTGAGGAAGGCACGGACTTCATAGAAACAGATATATTAGTGAGCAAAGATGGTGTTCTTATGTGTCACCATGATGTCACTCTCGATGATACAACCGATATTGCACAACACGAAGAATTTGCAAACCGAGTGAAAACCTATGAAGTTGAACGAGCTAATATCACTGGATTTTTCATATGTATGCTTTTGCTCTGTGTATTTTCTTATAAGTTTATTATAGTTAGAAACATGACTAATTGTTTTGACTATTTTGCAGTTGATTTTACGCTAAAAGAATTAAAAACTTTGAGAGCAAAACAAAGGTATCCGTTTCGTGATCAACAATATAACGGTTAGTTTCCTTTTATATCTCTGGACTCTGGGATATAAAAAGAGTAGCTTACAAAAATTATTCGTGAGGTTTTTTAAATTATTTGTTTTTGTCCTTAAACTTTTTTTCCGGGTTTTTTAGTCTATGTGGTCCTGATTTGTTATTTATTTCGTCTTTTTCCACTTAAATTGACTGAAATAATCCTTACTTTTAATTTATCTCATTTTTCTTAAATATTGTTCCTTTTTCGGTCATCTTCTCAGGAAAAGTTGTTTTATAATGGTTTTCAGAATATTAAATATCACATAATCACTTTCAAACAAGTTTATCTAACCATATTTGTTCATTTTTATACTATAAACAGGAATGTTTCCAATCATTACATTCGAAGAATACATTCAAATCGCGCTAAACGCAACAAGAGTAGTTGGAATATATCCCGAAATCAAAAATCCCATATTAATGAACCAACAAGTGAGTGTCACTTATTTTTTCAACAATATATCAAAACAAATACACCGAATTTCAAAAGCTTAAACTTACATTACAACAGGTAAAATGGCCAGAAGGCAAGAAAATCGAAGACGTTTTTGTGGAAATCCTTGAAAAATACGGTTATAAAGGCTCGTATTTATCAAAAGAATGGCTAAAACAACCATGTTTTATTCAATCATTTGCTCCATCGACACTTGTTCATATCCATAATCAGACTGATCTACCTAAAATCTTGCTAATTGGTGAGGTGACACAAGATACAAATCAGGTAAAAAGGAATTGAATTTTATCATTATAAGTTTTTATGAACAATATTAAAAGAATTGAGATTTTTTGCAGACATATGTAGAACTTCTTTCAGATAATTATTTGAATTATATTAAGGAATATGTTGTTGGAATTGGTCCATGGAAGGATATGATTGTTCCTATAAAAGATAATTATCTTCAAACACCTACTGATCTTGTTGAAAGATCACATGCACATAATCTACAGGTATGTTCATGCAGGCATTATTTTTGGTATACTTTGACTTTTTCTAGGTCAATTTGTTCTGTGTTTGACTTTAAAAGTCAAAATTAACTTGTATATAACTTACAGGTGCACCCATACACATTTCGCAATGAAAACCAGTTTTTACATTTCAATTTCTCTCAAGACCCTTATAAGGAATTTGATTACTGGATAAACACAATTGGAATTGATGGACTTTTTACTGACTTTACTGGTAGTCTCCATCATTACCAACAGTGGACCTCTCCATCTGCTGATGCAAACAAAATATTGCGAAAGATTTCTAAAATTATTAGAAAATTTGAATTTCCCAGTAGAAATTAGCTTCTTGGAAATAATTGTTGTGTATCATCTTTGATTTGTAAACATATTACTTTCTGATATTGTTTAGGTTGCGCAATTACCGTTCTACCCTTCTCGTGTCACCTGCATTAAACTGACAGGTTTCATAGTAAAAAAATTAGTTTTTGATCTTCCTTGTTTTCCTGTAATGCTGTCTTGATAAGAAACTGAATGGTTTCCTATCAAGACAAAAATTGAATAATAAAACAAAAATTGTTTTTTTGCAAAGGTGTTAGGAATATTTCCTATGATATTCCTTAGATTTGATGAGTTAAAACTAGAAAATAAGAAAACTACAAGGATCTAAATCAATGATATGAAATTCGATATTTGAATGAAGATTTAGAAAATATTGATAAAGCTTAAAAGATTTAAACAAATAAGTCATGTATATCTTTGAAGAATCAAAAAGATTTGGTTTATTATTTTGTGTCTATCCTTGTAAACCAAAGGTTTCTAGTATATAAAGAAACCTAGAGGCATATAATTAGTCGTTCTTGAAACCTATATTTATTCAAAAAACGTGTTTGTGTGTGTGCTTTAAGCCCCAAGGTTATAATTATGATCCTGTTAGAAAAGTAAAACCGTTCTACATATTTTATGTAGAATTGAGGCTTTTAGTAATCATTGTATAAATTGATGACGATGAAAACCTTGTTTAGAAATACAAATCTGTTCGTTTAATTCCGCATTATATATGATTTGTATATGCTTATTCCAAGATCAAGAAATAACTATTCTTGAGCCTAAAGATCGATTTTATAGAGTTGTTCTAAACTCAGCAAGTGGTATCAGAGCAGGTGGCTCCAAATCTTGAATGAAACAAGGATCTATTGATGATCATATGAAGAATCAAGCATAAAGAATATTATGAAGATATTATGTTAATCGACATATATGATCACTTTTATGAAGACATCAAAGGTTAGTCGTGCAACAATAAATCGTACAGTTATCAGTTAGCTTTCTTCATGAAAATTTTAATCATTCTTTTTTAAAAGTCCTAATGATGAAGGCATAAATAAATAAATAAAAATCATATGCCAGCAAAAAAAAAAGAAAAAAAAAAAAGAAGAGGTCTCGAGAGTTCTATGATGAATAAAAATATATATTCATAAATCTTGTTATGACATGGAATATCAGATCTTCTATGGAATATTAATTAACATAAATTGTTTCGAAATTCTTAATGACGTTATAGAATTCTTTATCATGAGAATTATACAAGTCCTACTTTTAAATTGGATTGATAAATATAGCTATAAAATCTATTAAACATGGAATGTGGGGGTAGCAGTACTATGAGACGAATAATCTGTGTTTGAGTCAAAGGCTTGAAGTAAACGAGTTACATCAGCACCAATGGGTGGTATTGATCAAATTCAAATTCGTATTTCACTGTTACTACTGGTTGCATAAGTTACTACTGCTGATCCGGTTACTACTACTGATTAGTTAATGCTATTTATTTTCTACTGCTGATCGTTACTACTGATTCGCTTGGTTCGCGGGTAAAGAAAGTGTACACACACAAAAATTCACACACACAGGTTGAAGGTTTGATGAAGATAAAGGAATAAGGTTTATTTGTTACATATTTGATCTTCATCAGTTGATTTAAAAATAAGATTTATTTGATTTTATTTGAAGAAGAAGTGGAAAGTCTTACTACATAAGAAGTTTTATGTGATTATAATGTAACTGCAATTCGACAGAATGTTAGAGAGAAGGTTTGTTGAAGGCCAAGAATGCCCTTCATACGAGATATGACGTTGCTGTTTACTTGATTTAGACGGGATGAGATACAAGGTTTGGATTTCTATTTCAACTTCAAATAGATGATAATATATTTTCTTACGTGATTGATATAACCTCGAAGACACAAGAATGTTAGCACACTTCAGGGGAAGAAAAGGTGTTGATCATTCAAGGGGAAGTTCAAGTTTCTCGGCTTTGTATTTGATTATGTCAAAAAGGGGGAAGAGACTTGAAGATTCTGAGCTGATTCTACAAGTTTTGTCATCATCAAATAGGGGAAGATTGTTAGGAATATTTCCTATGATATTCCTTAGATTTGATGAGTCAAAACTTGAAAATAAGAACAGTACAAGGATCTAAATCAATGATATGGAATTCGATATTTGAATGAAGATTTAGAAGATATTGATAAAGCTTAAAAGATTTAAACAAATAAGTCATGTATATCTTTGAAGAATCAAAAAGATTTGATTTATTATTTTGTGTCTATCCTTGTAAACCCTAGGTTTCTAGTAAAGAAACCTAGAGGCATAGAATTAGTCGTTCTTGAAACCCACGTTTATTCAAAAAACGTGTTTGTGTGTGTGCTCTAAGCCCCAAGGTCATAATTATGATAATGTTAGAAAAGTAAAACCGTTCTACATATTTTATGTAGAATTGGGGCTTTTAGTAATCATTGTATAAATTGATGATGATGAAAACCTTGTTTAGAAATACAAATCTGTTCGTTTAATTCCGCATTATATATGATTTGTATATGCTTATTCCAAGATCAAGAACTAACTATTCTTGAGCCTAAAGATCGATTTTATAGAGTTGTTCTAAACCCAGCAAAAGGTTTGATTAACAAAAACATAGAATAATAAAACTTGACCCACATGCAATCATATATATACCATGGATTGCTCGGCATCCTTTAACAAGTTGCGAAAACTTTCACCGTGAGTTGTTGGTGATTTTAGTGTCATCGACCATTTAGTGTAATTGTAATTTACTAGAGACCAATGAAATACGAGTTAAGTTTAAAAATGAGTTTGGAGGTGCGGTGTGTACACTCGATTTAACTAACTCGATTCATTAAAATGAAATGTTACACTTATTAATTATTATCTTTTTATTTAAACAAAAGTTAAATACATGGCCATAATCATATTTACGGTTTTCAATTTATAAAGAACAAAGAATAGTTGGCCGAGTATGTCAATTTTTATGTAGAAAAGGAAAACCACCATGTAGAAGAGAAAGATGACCACTCATTTTCTTAAGGATTTTTTCTCTCTTGAATTTGTGTGGGTATTTGATATAGAAATATGCAGATCGAGATCAGGGGAAGAAAAACCTCCATTTTGTTTTCTTAATGGCTTTTATTTGTAATTGGTTCCTGGGAGAATCATCTAGTTTTCCAAACTGAAAATCAGTAATTTTTCACTCTCTATTTTATACAGAGGTTTGGTCTCATTTATAGAGATGAAAAACATGTTAGATTTTTCGTAATGATTTCGTATACTTGAAAAACTGTGAAGTTGTGATACACTTTCAGATCAAACTATTCCGTCAGTACTACGAAATCTTCGATCGTACCAGTTCTCTTGAAGGAAAATGACCAAATCGATGCTAAATTCATGCAGACTCTAAACCACTGAAAACTGCCAAAAGCAGTTTCGGAACTGCTAAAAACCGTCCAAATACGGGTCGGTTTCGGGTCTGATTCGACGGGTCGGAAAACCCGGTTTTGAATCCGAATTCGGATTTTCCATGCATTTTCTATAAAGGAATATTATCCGAAATAAAAAGTTTCCAAGCTGACCCCAGCCAGGGGCTCTGCCCCTTGGACCCCGCCAGGGGCGCTACTACTTGGACCCCGAATAGGGCCCTGCCCCGGACCCCACCAGGGGCGCTGCCCCTTGGAACCCCGTTATCGAGGGCGCTGCCCCCGAACCCCCGTTAAGTCAGTGTATTTTAGTCAAAATAGATTTAAACAAGCGTGCACTCCGCACCACCCTTACTTGTCCAATATTTATTAGGATTACATTTGGTCAACAAGTTTATCTAATTACACTTAAATAATATTGGTGATACAAATCACCAACAATCCTCCCCCATTTAAGTGCAATCTTGATTAACTTAGGCAACTCATAACAAACAACAAATTGTTGCATAAATGAAATGTCGCGACGATTGAATTTCATATTAGTACATTACTCATTCCAAATATTCGAATATTAGGGTGTCACTAAGGATTGAACCCTTAATATACATATTGAATACATGAAGATAATATACACAACAGTTTATATTCTCATATTGTAACACCTCAATTTTTAATATAAAATATTTCCGTAAAATCCTTTTAAAAAAAACATTAGAGTAATTGTCCCAAAGTATGGATTTACAAAAACCTTTGGCATAAAATAAAAGTCATTAGTTGGTGTTACAAAATATATCATAACCAAAACCAAACGTAAACCCACATTGCTATCTCTATTTAAAACTTGTGCGCCTTCACTAGCATACGCACCTATTCCTTAGCTCCTGAACCTGAGTATATAGCATTATAAACAAACATAGTACATAAGACAAAACTGTCTCGTGAGATACATGGGTTTTAGACCCGACAATAATATATAAATATGAAGGATTTATGTGCACAGTTAGTCAACCTATTATGATACATCCATGCCTACGAAACACTTAAGGGTCACACCGGTGAGTGCATGTAATAGGAGCAAGATACGCAATGATACTACGAAGAGGAATGATTCATAATAGTCATTATGAATCAGTTAAAGTATTCAGTTAAGTTTAATTTATTACTAGATTAGTTTGACTAACTAATTAATACAAGTGTTTGTATATTTATTAGTTGAGTAAATAAACAATGTGTTAATTATAGATTACTCATGATATGATTAAAAGCCATTAGATCATATAGTAATTGGATAATATTGTTGTATAAATTATATAAAGGTTATTATATAACTAATAATTAAAAGTATAAATACAAGTATATAATTCGTGTATATGGGTACCAAATTATTAGTGTATTAATACTATACATTTAATAGTTAAGTGCAACAATAATAAACTAGTTAAACTATGAGGGATGGAAATGTTAAAAGGAAGTTTAATTAAAGATCAAATATTAATTAAACTAGAAGGGTCCTAAGCGCAACTTATTTGTATATAAATAAGAGGCTTATGGTAACCCTTAAACCCTTGGTAGCACCTCACAAAATGTTCCCTCTCCCCCCTTTGGCTTCGGCCGAAACTACACACAACACAAGCCTTTGTGTTCTTCGTGTTCTTCAAGTATTGAAGAACAAGTTCATTGCTTAGATCACCTAGAAGGTCGCTCGATTTGTTCATCATTAGTGGATCTATCTTAAACAAACAACAAGGTATGTTTTAGGAAACCTTTTCTCCCTTCTCCCCTCTTTGACGAGTTCGACCAAAGAACCCTGGGGTTCTTTGGTTGATGGTCGAATGAACCACACAAGCAATGTTTGTGTTCGAGTTCTTCGTACAAGGTTTCTTTCTTGTTAATCTAATCTAGATTTCCAACATCCCAATCCTTTAGGGTTTAAGGATTAGGTTTAATCCCACTTTCTCTTTTAGGGATTAAATCAGTTAGTTGGTTTTAACCGGTCAAGAACAAGTTCATGTTCTTCGTCAGTATGGTTCGAACCAAGCTGTTAGTCCCAAGACTAAGTAAATAAGCTTTGATGATCGATAGCCAAGAAGAATAAATATCAGCTGAAGTAAGTATCTCAGCTGAAGCAAGTATATGCAATAACCTTCAGCTGAGTACGTACTTAGCTTTAGGAAATCAAGTCAAATCAGTAGCTATTAACGAGAGTTCATTCGATGTCTATGGCCAAAGGACAAAGACAAGAAGAAGACTATTCAGCTGATTGTGGAATCAGCTGATAGTACCTGCTGCAGATGAAGACTTAGTGGAAATGTTCTTGACACTTTGAACATTTCCTTTTCCCGCTCAAAGAAGAAGAAAACGATGAGGATCTTCTATTTTGGAATAGAAGATAATGTCAGTACATTATCATCGTTTGTCCCTCCAAGCATGTAAAGAGAAAGTCAACTATTTCTGTACTTATGTAGTACACCTTTCACTGTGCGTCAGAAAGGGTACCGGAAGTAGTTGACACAAAGTACGCTTGGGACAATAACTTGTGCAAGAGCATTTAATGATCCATGGACAAGTCTACATCGACGAATAATAAGTTTACACGTCGTCTAACTTGTGGACGAAGGAACATGGATCTTGGGCTATAAATAGAGACGTAAATGCTTGCATTTACACACACCTTTTAGAAATCATAGCACAAGAACATTCTATGAGAGTTAGTTATTTGTCTAAGTATTAACTCCTCCATATTTATTACTAAGGCATTAATATCAGCTGTTGGTATCAGCTGATATAACTCTCAGTGTATACTCTTCTAGTTTTGAGCGATCTAAAGTGTCATTTCAAGTATAGAGTTTTAGTTAGTTGTGTACTATCTATTTCCGCAAACTTTGTACTGTATTAAGTTGTTTTAATAAACTCTTAATCTTTGAAATCTTGTTGTTATTTATCTTATCTTCGTTACTCGGTCATAACGCAACACATTTGTGTTGTTGGGATACAACAACTGGTATCAGAGCAAGTGTCAAAATTGTTTTCCATCAATTTTGAGCATCTGTTATGGCTGAACCTACATCATCAGATCTTCCATCATCTGGAAAACCTCCTAAACTCACCCAAACCAACTATCCTATGTGGAAAACCCATATGTTGTCCCACATGGTTACCTATCACCCAAAACTTCAAGATAACATCACGATAGGAAAATACGTTCCCAAAACCCTCATCCCTGGTACTCCTGAAGTCCCAGAACACTATGTAGTGAAATCTGAGGCTCAATGGACAGACGCTGAAAAACGTCTTGTTCATCTTGAGAATAAGGGTAGAGACATGCTTTTTCAAGCAGTTGGTGATGAACTGTATCACAATATTCAGTTTTGTGACTCGGTTAAGGAGATGTGGGAGAGGCTGGCTGAAGTTTATGAAGGCACATCTGTTGTGCGTGAACATAACAAAAACATGCTCATACACGATTACGAGCTGTTTAAAGCCAAGCCTAGTGAGACTATGAAGGAATTGTGTGCAAAGTTAGTCAACCTATGATGATACATCCATGCCTACGAAACACTTAAGGGTCACACCGGTGAGTGCATGTAATACGAGCAAGATAAACAATGATACTACGAAGAGGAATGATTCATAATACTCATTATGAATCAGTTAAGTATAAAGTTAAGTTTAACTTATTACTCCCTCCGTCCCACTTTAATTGTCCACTACAAAAAAGCACACAGTTTAAGAAAAGTGCATTAATTATATAATGTCACCAATCAAATTTTCTCTTTCCCACTTAAATGTTTTTTGATTGGTTGAAATTTAGGAAATGACACTCTTTGTGGGACAAACTAAAATAGTATACTGGATATTTAAAATGGGACGGAGGGAGTACTAGATTAGTTTAACTAACTAATTAATACAAGTAGTTGTACATTTACTAGTTGAGTAAATATACAATGTGTTAATTAAAGGTTATCCATGAAATGATTTAAAGCCATTAAATCATATAGTAATTGGATAATATTGTTGTATAAATTATATAAAAGTTATTATATAATTAACTATTAGAAGTATAAATACAAGTATATAATTCGTGTATATGGGTACCGAATTATTAGTGTATTAATACTAGACATTTAGTAGTTAAGTGCAACAATAATAAACTAGTTAAACTATAAGGGTTTAAAGTGTAAGAGATAAGTTTAATTAAGAGATTAATCTTATTAAACTAGGAGGACTTAAATGAAACTTATTCTATTATAAATAGAAGGCTTAAGGTTTCATTTAAACCTAATCAATCATTCCCTTTACACCTAGAATTCGAAACCCTAGCCCCTCCTCTCCTTGGTTTCGACCGAACACCCAAGAACACCAAGTTTGGTGTTCTTCGTTCTTCGTGTTCTTCGTGTTCTTCAAGTCTTGAAGATCCAAGTTCATTGCTTAGATCAACTAGAAGATCGCTCGACTTGTTCATCTTCAGTGGATCTATCTTAAGCAATCAACAAGGTATGTTTTGGGAAACCCTTTTCTCCCTTCTCCCTCTTGGACGAATTTCGGCCAAAGAACCCTAGGGTTCTTTGGTTGATGGTCGACGAACTCACAAGTATGTGTGTGTTCGGGTTCTTCGTACAAGGATTCTTTCTTGTTAACCTAATCTAGATTTCCAACATCCCAATCCTTTAGGGTTTAAGGATTAGGTTTAATCTCAGTTCCGTATTTAGGGATTAAATCAGCTAGTTGGTTTTAACCGGTCAAGAACAAGTTCATGTTCTTGGTCAATATGGTCGAACCAAGTCAACTAGGAGGTTGACCCAAGTGGTCGATCAGTGTTCGTTGAAACCCTACAGTGGTATCAGAGCATTGGTTTAGAGATCTAGACTAGATTAACAAAGATTGTTTGTTTACTTTAATTTAAGTTTTTTTTGTTTCAAGTTTTTCTTCTTCTTCTTCTTCTTCTTCATAATTTTTGAAAAAGGGAAGAACCCTAGGACCAAGAACATTAAACTAGTCTAAGTTTAATTGGTCAAGAAGGTTTCTAGAAACCCTAGCAAATTTTCAAAAACTATAGGAAAACCCTAGGATCAAATATGTTAAACAAGATATGTTTAATTGATCAAAAGGATTCCTTCCTTAGTTCCTTGAATTTTTCGTGACGAAGAAAGACCCCTAGGATCAAGTATGTTAAACAAGATTAGTTTAACTGATCAAAAGGATTCTTTCCTAATCCCTTAGAGATTTCGAAAATCTAGAGGAATACTTGGACACCAAGTTTATTAAACTAGCATAGTTTAATTGGTGGAGAAGTTTCCTAGGCTTAAGAACCCTAAAGAACCCTAGAACATTAAACTAGTTTAAGTTTAATAGTTTAAAAGTATTGATTAGGATAATAATCTAAAACCTAGTTAATTAGATAAGTTTATGTCTAATAGGTTTAATTATTATTTTGATAGATTTATTAAAGCTAGTTCTTTAAACCTAGTAATATAGACAAAGTTTTATTGTCTATAAGGTTTAGTTTTAAAAGTTTAAATGAATTTATTAAAAGTTATAATTAATCTATCTTAGAATTTAAACAAAGTTTATTGTTTAAAAGGATTGATTAAAATTAATCTTTTAATTAAAATAATATCTTTGATCAAGAAAGTCAAAACCCTAGTTTTGATTGGTCAAAAACAAGATTAGGGTTCATCTAATTAATTTAGGGAATTGATAAAGAGGATGTTAATTTTTAAGTTCTAAAATTAACAAGGTGTATTTAATTATGTATATATATATATGTATTTAAATTTTTCGGAATTTTTAAGCAAAATTGAATTTTAAATTATGTAATAAGTTTATACACATTTTAATTAGTTCAAGTTCAAATGTATAAGTATAAACTAGATGTAATATTCTTATTAGAATGTTACAAGTTTATTATTATAAATATACATATATACGAATATATATTAAATACAAGATAAAATGAAACAATTAAAAAGGGTAATGTTATTTTGATCTTTAAGAATAATATTATAAGCTAGTTATTGTATAAGTTATAATATAATTAAAACTAGAAAGTACAAAGTTATGATTTCATTATAACTAGAAATTGTATAAGTTGAAATTATATGATTGACTAGAAATATACAAAGTTATATATATTAAGATGTATAAAGTTATAAGTTATTATAACTAGATAATTATACAAGTATAATATAAGTATTTTACAAGTCATGTAATATACTAGATTAATGATCAAGTAAAAATAACAAGAACCTATATTTAACTAGTCAAGTTGAATATAAGAAAGGTTTAAACAAACTAAGAATTATTATATATAGTTTTTATATAATAAGTTTATTAGTTTTTTTCACCAAGTATAAACCGGTGATTGTGTTAGCTTAAATTTCATCATGGTTGTTGAAGCTAGTGGGAGCTACACAAGAAAATCACAAAGTTTATAAGTGTGTCGTTAAGACATAAGTTTTGGTTGAATCTAATAAGTCATAAGAAATGTTTGATTTCATTATTAGATATATAAAAAAAAAAACTAAGATGTGTTAAACTAGGTTTATGTTTCAAGTTCATGAATCATAAAAGTTTTAAAAGCTTAACATAAGTTTTATAAGTTTTTTTAAGTAATATAAAACAAGTAAGTTTTATTAGAAATAAGGTTTCTCACAAAACCTAGTAAAAACATTTTGTACACCTCGTTTTAGGTATACATGTAAAATCGTGCAAATTCTTGAAACTGTAAGTTTTAAAGAATAGTTCTTGAGTATTAAAAAGGTGTCTTGTAGAACTCTTCAATTCACAAGTCACACATTTTAAACAAGGATTAAGATTGGAATAAAAGTTTAAGTTTAATTTAAGACTTAAACAAACCCAAGAAAATCTTAGATCTAAGTACTATCCACCTAATGGAACACCTCACTTGTTAATCGATATTCATATTGTAAGGATAAAGAATCTTAGATATGGATTCAAATCATTGCGAGTCTTAGGGTGCGTAAGGTTCTGTGATAATCGGGAGTCCCGGCGCAGAGCATCGCGCTCTCTTAGATGGTCTGGTCTACTTTGGTGATAATCGGGAGTCCCGGCCCAAAAAGTACTTGAGTAGAATAAACATACTAGACTTTATTACTAACTTAGAAATGTACAATTAGATTGTACAAGGTTGTAATAAGTTATAAGTCTAAAGATTCTACGACCCCTAGGAATCGTGTCAAGTCTTGATACGATCGGTAAGGATGTTACCTACCAGAAATAGCATGTCTCGTCGGGAAGTACCCAAACCTTGCGGCGAGAATGTGATATATGGATCCTAGGCCTAAAATATTAATTAATGGGTTTATAATATATTTTAGAGAATGTTTATTGATGATTACTAATTAAACTGGGTTTGATTTGTAGATGGCAGCAACAAACGTGATTGCGACAACAAGTACCAACAATCTCTCACTTCGCTCAATCCTCGAAAAGGACAAGTTGACTGGGTCAAACTTTCTCAAATGGGAGCGCAATCTTCGTATTGTGCTCAGGCATGAGAGAACGTGGTATGTCTTGGAGAGAGCAGTACCAAACACCCCTGCTGTTAATGCCAGAGCTGAAACGAGGCAAGCTTATGATAAGCATGTCAGTGAGGCACTCGATGTGAGCTGTCTGATGCTCACCACAATGAGTCCTGAGTTACAAGCGGGACTTATGGATGTGCCTGCATTTGAGATGATCCAGCAACTCAGGGATTCATTTCAAGAGGAAGCTCGCACTAAGAGGTTTGACATCAATCGAGCCTTCAACTCTTGCAAGATGGTCAAAGGAACGCCGGTGAGTGCCCACGTCATGAAAATGAAGGGACACATGGATCACCTCGCTAGACTTGGTCACCCCATACCGTTGCAAATGTCAACAGATACTATACTCAACTCGTTGTCTGATGACTACAAGTCTTTTGTGGTCAACTACAACATGCATAATATGGAGAAATCCATTGCTGAGCTACATTCCATGCTCAAGACAACTGAGTTGAGTTTGGGGACCAAATCTAAGGACGATCTCTTGATCGGTAACGGCGGTGGTGGTGGGAAGAAGAGAAAAGGGCATGGTGGTAAAGGAAAGGGTAAAACCTATCCTAACCAAAAAGTGCCAAATGGTAAAGGTGTCAAACAAAAGGTCAAGAAGGTTAAGCCTAACACTGCGAGGACCGAGAACCGGTGCTTCAAGTGTGGTGAGGCTGGGCATTGGAAAAGGAATTGTCCAAAGGGTGCAAGTAGTAGTGGAGGAAACGCAAGTTCCTCAGGTAACACAACCACACTTCTTAATCACTTTAAGATACTTGTAAAGTACATTATGAGTAATCTAACTTTTGCAATCGTTTATTGCAGGAGGAGATGGAAAGTGATAATGACCGGCATGAGATGGTGATGATCCCACGAGCACCAAGTTTTATGATTCAGTATTTTGTGGATTCGTTTTAAACAATTTTACTTTATTGTTTTTGGATAATTTTATTTTATGTTAAAACAAGTTTTATTTTGGTTTTAAATAAATTTCGAATCCATGGTTGAATTATATTGTGTGCATGTGTGATAATTACACTAGTGAAGATTTATGGCTAGATTGTAAGTCAAGTTTTGATTTACTTATGTTTCATGTTTATGTAATTGTTTGATTGTTGTATAAATAATGTCTTGATAGCTCAAGGTACTTAGATGCTAGTAATTAGAAAGTCTTTCTAATGAAAGTATTTAAGAGTTTTATGGAAGCATAAGGTTCAAAAGTTATTGAACTTAGTTAAAACATCTTAAGTAATAGTCATTACTTATGATAGAAAGTTTTAAAGTATAGTATTAATATAGTATGATTATATTGGATATAATCAAGATAGACTTTAAGAGTGTTATTACAAGTCTTTTATACTTGTAGTAAAAGATTTAATGAAGTCATAATTCCCTAATAGGAATAATTGGATATTCGAATAATCCAAGTAAAATGACTTAGACATTAAATGACTCTTAAAAAGGGACAAACTATATTAAAGTATTTAAGGATTAAAATGTATTGTTGCAAGTCTTTTATACTTGTAATAAATATAATATTTAATCAAGTCATAATTCCCTAATAGGAATAATGGATATTTGACAAATCCAAGTAGTGACTTTGGAATTAAATAAGATTCTTAAAAGAATACTAATATATATATTTAAGAATTGATAGTATCATTCCAAGTGTTTCATACTTGTTAGATACAGTAATCAATAAAGATCGTAATTCCCTAAACAAAAATGTTGGATATTCACAAATCCAAAGGATGATCTTAATTATTGATAGAATTCTTAAAAGATTAAACTACAAGTTATTGACTAGGTCAAGGTAGTAGTTTAAGAAATGCTTAAAATCCATAAAAGTAAGTGGGAGCTAAGACTAACGTAATTCATTAAAGAGGTTGATAAATTCAGTAGGTTAGTAAGACATTAACAAGAAGGTTTTACCAAGTCGTAAGCCAAAGAGTTAAGAGAAATAATAAATGACCGTTAATTAGATTATTGCAAACCTAATAGCGTGATCACAAGTCTTGTGATTAATTATTGCATATCTAATAGGTTGTTAAACACTTCAGTGGATAACACAATCATTTAAGGAAATTTCTTTAACTAGTAAGAATATCTACAAATCAAGTAACTAAAAGAGGCTTTAGTTGCAACGATGATTTTATGAATTCAAGAAACTAAGGAGTTAATTTCCAATCCTCCCATGTTTACCGAATTACATAAAAAGGCAAGACTAGAATATGTTCTAAATTGTTGCAAGAACAATATCTAGCAAAGACAAAAGTAATAGTATTCCTAAATACTCGTCTTATGTCTTTAGTTTAATAGAAATGATTGGTTTAGTGATAAAGTTACAATTAAGTTTGTAAGAATCATTAAGTAATCAACACGAACGAAAGGATTAAGTAATGATCCAGTAATAATTCAGTATCTATGTCAAGTGAGGAATAATACTTGATTTAGTATCATTCTTATTCAGACTTTGTATGTTTTACAAGATCCATGAATAAAAGTCTATTTATTCAAGAAGACACAAAATCCGTGACTACTCGTCTTGGTGGGAACCTCGATGGGACGTTAACGTCATCGCGGTATTTGGTGGTAGATTCGAAGTTCTTCGAAGATAGCTACACAAGTTTTGTGTAAACCAAATATCGGTGATATTCTGTTGGAGGCTCAACGAATATTGGATTGACCACCGTGACAATACTTCGTGGTTGAAAAGTTTAAAAGTATTGTTCACTAGGATTGTCCTTAAGCCTGAGGTATTTGGTTTAGGATACAATGACTAATTTACTTTGGTTCAACTCGGACAATTCTGAAATATGTTTGTCATACGAGGCGATACTGGGTACAAAGGAAGTTGTATTTTTAAATCGAAATATACAAGATGGTAATTGCACCTCCTCTTTAGGAGAGATATTTATAGGTCCTTTGACTTGATAAGAAACTGGCAAGTGCACGACCGTGCCCAAACGAACTGATCTGTTCTTTGTCGTTTATCACAACAGTTTGAATCAAGAAGTCATAAAAATGATTTCGAATACAGGAGTTGATAATTTCTACCATGCTCGTATTCGTTATCACAAATATCGTGCTGCAAGGGATAAGCCTAACATAGTTTTCCCAAGAAGTAGAGACAGAGTGTTCTTTACTAGGAGACGCTATTAAAGAGTTTTTCATAAACTATACCTGGGTTACGTAAGCTGTTTTTATGGGGTTGGTTACCTACATGCCCATCTAGAAGGCCACTGTAGCTCGTATCATTAAGACAAAGGTTACAAACTTGCACAAGTGGGAGTCTGAAGGAATTGTGTGCAAAGTTAGTGAACCTATGATGATACATCCATGCCTACGAAACACTTAAGGGTCACACCGGTGAGTGCATGTAATACGAGCAAGATAAGCAATGATACTACAAAGAGGAATGATTCATAATAGTCATTATGAATCAGTTAAGTATTAAGTTAAGTTTAACTTATTACTAGATTAGTTTAACTAACTAATTAATACAAGTAGTCGTACAATTACTAGTTGAGTAAATATACAATGTGTTAATTAAAGGTTATCCATGATATGATTTAAAGCCATTAAATCATATAGTAATTGGATAATATTGTTGTATAAATTATATAAAAGTTATTATATAATTAACTATTAGAAGTATAAATACAAGTATATAATTCGTGTATATGGGTACCGAATTATTAGTGTATTAATACTAGACATTTAGTAGTTAAGTGCAACAATAATAAACTAGTTAAACTATAAGGGTTTAAAGTGTAAGAGATAAGTTTAATTAAGAGATTATTCTT
Source organism: Calendula officinalis (assembly GCA_963853835.1). Classification (NCBI taxonomy): domain Eukaryota; kingdom Viridiplantae; phylum Streptophyta; class Magnoliopsida; order Asterales; family Asteraceae; genus Calendula; species Calendula officinalis. The sequence continues at coordinate 33,628,128 of OY970828.1, forward strand.
AATTAAACTAAGAGGACTTGAATGAAACTTATTCTATTATTAATAGAAGGCTTAAGGTTTCATTTAAACCTAATCAATCATTCCCTTTACACCTAGAATTCGAAACCCTAGCCCCTCCTCTCTTTGGTTTCGGCCGAACACCCAAGAACACCAAGTTTGGTGTTCTTCGTTCTTCGTGTTCTTCAAGTCTTGAAGATCCAAGTTCATTGCTTAGATCAACTAGAAGATCGCTCGACTTGTTCATCATCAGTGGATCTATCTTAAGCAATCAACAAGGTATGTTTTGGGAAACCCTTTTCTCCCTTCTCCCTCTTGGACGAATTTCGGCCAAAGAACCATAGGGTTCTTTGGTTGATGGTCGACGAACACACAAGTATGTGTGTGTTCGGTTTCTTCGTACAAGGTTTCTTTCTTGTTAACCTAATCTTGATTTCCAACATCCCAATCCTTTAGGGTTTAAGGATTATGTTTAATCTCATTTCCGCATTTAGGGATTAAATCAGCTAGTTGGTTTTAACCGGTCAAGAACAAGTTCATGTTCTTGGTCAGTATGGTCGAACCAAGTCAACTAGGAGGTTGACCCAAGTGGTCGATCAGTGTTCGTTGAAACCCTACAGACTATAGCTCAAACTTTTAATCGTTATAACATTCTGTTAAACGAGCTGAAGTCTCATGGGGTTGATAAGGACGATATGTCCAAAATGTGTAAGTTTATGGCAGCCTTACCTTCTAAATGGGCTACCATCATAAGTTTCATGAGTACATCTCCTACTCTGAAAGATTATACTATTTCCTCTCTCTATGGTATGTTTCTAAGCCATGAGAGAACCGTACTCAACAAATTTCAACCTCCAAAGGACTCTAAAGTGAGTCCCTTTGGATCTTCGACTGCTCTTGTTTCTCTAAACAAGCCTAGCAGAATTGAATATCCTCCATCAGATGATGAAGCTGTCAACACTTCAGCGGCTGGTTTATTCAGCATGCCTGAAGTCAGCATTGAAGAAGTCGATGAAGACGAAGACAATGAAGCCCTTATAACTGAGCTTGCCCTACTTGTTAAAAATAGAAAATTCTTTAAAAACAAGTCTGGCTCCTCAGCTAGAGGTTATAGTAGCAGATCTATCTCATCAGCTGTACCCTCCAGACCTTCTGGAAGTACACCTGACATCTCTGAGATAACTTGCTACAACTGCAACAAGAAGGGACACTATGCTAACGACTGCAAGCACAAGAAAGCAAGTTCATCATCTTCAACTGGTGAGTCCATTGAAGAGAAATACAAAAAGCTACAAGCCTTCACCAAAAAGATATTGGAAGAAAAGAAGGGACTTGAAGGCAAAGCTGCTGACAAGGGTCTCGTAGCTGAAACTCATGATTGAGTTGACTCTTGTGACAGCTCATCTGATGATGATGAACAAATGGCCACAATGTGTTTGATGGCTCGTGCTGATGATGATGAAAGCATTACAGCTGATGATGCTAGTTCTTATAAATGGGTCAACATCGTTCATAAAAAGGTAACCTCTCTAATCTCTGCTGAGGCTACTAAAGCTAAAGATATTGTTGACTCTATTATTTGTGACTTGCACTTAATTGATCAGCTGAAAGGTGAATGTTTGGATAAACATAGTGCTATTCTATGTGAAAACGCATTTTTAAAAGAACGTTTAATTGACCACAAAACTTTAAAAGAAGATCTTTTTGAAACAAAAATTATTTACTCAGTTCTTCAACTTGATCTAAGTGAAAAAGTTAAAGAACTTGAAGCTATTAAAAAGATTTGTGAATCATGGTCTCGTTCATCCAAACGTGTGAGTGAATGTGTTAACTCACAAAATCCCAGTCAAGTACAAGCTGTGGTAGGAGGAGACTTCCTTGCTGCAGCCGCTATATCTGACAGCAGTACAGATGATCTGTACTACTCGTCAGCTGATGCTTCTGTGCCAGCTGAAGAGTTGTTTTTGGTTCCTTTGTTAGGTCTACCAAAACCTTTGCTACTGAGATGTCCTCAGAAGATCCTTCTGAAGCCACTGGTGAAGAGTCATCAGCTGACTCTTCTGCCATGGTTGTTAGGACACCTACTATAGTAGTCGTTGAACCAAGAAAATCTATCTTAGGTTCAGCACCTGCTGCCTCTTCTGCTAGACCTCAGCAGAAGACTAGTAGAACAGCAGGAAAGAAAGCTGTTCTTACACCCTCCAAGGGTGAGCCAGTTGGAGTTCCTACTCGAGCTGCAAAGAACAAAGGTAAGAGTGTTCCTAAAGAGACTCCAAGCCCTTCTTCAGCTGTGCCTGTCAAACGGCTGAAAGGAAAGGTCACCAAGCTGACATCACACGTTCAAACTCTGACTATCTCTGATAATCAGAAAATGAAAGGAATCTTGGGTCCAGTTCCCAATCCTATTGCCTCGCCCTCTACTCCACTGCAAAGAAACAAAAAATGCTATAAGTGTGGAGATCGTGGGCATATGGCAAGTGAGTGTGACAGCACAAGCCTGAGACCTTCCCCAACCTCAGCTTGTGAGCCTTCTGAAAAACCAACACATGTGAGCTCCAACGGGGAATCACAAGGACCCACAGAAGTGTGGGTTCCTAAAAAGAACTAACTCTTTTAATTTTTGTGCAGGGTGACGAAAGCAAACATGTCTGGTACTTAGACAGTGGTTGCTCGAGACACATGACTGGATACAAATCCCTGCTTGAAGAGTTTGAAGTTTGTGATGGTCCCTCAGTAGTCTTCGGTGATAATGGTAGAGGCTCAACTGAAGGTTATGGAACCATCTCCAATGGATCCATAAAAATCACTAGAGTTGGTTATGTGAATGGGCTGAAACATAATCTAATCATCATTAGCCAACTCTTTGATGCAAAGTTCTCAGTGAACTTTAATGAGTACAGAAGAACGGTGACAAATAAATATGGAAAGGTAGTATTAGTTGATCCAAGAACCAAGAATGTCTATACAGTTGACATGAATCCTCAAAATCAAGAAGTTTGTATGTTCTCACATTCTACTGAAGAGCTAAATTGGTTGTGGCATAAAAGGCTATCTCACCTAAACTTCAAAAACATATCGAAGCTGGCTAGAGGTCAGTTGGTGAATGGTCTACCACAAATCCGATATGAAAAAGATAAACTCTGTTCTGCTTGTGAACAGGGTAAACAACACAAAATCTCCTTCAAGTCGAAGCAATGTTTTTCCATCGACAACTGCCTTCACATGCTCCATATGGATCTCTTTGGTCCTATGAGTACTGAAAGCTTAGGCGGGAAGAAGTATACACTTGTCATCATTGATGAATATTCACGATACACATGGGTTATATTCCTTCGTCTCAAAAGTGATGCAGCTGATGAAATCATTAAGTTCATCAAAAGGATGGAACTTCTAAATGGGTCTAGAGTCAAGATGCTGAGATCAGACAATGGTACTGAATTCAGAAACAAGACTTTGGATGACTTCTGTTCAGATGTTGGGATATCCCAAAACTTCTCAGCCGCTAGAACACCTCAACAAAATGGTGTTGCCGGAAGAAGGAAAAGAACCCTAATAGAAGCTGCAAGAACAATGCTTGCTGAGTCAAACATGCCTAAGTAATTTTGGGCAGAAGCTGTTAACACAAGTTGTTTTACTCAAAACAGGTCTCTCTATGTGAAGAGACATAAGAAAACTTCTTATGAGATTTTTCGTCAAAGGAAACCTTTCATCGGTTTCTTTCATGTGGTTGGCTGTGTGTGTTTTGTGTTAAACACACGAGATCAGCTAAGTAAATTTGACTCCAAAGCTGATGAAGCCATTTTCTTGGGATATTCCACTTCATCCAAGGCATACAGAGTTTTCAACAAAAGAAGACAAACGTTGGAAGAGTCCATAAATGTTACTTTGAAGAACACTCAAAGGCTTTAAACCCCTCCTCTGCAGACTCATCTGATGCATTTCAGAGATCAGCTGAACCATCTCCTGATGATACAGCTGAAGCATTCTCTGACGCTTTAAATCTCTTTGAAGTTCCTATAAATGAATCAGATGAGACATTCCATGATGCTCCTACATATCTTGTAGACATTGCAGCTGTTCAACAAGAAATTCCAACAGCGAGAGCATCATCTAAGGCTATCTCTAAGCCACCTCTTCATACTTCAGGAAGATCTGTTCAAAATGAAGTAAATCATCCTGCTGAGAACTCAGCCGCTCAACAAGGATCCAATTCTGCTGAATCTTCCTCTTCTACTGCTGCTCCTCAATCCAAGTGGACCTCAGAACATCCAATTGAATTAATCATTGGAGATCCACAACAAGGAGTGATCATAAGAAGTAAAGCATCATGCAATCTCTGCTTATGGTTTTGTTTCTTAGCAACTGAAGAACCGAAAAATATTAAAGTTGCTTTAGAAGACTCAAGCTGGATTCAAGCGATGCAGGAAGAACTTAACCAATTCGAGGTCAAAAAAGTATGGCAGCTGGTACCTCCACCAGCTGGAAAGACTATAATTGGTACTAAGTGGGTATTTAGGAACAAGATGGATGAAGAAGGTGTGGTTATTCTTAACAAGGCTAGACTTGTTGCACAAGGATATAGACAAGAGGAAGGAATCGATTTCGATGAAACATTTGCTCCAGTAGCTAGGCTCGAAGCTATTAGAATATTTCTAGCCTACGGTGCATACAAAAACTTCACAGTTTTTCAGATGGACGTGAAGAGTGCTTTCTTAAACAAGAAGCTGCAAGAGGAAGTATGTGTCAAACAACCACCAGGGTTTGAAAATGCTAAGTATTTAGACTATGTGTTTAAATTGGATAAAGCGCTGTATGGGTTGAAACAAGCTCCTCGTGCTTGGTATGACACACTCTCCACGTTCCTCATAGCAAATGATTTCACCGGGCGAAAGATTGCTAAAACCTTATTCATTCGCAAAATCAAAGGTGATATCATTCTTGTTCAGATCTATGTGGATGACATAATGTTTGGTGCTACTGATGAAAAACTTTGTAGACGTTTTTGATGGGTGAATTAACGTATTTTCTTGGCTTACAAGGTAAGCAATCTAAAAATGGATTTTTTATAAATCGAGAAAAATATATCAAAGATCTTTTAAAGAAATTTAATATGAATTCATCATCATCTATGAAAACTCCAATGGCTCCTCCAAATAATCTAGATGCTGACATAACTGGGAAATCAGTTGATGTCACATTCTACAGAGGAATCATTGGATCCTTACTCTATCTCACCGCCAGCAGACCAGATATTATGTTTGCTACTTGCATGTGTGCTAGGTATCAAGCTGATCCTAGAGAATCTCATCTAATAGATGGAAAAAGAATTTTGAGGTACCTTAAGGGTACTCCAAGCCTAGGTCTTTGGTATGCCAAAGACTCCGGGTTTGATCTAATTGGCTATTCAGATTCAGACTTTGCAGGTTGCAAGATGGATAGAAAGAGCACCACTGGAGGGTGTCAGCTGCTAGGTGGAAAGCTAGTCAGCTAGACAAGCAAGAAACAAAGTACTGTTTCTACCTCCACAGCTGAAGCAGAATATGTTGCTGCTGGAAGCTGCTGTGCTGAAGTCCTTTGGATGAAGAATCATCTTGTTGATTTCGATATGAACTTCTGCAAAGTTCCTATTTACTGTGATAACACTAGTGCTATTGCAATCAGCAACAATCCTGTTCTTCACTCAAGAACCAAACATATCGACATAAGGTATCATTTTATTAGAGATCACATAGAACAAGGTGACGTGGAACTTCATTTCATTTCAACAGACCTTCAGCTAGCTGATTTATTTACTAAACCTTTAGATGAAAAACGCTTCAATTTTTTGATCAGCGAGCTGGGTATGTTGAATGCTTGAATCAACTGCTGAACTACTATCAGCAGCTGATAAGTTCACCTTGTCATTTAGTACATTCAGCTGACTAAAACTGTTTCGAATTCATCAGTCAGCCGAATAAAATCTCTTAAATAATAACTTATGGTGTTTTATAAGTTAAAACGTTTGGTTCTCCCATAAAAGGCATCCTTTATCCCTATCCACACGTTCTCTGTGGCAAATATTTCCACTCGAGTGAAAATATTTGGCATTTATGGGGACAATACACCCTGACACAAGAAACAGCTCCACTACCCCTCTCTGTCACATCCAACCACTACTTTTTGCACGATAACCAACGTGTCCATAGTTGGGTTGCAACTACCCATTTATGACCCGATTTGTTTTCAAATTTTTACCCAATCCGTCTTAGAAACCCCTATAAATACCAATCCTTCTCCTTCACTTCTTCCTCACCACTCTCCAAATTCTCTCCCAAAAACCCTAAAATCTTCAAGCTTTTGTCTTTCTTCCCTCTCTCAAAAATGTCTAAGAAAGCCACCAAAGCTCCTCTCACTAGGGCTGCCATTGATTTCAACCAGAACTTAAACCTCGTAGCCAAAACTTCCCCACCTAAAGAACTGGCCGATGTATATCAACCGGTTGGGAAGTTCTTACGCCACTGCCTAATTGGTGGTGCGTTCTTCAGATTCACCAAGAGCAACTGTGAGCTCTTGCGTGATTTCTAGATGTCCGCAAGTCTGTCTGGCGACGACATCACTACGCAAGTCGGAGATTATCAAATCACCATTACTATTGATGATTTCCGAACCGCTTGCGGGTTCGACTATCTGGCACCTAGGAAAGAATATCAGCGGATGAAATCTGCTGAGGAAGCTAAAGAGAATCTAATCGGTATCACTGGATACAAATTAGAAAATGAAGACAACAAGGTGTCGATCTTCAAGAAGTCTCAGCTGTCGAGACCCTGGGCCTATTTCTTTACCCACATCATTCAGGGTATAGGCGGCAACTCCGGGTCCCACAACCAGTGAAACTCCAGCATGCAAGTCTTTGCTGAAGCCCTAGCCACTGGTTAGCGGATTGACTATGGGAGACTGGTGTACGAGGAGGTCAAGGCCAAGCTGAAAGCCAAGGGAAATCATATTCCCTACCTTCGCTTCTTCACATTGTGCATTGCACATGTGATGGTTGAGAAGCTGAAGGTTAATTACGATGACCTTCCTGGGGAATCAATAATGGTTCGTTCCATCGCCAACATCATCTTCAGCCAGAAGAAGGATGTTGAAAAGGATTTTCCTCTCACCTCGTACATGCTGAAGATCATAGATGATCGGATCAGATCCAAAAAGGATCAAACAAGGGGCACCACATCAGAAGAATCTGCCCTACAAGAAGGTATGTCCTTTCCTCATCTGGAGTGTTTTCCCTCAACTGGGCGACCATCTCTAACTGCTGATGGGAAAACCACCACCTCAACAGGGATCTCAATCCCTGAGAATGAGGATTCTGCTGATGCAGATGACTCTCCTTTGGTGGTGAAGAAGCGAGTGAAGCGAACCGCTAATCGCCCTCCTTCTTCTTCATTCTCTTTATCATCTTCTTCTGCCACCAGTACCCTTGTTTCTCCTTTGCTGGAGGTAAGGAGAACTGCTACCACTGGTGTAGAGATGATGATTGCAGATGCTGAACTGGAAACAGCTGCAGCATCTGGACTCAGCCGGGATCCTAGAGAAGATCGCATACGATCAGAGGCTTTGTCAGCTTCTGATCTTTGTTCTTCTCATTTTTAGATTTGCAGTGTTTATCCACGAACTCCACCAACTATCGGAGTTCCTAGTCGAACACTCTCGGCTGGTCCCCCCTTCCTTCCCTTTCATTCCCCATCTGCTGATTTCTCAACAAGTCAGCAGACTTAAAAACGGCAATTTCATTCTGCCAGTGATCGCGAACGTACTCGCCAATTGAGCTGTGAGGCAGCTAACACACCACCCAGAGGAACTCTTCCTCCAGTCTCCATACCAGTAATCGCCGGATGGTGAGACCGAAGTCCATGAGAATCAAACAGCTTTTCACACAATATTTAATTCGGCCGATGAACATCTTCGGCCCTACTATTCGTCCTCTGACGAAGTAGATACTGGACTTCACACTGTTTTGACAGCTGATGACGGCACTTCTGAGAGAACCCCAGAAGTTTCAGTTGGACCCAACTCACCCCTCATAGTTTTTGAGCATCCCATAGGAGCAACTCCTCCTAACTCAGGAACACCCACTCCCACAGCTGAGGTTACCCCTCTAGCTGGAGACATACCGGAACCCCTCCCCCAAAGCGTCCAAGTTTCCCATGCTGAATCCAGCAAAGCTGGAGGAAGCATTCCCATCAGAGCCGCTGTTGCTCTGATGTCTAGAGTTGTTTCATCCTTCGCAGGGATGTTCCAAAGAAGTTTGCTACAACTGCTGAGAACCTCTCTTCTAGCATAACTTCTCTGCACACTGAGGTTCACACTCACGCTCCTCAACTGGTTCTTCTTTCTGATCAGATTCGCATCAACACCAGCGAGTTCGACACTCTCAAAAAGTACATTCATCGAGAGTTGAACTCCCTTCGCGAGTCTGAATGAGTCGAAAAAGACAAGCTTCTCTCCGAAGCCAGGGCCACAGAAGCTGAAGTCACACGACAGCTGGATACCTTGTCCTCCAAGGTGTCTCCTCCTCTAACAGCTGTCGATCGACTGGCTCTTGCTCAATCAAAGCAAGAGTCTCTGCTGACCAACACTCATAGCCACCTTTCTAAGGCTATTGAGGGGTCCGCTTCTGCTGTGTCCACAAGGATGGACAAATTGGAGAATGAAGTCAGCTCGTTGACTTCTCAAGTCTCTGGTCTCAAAGGCACCCTCAACCTCATTCTACAAAAGCTAAATGAGGGTGTCGCCGCTGTTCCTACTGCTTCAGCACCAGAGAGTACCTTCATTCTTTGGGCACTCTCTGAGGGGGAGAAAGAGTAAGCTACTTCAGCAGGTGAAGAACAAGGTGAACAAAATGCTTCACAACCTATGCTCACCTCTGCTGTTGGAGCCAATACTGAAGACATTCCAGCAGGTGAGACCCCAAGATCTCCACCTATCACCTCTGCTGGAATGACAGAAGAAGAAGACGTTTCAGTAGATGAGACTCCAATTTCAACAACACTCGTCACTACTAAAACACAAGACCCCTCAACTGATCATGTTAAAATCGTTGACTCTTTTAAATCAGTTGAGGGCCCACAAGTCCAAACCCCGCAAATCCAAAACCCCCAGCCCATTATAAAGGTGAATCCTCTACCTGCTGAGGGGGAGTCTACGTCTGAGATGGTTAAAGCTATCCTCTTAAAGGAAGTTGGAACCGCTGTTGATCTTGATGCAGTTATTGCCCTTCAAAGAAAAACTCACGAAGAGCTGTATCAAAGAGCTGAGGCACAAAGAGCTGAGAACATTAGGTTGTTCAACAAAGTTCTTTACCAGGGTAGACAGGAAGCAAAAATCACCAGTGTAAGGGCCGCCAAGTTTACTCCAGGATCCCCACTAGAAGTAGAGATAACTAGAGCTGGTGGACCCATTGCGGCTGAAAGGATTCCTCTGAACAAGATCAGCACTCAACTCAGCTATGATGAGTACAATGAGTTGCTAGAAGCTTCCAGATCTGCACATTCATCTGAGACGATAACGCAACTGCAAAATGAGATCAAAGTTGCAACAATCATCTTCAAGACTCTATGCGACAACATCAGGAGGACATCTCCTGAGTTGGCTGATCGCATACCTGCTGAGTTGCGTGATTCTCAAGAAGTTGTGGTCAGAGAACCTACTGGTGAAGGCGCATCAGCAAGAGGGGAAAAACGTAAGTCCGTTCTTCCTGACCCCGTTGCTGACTCCAGAACACTTGATGTTGAGAGGTCAATAATTTTTTCCAAATGACCAAAACTCAACATATCAAAAGCTGTCCCCACGGGAGTGAACTTTGTCCCTGGGCTGATTGTAAAAGAACCTATCTACGGCTTTTGTTACCTGGAGAAAAAGACGCCTTGCTTCCAAAGGGCTGATGAGTTGCACAAGTGTGATGTTGATCAGCTTCTAATCTTTCACAAGACGTTGAGTTCTTCCACTGAAGAGGGAAAAGAAATGAAGAATTTAATCACCTCAGCGTTCAACTCACTGTACCAAAATGTCATCGGGGAAGCTATGTCCTAGACATAGTAGTTTTTTTTGTTTATTTGATTTTCCTTGTACTTTTTATTTTCAATTAATAGAAAATGAAATTTTGTAATATACTTGTAAAAAATTGTAAAAAGATACAAAAGAACCCTAAGGGTCAAAGCACATAAGTATTCAGCTGACCACTTCAGCTGAATCATTACAGGGTTACACTTATATTGCTATTCAATTGCATCAAATTGGGGGAGATTGTTAGTCCCAAGACTAAGTAAATAAGATTTGATGATCGATAGCCAAGAAGAATAAATATCAGCTGAAGTAAGTATCTCAGCTGAAGCAAGTATATGCTATAACCTTCAGCTGAGTACGTACTTAGCTTTAGGAAATCAAGTCAAATCAGCAGCTATTAACGAGAGTTCATTTGAAGTCTATGGTCAAAGGACAAAGACAAGAAGAAGACTATTCAGCTGATTGTGGAATCAGCTAATAGTACCTGCTGCAGATGAAGACTTAGTGGAAATGTTCTTGACACTTTGAACATTTCCTTTTCCTGCTCAAAGAAGAAGAAAACGATGAGGATCTTCTATTTTGGAATAGAAGATAATGGCAGTACATTATCATCGTTTGTCCCTCCAAGCATGTAAAGAGAAAGTCAACTATTTCTGTACTTATGTAGTACACCTTTCACTGTGCGTCATAAAGGGTACCGGAAGTAGTTGACACAAAGTACGCTTGGGACAATAACTTGTGTAAGAGCATTTAATGATCCATGGACAAGTCTACATCGACGAATAATAAGTTTACACGTCGTCTAACTTGTGGACAAAGGAACATGGATCTTGGGCTATAAATAGAGACGTAAATGCTTGCATTTACACACACCTTTTAGAAATCATAGCACAAGAACATTCTATGAGAGTTAGTTATTTGTCTAAGTATTAACTCCTCCATTGTTATTACTAAGGCATTAATATCAGCTATTGGTATCAGCTGATATAACTCTCAGTGTATACTCTTCTAGTTTTGAGCGATCTAAAGTGTCATTTCAAGTATAGAGTTTTAGTTAGTTGTGTACTATCTATTTCCGCAAACTTTGTACTGTATTAAGTTGTTTTAATAAACTCTTAATCTTTGAAATCTTGTTGTCATTTATCTTATCTTCGTTACTCGGTCATAACGCAACTCATTTGTGTTGTTGGGATCTAACACAAGCGTACTAGGAGGTCGGTCATATGGGTCGATCAGGTTATATGAAACCCTTCAGTGGTATCATAGCGTTGGTTTAGAAATCTAAACTAGATTAACAAAGTTTGTTTGTTTATTTTAATTAAAGTCTTTCTTTTTGTTCCAATTGTTTTTCTCCTTCTTGAATTTCGAATAGGGTAAGAACCCTAGGACCAAGAATATTAAACTAGTCTAGTTTAATTGGTCAAAAGGTTTCTAAGAACCCTAGAATTTTCAAAATCTAGGAAGAACCCTAGTATCAAGTATGTTAAACAAGATTTGTTTAATTGATCAAAAGAATTTTTTCCTTCTTTCCCTAGAAATTTCGTGTACTAGGAAGAAACCTAGGACCAAGTATGTTAAACAAGATTTGTTTAATTGGTCAAAAGGATTCTTTCCTAATCCCTTAGAGATTTCGAAATCTAGAGGTTACTTGGACACCAAGTTTGTTAAACTAGCCTAGTTTAATTGGTGGAAACGTTTCTTAGTGTTAAGAATTTCGAAACCCTAAAAGAACCCTAGACCATTAAACTAGTTTGAGTTTAATTGTTTAAAAGAATTAATTAGGATGATAATCTAAAACCTAGATAATTAAACAAGTTCATGTTTAATAGGTTTAATTATTATTTTAATAGATTTATTAAGACTAGTTTTTTAAACATAGAAACTTAGACAAAGTTTTATTGTCTATAAGGTTTAAATAAAAAAGTTTAAATAAATTTATTAAGGTTATAATCTATCCTATAATTTAAACAAAGTTTATTGTTTAGATAGGATTGATTAGAATTAATCTTTTAATAAATAATGTTTTTGATCAAGAAAGTCAAAACCTAGTTTTGATTGATCAAGAACAAGATTAGGGTTTACCTAATTCATTTAGGGAATTAATAAAGATTAAAATAAATGTTAATTTTTATGTTCTAGAATTAACAAGATGTATTTATATATATATATATATATATATATATATATGTAATATTTCGGTTTTTTAAATATTTAAAAGGGAAAATTGAATTTTAATAGATATAATAAGTTTATACGTATTTTAATTAGATTAAGTTAAAATACATACGTATAAATTAAATGTAATATTCTTATTAGAATGTTACAAGTTCATTATAAATGAAATATATATGTATATATTAAATACAAGATTAAATGGAACAATTGAAAAGATAATGTTATTTTGATCTTAAAAGATGATAGTATAACTAGTTATTGTATAAAGTTATAATATAATTAAAACTAGAAAGTACAAAGTTATGATTTCGTTATAACTAGAAATTGTACAAGTTGAGATTATATGATAAACTAGAAATATACAAAGTTATACATTATTATTATAAGGTGTATAAAGTTATAAGTTATTATAACTAGATAATTATACAAGTATAATATAAGTATTTTACAAGTCATGTAATATACTAGATTAAAGATCAAGGGATAAATAACAAGAAAACTTTATAACCTATATTTAACTAGTTCAAGTTAAATGTAAGAAAGATTTAAAACAAACTAAGTATTATTATATATAGTCTTTATATAATAAGTTTATTAGTTTCACCAAGTATAGACCGGCGGTTGTGTTTGCTTGAGTTCCATCATAGGTGTTGGAGCTAGTGGGAGCTACACAAGAAAATCACAAAGTTTATAAGTGTGTCGCTAAGACATAAGTTTTGGTCGAATCTAGTAAGTCATAACAAATTTTTAATTTTATTATTAGACATATGAAAAACTAGATGTGTTAAAGTAGATTTATGTTTCAAGTTTATGAATCATAAAAAAATTAAAAGTTTAACATAAGTTTTAAAAGTTTTTCAAGTAAGATAAAACACATAAGTTTTATTATAGATAAAGGTTTTTCACAAAACCTAGTAAAACGTTTTGTACACCTCGTTTTTAGGTATACATATAAATCACGCAATTCTTGAAACTATAAGTTTTAAAGAATAGTTCTTAAGATTTAAAAAGGTGTCTTGTAGAATTCTTAAATTCACAAGTCACACATTTTAAACAAGGATTAAGATTGGAATAAAAGTTTAAGTTTAGTTTAAGACTTAAACAAACCCAAGAAAATCTTAGATCGAAGTACTATCCACCTAATGGAACACCTCACTTGTTCAACGATATTCATATTGTAAGGATAAAGAACCTTAGATATGGATTCAAATCATTGCGAGTGTCAGGGTGCGTAAGGTTCTGTGATAATCGGGAGTCCCGACGCAGAGCATCGCATTGTCTCAGATGGTCTGATCTACTTTGGTGATAATCGGAGTCCTGGCCCAAAACGTACTTGAGTAGAATAAACATACTATACTTTATTACTAACTTAGAAATGTACAGTTAGATTGTACAAGGTTGTAATAAGTTATAAGTCTAAAGATTCTACGACCCCTAGGAATCGTGTCAAGTCTTGATACGATCGGTAATGATGTTACCTACCAGAAACAACATGTCTCGTCGGGAAGTGCCCGAACCTTGCGGCGAGAATGTGATATATAGACCCTAGGCCTAAAATATTAATTATGGGTTTATAATATATTTTAGAGAATGTTTATTGATGATTACTAATTAAATTGGATTTGATTTGTAGATGGCAGCAACAACCACGACGACAAGTACAAACAATCTCTCACTTCGCTCAATCCTCGAAAAAGACAAGTTGACTGGGTCAAACTTTCTCAATTGGGAGCGCAATCTTCGCATTGTGCTCAGGCATGAGAGAAAGTGGTATGTCTTGGAAAGAGCAGTACCAAATGTCCATGTCTTTAATGCTAGAGCTGAAACGAGGCAAGCTTATGATAAGCATGTCAGTGATGCACTCGATGTGAGCTGTTTAATGCTCGCCACTATGAGTACTGACTTACAAGCGGGACTTAGGGATGTGCCTGCATTTGAGATGATCCATCAACTTAGGGATTCATTTCAAGAGCAAGCTCGCACTGAGAGGTTCGACATCAATCGAGCCTTCAACTCTTGCAAGATGGTCAAAGGAACAGCGGTGAGTGCCCACGTCATGAAAATGAAAGGGCACATGGATCACCTCGCTAGACTTGGTCACCCCATACCGTTGCAAATGGCAACAGATACTATACTCAATTCGTTGTCTGATGAGGTTGGGCATTGGAAAAAGAATTGTCCAAAGGGTGCAAGTGGTGGTGGAGGAAACGCAAGTTCCTCAGGAAACACAACCACACTTCTTAATCATTTTAAAATACTTGTAAAGTACATTACGAGTAATATAACTTTTGCAATCACTTATTGCAGGAGGAGATGGAAAGTGATAATGACCGGCATGAGATGGTGATGATCCCACGAGCATCAAGTTCTTTATAATTCAGTATTTTTATGGATTCAGTAAAACAATCTTATTTTATTGTTTTGGATAATTTTTTATTTTATGTACAAGTTTTTTGTTTTTAATAAATGAGAATCCATGGTTGAATTATATTGTGTGCATGTGTGATAATTACACTAGTCAAGGTTTATGACTAGATTGTAAGTCAATTTTTGTTTTACTTTATATTTCATGTTTTATACTTGTTTGATTGTTGTATGAATGAATAATGTCTTGATAGCTCAAGGTACTTAGACACTATTAATTAGAAAGTTTTTGTAAAGAAAAGTATTTAAGAGTTTTATGGAAGCATAAGGTTCAAAAGTTATTGAACTAAGTTAAAACATCTTAAGTAATAATCATTACTTATGATAGTACGTTTTAAAGTATTTGTGTTAATATAGTATGATTATATTGGATATAATCAAGATAGACTTTAAGTGTATTATTACAAGTTTTTCATACTTGTGATAAAGGAATTTAATGAAGTCATAATTCCTTAATAGGAATAATTGAGTATTCGTAAAATCCAAGTAAAATGACTTAGACATTAAATGTACTCTTAAAAAGGGACAAACTATATTAAAGTATTTAAGAAGTAAAGGTATTAATGCAAGTCTTTTATACTTGTAATAAATACATTATTTAATCAAGTCATAATTCCCTTATATGAATAATGGATATTTGAGAAATTCAAGAAATGAATTTGGCATTAAATGAAGTTCTTAAAGAATACTAATATGTTTAAGAATTGGAAGTATCGTCTCAAGTGTTTTATACTTGTTGGATACACTAATCAATAAAGGTCATGATTCCCTAAACATGAATAGTGGATATTCGCAAATCCAAAGGATGATCTTAATTATTGATAAAATTCTCAAAACATTGAACTACAAGTTATTGACTAGCTCAAAGTAGTAGTTTAAGTGATGCTTAAGTTCCATAAAAGATAGTGGGAGCTAAGACTAACATAATGCATTAAATATGTTAATGAACTTAGTGAGACATTAACAACAAGGTTTTACCAAGTCGTTAGCCAAAGAGCTAAGAGAAATAATAAATGATCGTTAATTAGATTATTGCAAACCTAATAGCGTGATCACAAGTCTTGTGATTAATTATTGCATATCTAATAGGGTATTCACACTCCAGTGGATAACATAATCATATAAGGAAATTTCTGTAACTAGTAATGATATATCTACAAATCAAGTAACTAAAAGAGGCTTTAGTTACATGGATAATTTTATGAATTCAAGAAACTAAGGAGTAATTTTCCAATCTTCCTATGTTTACCGAATTGCATAAAAGGCAAGACTGGAATATGTTATAGACTGTTGCAAGAATAAAATCTAGCAAAGGCAAAAGAAATAGTATTTTTCAAATACTTGTCTTATGTCTTTAGTTTAATAGAAATGACTGGTTTAGTGATAAAGTTACAATTAAGGTTGTAAAAGTCATTAAGTAATCAACACGAACAAAAGGAATAAGTAATGATCCAGTAATAATTCAGTATCTATGTCTAGTGAGGAATAATACATGAGTTAGTATCATTGTTATTCAGACCATGTACGTTTTACAATATCCATGAATAAAAGTCCTTTTATTCAAAAAGATATAAATCCGTGACTACTCGTCTTGGTGGGAACCTCGATGGGACGATAACGTCATCGCGGTATTTGGTGGTAGATTCGAAGTTCTTCGAAGATAGCTACACATGCTTTGTGTAAACCAAATATCAGTGATATTCTGTTGGAGCTCAACGAATGTTGGATTGACCACCGTGACAATACTTCGTGGTTGAAAAGTTCAAAAGTATTGTTTACTAGGATTGTCCTTAAGCCTGAGGTATTTGGTTTGGGATACAATGACTAATGTACTTTGGTTCGTCTTAGACAAGTCTGAAATATGGTTGTCATACGAGGCCTTACTAGGTACAAAGGAAGTTGTATTTTGAATCGAAATCTAACAAGATGGTAATTGCACCTTGTTGGATCCCAACAACACAAACGTGTTGCGTTATGACAAGTAAAGACGATTAAGATAAAGAACACACAAGATTTCAATGATTAAGAGTTTATTAAAACAATTTAATACAATACAAAGTTTGCGGAAATAGATAGTACACACTAGCTAAAACTCTATACTTGAAGTGACACTTTTGTTCGCTCAAACTAGAAGACAATGCAAGGAGAGTTTATATCAGCTGATACTAACAGCTGATATTGAATGCATGAGTAATAACTACTAAGGAGTTAATACCAGACAATAACAACTCTCAGAGAATGTTCTTGTGCTATGAATGTGAAAAGGTGTGTGTAAATGCAAGCATTTACGTCTCTATATATAGCCCAAGATCCGTGTTCCTTTGTCCACAAGATACTCGACGTGTAAACATATCATTCGTCGATGTAGACTTGTCCACAGAAATATTAAATGCACTTGCATATGTTGTAGTCCCAAGTGTACTTTGTGTCAACTGCTTTTGCTACCTTTTCTGACGCACAGTGAAAAGGTGTACTATGATAGTATAAAAGTAGTGACTTTCCGTTTACATGCTTGGAGGGACAAACGATGATGTACTAACATGTTATCTTCTATTCCAAAATAGAAGATCTTCATCGTTTTCTTCTTCTTTGAGCGGGAAAGGGAAATGTTCAAAGTGTCAAGAACATTTCCACTAAGTCATTAGCTGCAACAGGTACCATCAGCTGATTCCACAATCAGCTGGATGGTCTTCTTCTTGTCTTTGTCCTTTGGCCATAGACTTCGAATGAACACTCTTCTATAGCTGATGATCTGACTTGTTTTCCTAGAGGTAAGTACATACTCAGCTGAAGGCTTATTGCATATACTTGCTTCAGCTGAGATACGTACTTCAGCTGATATTATTCTTCTTAGCTATCGATCATCAACTCTTATTTACTTAAGGCACCTTCTTCTCCAGATAGAAAAAGCCATAGATTGGTTCTTTGACGATCAGCCCAGGGACAAAATTTACTCCCATGGGAACGGCTCTTGTGATATTGAGTCTTGGTCGTTTTGCAAATATTATTGAAGACCCAATATCCAGTGTTTTGGAGTCAGCAAAGGGCTCGGGGAGAACAAACTTACATTTCTCCCCGCTTGCTGAGGAGCTTTCACCAGCAGGTTCTCTGACAACAGCTTCTTGAGATTCACGCAATTCAGTTGGTATGCGATTTGCCAACTCAGGAGAGTGTCTCCTGATATTGTCGCATAGAGTCTTGAAGGAGAAGATTGCGACTTTTATCTCACTTTCCAGATCTGTTATAATATCTGATGGTTTTGCAGATCTGGCAGCTGCTAGCAACTCATTCCACTCAGCATAGTTGAGTTGAGTGTTGGTTTTGATCAGATGAACCTTTTCAGAGACAACAAGTCTCCCAACTCTATTAATTATGACTTTTTGTGGAGAGCTGGATGATGACTTGGGGGCCCTTACGCTGGTGATTTTTGCTTCTTGCCTACATTTCCAAAGAACCTTGTTGAACAACCTAATGTTCTCAGCTCTTTGGGCTTCAGCTTTCTGATACAGCTCTTCTTGAGTTTTTCTTTGAAGGGCAATAGCTGTATCGAGATCAGCAATGGTTCCAGCTTCCTTTAAAAGAAGAGATTTAACCGTGGCAGAAGTGGGCTCCCCCTCAGCATGTTGAGGATTCACCTGTATAATGGGCTGAGGGATTTGGACTTGTGGGCCCTCAACAGATTCAGAAGAATCAACGATTTTAACAAAACTAGTTGAGGGGTCTTCTGTCCCGAGGCCTTCAGTAGCGGTGAGTGTTGATTGCATGGTTGTCTCACAAGCTGAGGTAGTTACCTCAGGTGTTTAAGTAGTGACAAGTGATGTTGGAGTTTGTGTCTCATCTACTGAAACCTCTTATTCTGGTATCCCAACAGAGGTGATAGGTGGAGATCTTGGAGTCTCACCTGCTGGAATGTCTTCTATATTGACTCCAACAGCAGAGGTGATTATAGATTGTGAAACATTTTGTTCACCTTGTTGTTCACCTGCTGAAGTAGCTTTATCTTTCTCCCCCTCGGAGAGTGCCTGAAGAAGTAAGGTACTCTCTGGTGCTGAAGCAGGACGGATAGCAGCGGCACCCTCATTAAGCTTTTGAAGAATGAGGTTAATGGTGCCTTGGAGACCAGCGACTTGGGAAGTCAGCGAACTGACCTTAGTCTCCAATTAGTCAATTCTTGAGGACACATCAGAAGTGGACTCCTCAATAGCCTTAGAGAGATGGCTATGAGTGTTGGCCAATAGGGACTCTTGCTTGGACTGTGCAAGAGCCAGACGATCGATAGCTGGTTGAAGAGGAGATACCTTGGAGGACAAGGTATGCAACTGTCTTTCAACTTCTGCTTCAGATGCCCGAGCTTCGGAGAGAAGCTTTTCTTTTTAGACTCTGTCAGACTCGCGAATGGAGTTCAACTCTCGATGAATATATTCTTTGAGAGAGATGAAATCACTTGTGTTAGGTCACAACACCCCTGGTTTGTTAGTTAATGAGTAGGTTGATTTATACAAAAGACAATTAAAGTGTAAAACACAGTATTAGAGTCGGTGTACAAATCCACTAAGTGTGGTATGCTGCGGAAAAGCAATACCACTTATCAATTACAAGTATGTGAAAGTGTAAAGTAAATTAGTGAGTACTCCTTTGCAAGATGATCTCTATTTATAATGTTATAGAGATCTTACATAATGAGCAAAGGAGTAACCGAAGGACTAAGTAAGGAAAATGACTAAGATCAAGGGATTTGATCTTAGTCCGTTACTATACTGAGTATCACTCAGTCCTTCTACTCAGTCCTTGTACTCAGTATCACTATCTGATACTGAGTACTGATACTGAGTTCCAATACTGATCACTCAGTATCAGACCTAAACTTAGCTATATTATTCTACATATAAATCAAAGCTAGTCTAGGTTGTTTTGTTATCTTAAGATCTAAAGGGGCAAGGCTTTTTGCCTTAACAATCTCCCCCTATCTAATGATAACAAAACAATTACAAAGAGATAAACAAAAATTACAACAGCATAGGTAACAATATGTTCTTCTTCATTTGCTGTTGATGGCTTCATTCTCATAGAAGACTTCTTGTTTGATGTGGACAAACTCTTCTCTGCTTTTGAGTTCATCCCTTCTGCTATTCAGTACTGCAACAATCTTCTTTCTGAACCAAGAGTCTTCTTTCTTGGTGATCATCCATTTCAGTCCAACAAGGTGACTGATTTGAGCTCTTGGAAGATCTTCTTCAGAAATGAAGCATTCTCTATCCTCTGAGTCAGTATACATATATCCAGAAGTTGGATATATGACACTCTTTTGATCCTGAAAGACAAGGTTAGGAGGAAGAGGATACTTTCTAAGATACTTGTATGTATGAAGGCATTCTGGTCTGTTGTTTGAGTAAGCCTCAGTCATAACACTGAGGGTTCTGTACTCTATTTCATGAAGTAAATCCTTCTCATAACATACTGCAGCTACTGCACAGATCTCATCCAAGACTATTTGATCATAAGTTGATTTCTTTGGAAGCTCTTTGATCAGTCTAGTGATCTTCACCCAGTCTTGAAGACCAATTCTTTGAATATCATGAATAAATATCTTCATGGGGGGACTGGTTAAGCCAGTACAAGTGATAGTAATTCTTCCTTCTTTGAGCTTCACTTTTACTTTATTAACATCCAGATTTAACTAATGTATCCCCCTTACATTTTGAAATGTTTTGGTCCTCAAGAACTCCTTTCTTTGTTCCTTATACTGAGTCCTAGCAGCAACCATATTCCAATAATGTTGAATATGGTCTGGACCCTTTCTTGAGATTCTATGTGAAGGACCAGGAGTATCAGTATCTGGGTCAGATTCTGGTTCAGTTTTGACTCCCAACTCTTGCTCATATAAAAATCTTTCTTGTTCTGCCCAGAGTTGTTGAGGAGTCAGTCTTGGAGCCTGCTCGGTATCACTGTCCCTTGTAAGAACAGGTCTTCTTTGTCTTGTTACCAGAGGAGCAGATTCCTCACTTGATTCAGAAGAAGTGAGAACAGCATTGATAGGTCTTCTTGATAAGGAACTCCTTCTTCTAATTACCAGATTTTCTGGTTCTTCATCATCTGAGGATGATGATGAAGAACTTTCTTGTTCTACCAGATTTAGTGCATAGTTTACTAAATCTGGTTCTTCATCTTCATCATCAGCAATAGGCCAGATGAAAGGCCTATAGACCACAATTTGTAAATTATTCTCTTCAAGAGCAGGTGGCTCAGAATAAGTTTGCTGTGGTTGGTCAGTATGAGTCTCCCCCTGAGCAGATGGCTCAAGTGGGTCTTGAACTTGTAATGCTGACCTTGTTCTTTGTCTTCTTCTCTCATACTGAATGCGAAATGGCTCAGTATGAGGGCTTTGCTGATGTTGTTGTGGAGGTTGATCTTCATTCAATCTTCTTCTTTTCTCCCCCTGAGCAGAAGGCTCAGTTTGATCTACCTCAGTATCTCTTTGTCTCTTCTCCCCCCTTTTGTTATCATTTGATGAGGAGGGAAGAGGATCAGTATCACCACCCATGTCCCCTGCAGGTTGTTCAAGAGTAGGGGAGGGCATGGGCTCAGTTGCAGCATCAGTATCACCAGCACCTCCTTCTCCTTCTCCTTCTTCATTGTGGTCACCATGTGAGAATGGTGGAGTTTGTGGAGGCTGATGTGGTTGTTGAAGTAGTGAGACTGACTGTTTGATAGAGTCAATATCACCACTCATCTTGTCCATTCTGGCTAGTATTGTATTTTGAGTTTGTTGGATGGCCAGAATGTGCTGCATGATTGCTTGCAGAGTCACTTGGTCTGCTGCAGCCTGAGATGCCTGAATGCCCTGCACAGATGGTGCTAAAGAAACAAAAATATAAAACTGGTTAGAAAGAAAGGTTTATCAAATAGAATTGTGGTGTTGTTTAATTCTACAATCATATAAACAGAGTTTGTGAAGTCTGTATTTCATCTGGTATAGGATGAAATATTGTGGACTTGTGCATAGCATGTGTAAGAAGATTTTAGTAAAGGTGAGTGTGAAAATTTAACTAGCTCAGTATAGGATAAGTCACATTTACTAAAAGGTTTGGGTTTGGGAATTCGAAGCCTGGGATTTGCTTCTTGTTATTTTCAATGTTTATCACTCGGTATTAGAGTGATAACAGAAATGTGGCTAAACCCCATGGAAATTTTTTTGGATTTTGTGGCTTAAGGGTTTGGGATTATTTCTTGAATGATGCTACCCAACTCAAAAATAAGTTGGACATTATTCAAGCAGCACCAGTGGGTGTCAGTATGACATCAACCACCATTGTCTCTTTAAATGTTGAGACAACTGTAGACTGACAATGATCAATTTTGTGTGCTCAGTATATGAATTTTGCATAGCAGCAGTGGGCTAGCTATGTTGGCCATAAAAGGATATAAATTTGAAAGATCGTTTGAGACTTTGGTCAGTATTGAGTTGGTACTGGCCAATACTTAGTCTCTATTTGGGAATGAAATATAAATATATAAGTTTAAGGGCTTTTTCGAAATTCATACCTGAGACTCTGTCAGATTCCCTTCTCGCATCTGCAGAGGTCGGTGCAGGATCATGTGTTTGTTGATGTGCAGCACCAACATCTTCAATACCGACCTCTATGTCATGCTGAGCACCTTCCATTGTAGTTAGTGCATATTGAATCTCCACATCAAGAGGAACATGAGGTTCCTCAATTGGTTGAGCAGAGGGAGCTAGTTCTGGACCTGGAAGGTCATCGGTGGCTGCAACTCGGCTTTGGGCTTGAAGAGATGCAGTTAATGATGGAACATTTGCAGGCTGCACCTCCTCAGATGATAAGTTTCCCATAAGGATAGGAGAGAGATTCCTTCTGCGTCTATGAAGAACCAATGGTGTGTCTTCTGAGGACTCAGTTTCAAAAACGGTTTCAATATGAGGAGCAGCAGGATCTTGTGCAGGTGGAGAGATAGTTGGTTCTTGAACTTGTGGAACATCCTGCATCTCAATATCTTGACCATCCTGGGCTCCATTGCCACTATTATCATCATTATCATCATCACCATCATTGTCTGACTCAGTATCAGACATATCTTCTTCATCATTTATATGTTATTGAACAATGGCCCACATAGGAGGACTTAGAAGAGGCTCTCCTTCTCTTGGCCTATAAAAGAAAATCTTCTCACTAAGCGGAGGAAGATCAACTCCTGGACTATGAAAATCATCATAAATGTGTGTGGGCATTGAGTGTTGAAAGATGAGTGATATAAATCTACAGAAAGGGACATTGCATTCCCTTGTGTTTGCTCGAACCAGAGTAGCTAATTCATTGAAAATTAGACGAGCATAATCAATATTTCTTCCATAGTACAGAGCATGTACTATTTGCATCCCAAATTCGTTTATTTGGTCCAAAGCTCCCGTCTTGTGGGTCATACATCGAATTATTGTTGTGATGAGAATACCCCACATAGGACCAAATTCATTTCTTTTGATTGTGCCTGTTGTTCCTCTTCGACCCAAAAATGGCAGTACAGAGCGTGCCTCTGATCTATCAACAAATGGGTCATACTGAGCTTGGGCGGGAAGTCTCAGTGCTTCACGAATGATTGCAGTAGAAACAAAAGCTCTTCTTTGATCCCTAATTACCCATCCAGCAATCATATCTGGAGAATCGAGTGTGGCAGAGTACCAAAACTCGCATAACATTTCTGGGTAAATTGCTCGAGGAGAAAATGTCAGTGCACGAGCAATTGGGCAATGCTTCATAAAAGTCACGATGTTCGTGAATTCTTGGCATACCCAGGCTTGAGGAATATTGAAATTTGCTGTGATGTTGTTCCTCGCAAACCTGGGTACTTCATTATTTCGGAATTGGATTTCCGATTCAACGTTTGGAGCAACAAAAGTGTAATTCGCCATCTGTGATTGTGATTTGAAAAAGAATTTGCTTGCTAAGAGAAAGTGAAATCGTTAATCGCAGAGAGAATTGAAAATGAAAGAAAGAAATAACAGTTAAAAATTTGAAGTAAAAATAAACGGTTATTTATAGGAGATTTGAAAGATAATTAAGGTATTGGGAAGTTAAAACGGCTGATTTGACTGCCTTATCCTCTGCCAACGGTAACTTTCTTATTAAGAAAGGTTACCGTTTGAGCAGTATGAGGATTAAGCACGGTGTAAGAGCCGTCATACCCCAATACCGAGTTAAAAAAAAAATTAATTTTTAAAAATTTTAAAAAATATAAAAACAATTAATTTACTCTTGAAATTAATAAAAAAAAATAAAAATTTTAAATTTTGATGATAACAGACTAGTGATACTGTGTGGTCAGTATCAACAGGAGTGATACTGAGCGCTCAGTTTTAAAGAAATTTAAGAAAGATTAAGGATTCAACATACCTAATTGCCCTAGTAAATACATAAACCTTTCCTCAGGAAGAGGTTTAGTAAACACATCGGCCAATTGTTCATTTGTTGGTACATAATCTACTTCAACCTTACCTTTTTCCACATTATCTCGAATAAAGTGGTGTCTGATATCAATGTGCTTGGTTTTGGAGTGATAGATTGGGTTCTCTGTGATAGCAATAGCACTCTTGTTATCACAATGAATAGGAGTCTTATAAAAGTTGAACCCATAGTCTAAGAGTTGATACTGCATCCATAATAATTGAGCACAACAACTTCCTGCAGCAACATATTCTGCTTCTGCTGTGGAAGTTGCTACCGAATTTTGTTTCTTGGATGACCAGCCAACTAGTCTTCCACCTAGGAATTGACATCCTCCACTTGTGCTCTTTCTGTCCAATCTACAACCTGCAAAATCTGCATCTGTGTACCCTTCAAGGTCAAAGTTTGAGTCTTTGGGATACCAAAGACCCATGTTAGGAGTACCTGTAAGATATCTAAAGATGCGCTTAACTGCTTTCATGTGTGATTCTTTAGGATCAGCCTGATACCGAGCACACAAACATGTGGCAAACATGATATCAGGCCTACTAGCAGTTAAGTAAAGTAAGGAACCAATCATACCTCGGTATGTGGATTGACATACTGGTTTACCAGTTTCATCCTTACTTATCTTATCCTGAGTACCCATAGGAGTGTGCATGGAAGATAAATTTTCAAATTTGTATTTCTTTAACATGTCATGCACATACTTACTTTGATTTATAAAAGTGCCATCAGGCTTTTGTTCAACTTGTAAACCTAGAAAGTAAGTAAGTTCTCCCATCATACTCATCTGATACTGAGTTGACATTATCTTAGCAAACCAGTCACACATTGACTTGTCAGTGGAACCAAAGATAATATCATCTACATATATCTGAATGAGTAAGATGTCAGAACCTTTCCTTTTTGAAAATAACGTTTTATCAATTTTACCTCTTGTAAACTTATTTTCAATAAGATACTCAGACAAGGTGTCATACCAGGCTCTTGGAGCTTGTTTGAGCCCATATAGAGCTTTATCAAGCTTGAAAACATAATGAGGAAATTTGGGATCAACAAAACCTGGAGGTTGTTTAACATAAACTTCTTCTTGTAGTTTTCCATTTAGAAAAGCACTTTTGACATCCATCTGATAAACTTTGAAATTCTTAAAGGCTGCATATGCAAGATACAACCTAATAGCTTCAATTCTTGCAACTGGTGCAAAAGTTTCATCATAGTCAATGCCTTCTTCTTGCCTGTAACCTTGAGCAACTAACCTTGCTTTGTTTCTGATGACAACACCATCCTTGTCCATCTTGTTTCTGAACACCCACTTAGTACCAATAATAGTTTTGCCAGAAGGAGGTGGTACTAAGTTCCAAACTTTGTTTCTTTCAAACTCTGTGAGCTCTTCTTGCATAGCCTCTACCCAATCTTCATCTAATAAAGCTTCATCAGCTTTCTTTGGTTCAATGGTAGATAGAAAACTTGAGAAGAAACAAAAGTTTGCAGTTGCTTGGGTTGGAAATTCTAATTTTCTTCTTGTTTGGACACCTTCTTCAATAGGACCAATAATGTTTGAGTGTGGATGGTCTCTGTGTTCCCTTAAATTGTTTCCTAAGGGAGCATTTGAAATAGGATCAACAATATCTTGTTGATTTGGTGTGTTGTCTGTCTGATACTGAGTGGAATTCTGATCAGTATTAGACAGTGCAGGTTGCTGTTCATCTTCATTTTGCAGAGTTGATGTGGATTCTTGTGAAGTGTTGGATGTTTCACCTTCTTCATAAATAGAGTGGTTCAGATCATTAGTTGGAAACTCAGTATGGAGGTCCTCTGTTATGGGAACCTCAGTATTAGTCTCATTTGAGTGATAGTGAGTTTGAACTTGATCAGTTTCATTAAATTTATTAGGAATAAAGTGTGGATGAAACTTAGGCTGTTCAGCAATGGAGTGTTCTGGATTGCATAGAATATCTATGCCACTTATGTCTTCACTTGCTGAGGTGGAATGCTCATTCTGATCTTCATCGAATGTGACATGAATGGATTCTACAATCATCTTGGTTGAGATGATATACACTCTGAAAGCTTTAGAGTGTGGAGAGTAGCCCATGAACACACCTTCATTTGCTTTGGGAGCAAATTTATTGAGATTTTGTTTTGTACTGAGTACAAAGCATTTACTCCCAAAGATGTGGAAATATTCCACATTAGGAATCTTGCCATTGTATAACTCATATGGAGTCTTCATATGTCTTTGGACTATTGTGGCTCTATTTTGAGTGAAGTTTGCACAGTTTACAGCTTCAGCCCAGAAACTCAGTGCCAGTCCAGCATGGCATAATAAAGTTCTTGCAGCTTCAATCAGTGTTTTGTTCTTTCTTTCTACAACACCATTTTGTTGTGGTGTGTAGGCTGCAGAGAAGTTTTGAATGATTCCTTTTTCTTCACAGAAATCTGCTAATACTGAGTTCTTAAACTCAGTACCATGGTCACTTCTAAGTTGCTTGACCTTGTTGCCTTTTTGAAGTTCCTCTCTTTTTATAAAGGAAATGATTTCTGTTGTTGCATCTGACTTAGTCTTGAGGAAGATGACCCAAGTGTATCTTGAGAATTCATCAACTAAGACTAGAGTATAGATCTTTTTGGCCAAAGATGGTGTGCTGATGGGGCCAAAAAGATCCATATGTATCATAGTAAGAGGTTCATTGATGGAATGATTGACTTTGGACTTGAATGAACTCTTCTTCTGCTTGCCCATTTCACATGCTGAGCATAACTTATCTTTTGAATAAGTAATAGTGGGCAATCCTCTCACCAGTTTCTTCATACTGAGCTCGTTGATATTTCTAAAATTGATGTGAGAGAGTTTCTTGTGCCATAGCCAATGTAATTCTGGCTTGACTTTAGAAAGCAGGCATACTCGAATAGTTGGGTCTATTTCAGATAGGTTGACCACATATACGTCTTTTTCTCTTCTAGCAATGAGTACATGCTGCCCTTTATCATTGTAGATGATTCCTGCAACCTTTCTGAATCGAGCTTCATTGTCATCATCACACATCTGGCTGATACTGAGCAGATTGTGTTTTAGACCCTCTACATAGGCAACTCTTTTAAAAGTTATGTTGCCTGCCTTGATCACACCATAACCTCTTGTCTTTCCCACCGAGTCATCTCCAAACTTGACAGAAGGACCCTTCTCTGGAGTATAATTGAGAAGGTATTCCATACTGCCTGTCATGTGTCTTGAGCAGCCACTATCTAAGTACCACTTTCTGTCACCCTGCACAAGACACAAAATAAGAGTTAGTTCTTTTTAAGAACCCATTTTTGAATGTGACCTTTGGTGGGATAAACACAATTTGACTTGATCTCTTTATGTGGATAGGTCGGTATCACTTCAGGGGTAACTTTAGAAGTTTTCTTTGGTGATACTGACTTAGTTTCTCTCCTTTTCTTTGGTACTGAGTACCTAGGACTTGAGAGATCAGTCCAGCATTCATCTCCCTTATGACCAGTATGATGACATCTATAACATTTTCTAGGTCTATTTCTAAACATATTTTCATATGGTATTTTAGAAAAATGTTTCACTTTTGGTAGGTCAGTATGAACGAGTTTTGCAAATTGTTTACTTAAAGATTTGACCTGATCACCAAGTGGTTTTAAAATGTTAATTTTGTTATTTCTAATAGATGTATTAACATTGTTTTTAACTGGTTTAGGAGATGGAGGATCTGGTTGCTTATTTTTATTTGGCAGAGAAGTCTTTCTAGTATTATTTGTGGTAGACTTCTTGTCTCTGCCAGCTAAGGATCTAGTTAAAGTTGGTTTTTGTTTATCATGTTTTGTAGAAACAACTTTAACAGGTTCTTTAGATTTCTCAGTATATGATGTTTCTGTTCCTGCAACTTCTGTATTTGATGAAACATGTGAGATAGAAGTTGTCTTATTATCATTATATAATTCAAAAGTTGTTGTATTAAATAATAATTCAAAAGGTGGAACAGCAGAAGTGTCATACTGAACTATTGGTAGCTCGGTATCATAAATTTCTGTTATTTGAAATTCAATACTGAGTTCTTGTAGCTCAGTATAGCACTTTGAACAGATGGAAGGACCAATAGGTTTTTCTAAAATTTGATTTTCCTCATCATCTGACTCAGTTTGACATCCAACTTCACATAAAGTTTTAGCTTTTACAAAATTAATAGGATTCATAGTAGAAAATTCTTCAAATAAATCAGCAAAATTGTTCCTGTTTTTAAATTGAGGATCAACACCAAGTGCAGCCCTCACATTTTCTGGAAATTGTTCATTTAAACATTTATTTAATTTTATTGAAGCATTTCCCCAAGATTTACACTGTTTTTCAAATTTCTCTTTTTCAAGTTTGTGTAAATGAGCTTTATCAGCTAATCTTTGGTTAATGTCTTTTAAATCTGAAAAATTTAATTCTAAATCTTTATATTTTGCTAATTTATCCAAGTTTTCATTATTTACCCTTTCGAGTTCTTTAATTGTTAATTTTAAAGCTTTTTCTTTTTGTACAGAAGTTTTAAGATCAACAAGCATATACTCAAAAATCTTGGTTTTTTCATTCACTGAATAAGTTTGAAAGGAACTTACCTTGTACAACTGAGTGGAATCCCAATCAGTATGAACACTCATCCTCTCAGCCTCTTTGATGTCCTTTTCAAAGGAGCTCTTCAAATCATCTTCAGTGAAAGCCATAAAGGCTTTATTCTCAATCTCTTCTTCATCATCACTTAATTCTTCATCCATCCAGGCTTCTGAGTAAAGTGCTTGATGAGGTGCTCCATTCCCTTCTGCCCTCTTTCCCTTGCTCCAATTCTTCAGCTTGACATATTTGTCTCTATACCTTTTTGCTCGGTATGCAATCTTGTCATTTTGGTCAGTCTCAGAAGACTTGGTATGACAATTTGCAGCAATATGTCCAGGCTTTCCACACCTATAGCACAGACCTGATCTTGGGTCAGTATTAGAAGAGCTAACACCAAGCCTCTTCTTCTTCAACTGATCCAGCTTCATAGACATGAGAGCCATTTGAGTTTCAAGCTCTTCTGCCTCAGCATCAGCAAGATCAACTTCTGGTTCATCTGGCTCAGTCACAGTATAAGCCTGTTGCACAACTAGAGCCATGCCAGTGGAAGACTTGTCAGTTTTCTTCCAGTT
Source organism: Calendula officinalis (assembly GCA_963853835.1). Lineage (NCBI taxonomy): Eukaryota > Viridiplantae > Streptophyta > Magnoliopsida > Asterales > Asteraceae > Calendula > Calendula officinalis. The sequence continues at coordinate 33,657,407 of OY970828.1, forward strand.
GATCAGTCTTGCAGCATTATTCTCCTCATGATTCAGCATTAGACCATACAAAGTTTGAAGAGTGTATGACTCAATGTTGTTAGCAGCATTGACAGAGTTTGTCAAGTCAAGAAATTGTTGAGGAAGACTATCCAGGAACTTTTGAACAAGCTCTCCTTCCTCTTTCACAATGCCTACACTGATTAAATCATGGATAACAGTATTGAACCTGTTATAGAGAGTGGTGATGTCTTCATTTGGAGTTGAAAAGAAATTTTCATATTTCCTTCTCATGTTGCTTTTTCTTTGCAACTTCACCTTTGCTGTGCCTTCATAGGTGACTGATAGACTATCCCACATAGCCTTTGCTGTTGGTAATTTCATAATTGCATTAAGTATCTATTTGGTAACAGCATTACCAATCACCCCTTTAGCTCTGGAGTCTAAAGCATACAACTGACGGTCAGTATCAGTCCAGTTGTGCTTTAGTTTAGGTACAGATCTTATGCCCTCAGGAGCATCATCAGTAGCAGCAACAGGTTCCACTGTTTGTGGAATGATGGGACCATCATTTAGCACAGTGAGCATCTCATGGTGAATAGATTCAAGATACCACTGAGCTTTGAGCTTCCATTGATGGAAGTCTTTTCCATCAAAGATGGGTACTCCCTTTCCAGACATAATTGGTGCAACAATTGTAGACATTTTGGATTTTTGAGTGTTGGAGGGATAGATGTAGGAAATGGCTGCCAGGGTTATAGATCGACTAAATAAGAGATTATTTAGCCTGCTCTGATACCAGTTGTTTGGTCACAACACCCCTGGTTTGTTAGTTAATGAGTAGGTTGATTTATACAAAAGACAATTAAAGTGTAAAACACAGTATTAGAGTCGGTGTACAAATCCACTAAGTGTGGTATGCTGCGGAAAAGCAATACCACTTATCAATTACAAGTATGTGAAAGTGTAAAGTAAATTAGTGAGTACTCCTTTGCAAGATGATCTCTATTTATAATGTTATAGAGATCTTACATAATGAGCAAAGGAGTAACCGAAGGACTAAGTAAGGAAAATGACTAAGATCAAGGGATTTGATCTTAGTCCGTTACTATACTGAGTATCACTCAGTCCTTCTACTCAGTCCTTGTACTCAGTATCACTATCTGATACTGAGTACTGATACTGAGTTCCAATACTGATCACTCAGTATCAGACCTAAACTTAGCTATATTATTCTACATATAAATCAAAGCTAGTCTAGGTTGTTTTGTTATCTTAAGATCTAAAGGGGCAAGGCTTTTTGCCTGAACAATCTCCCCCTATCTAATGATAACAAAACAATTACAAAGAGATAAACAAAAATTACAACAACATAGGTAACAATATGTTCTTCTTCATTGGCTGTTGATGGCTTCATTCTCATAGAAGACTTCTTGTTTGATGTGGACAAACTCTTCTCTGCTTTTGAGTTCATCCCTTCTGCTATTCAGTACTGCAACAATCTTCTTTCTGAACCAAGAGTCTTCTTTCTTGGTGATCATCCATTTCAGTCCAACAAGGTGACTGATTTGAGCTCTTGGAAGATCTTCTTCAGAAATGAAGCATTCTCTATCCTCTGAGTCAGTATACATATATCCAGAAGTTGGATATATGACACTCTTTTGATCCTGAAAGACAAGGTTAGGAGGAAGAGGATACTTTCTAAGATACATGCTTTTGAGTTCATCCCTTCTGCTGGTGAGTGTGCAGCTGACTCTCGGGTGGCTTGGGTTGAGCCAAAAACTTCACCAGTAGTCTGTTGAGAGACTGAGGTTGCTTGTGGAGTTTTTTCCCTTGTTACAACGACTGATAATGAATCACTCGAGGAGCTACGCAGAAGGTTGGAGCCGGCACTAACTCCTGAAGAACGAAATTGTCGTATTGAAGTCTGCTAACTTGTTGAGAAATCAGCAGATGGAGGTTCAAGAGCAAAAGAGAGAAAAAGTGGATTAGCCAGGAGTGCTTGACCAGGAGCTCCAATTGTTGGTGGAAATCCTGGAAAATCACTGTTAGAGTGAACATGAGAAGGATTATTCTCAGATGTTGGCATAGCTTCTGATCGTAATCCCTCCAATCTGGGACTCAAGTGAGTACCCAGAGGATCCTGGCTGAATCCTGATGATGCTGCTGTCGCTAGGTCAGCATCATCAGCCACCACACTTTCTCCACGGGAAGCAGACCCTCTTACCCTCAGCCGAGGAGAAAAAGGAGCACGTGAAGTGGGAGAAGATGGTGGAGAGAATGAAGAGGAAGAAGGCGAGCGATGAGCAGGTCACTTAACTCGCTTCTTCACTACCAGTGGAATATAATCCATATCCACATTTTCCACATCAATGGGCATGGAGATCCCTGTGGAAGTGGTGGTATTTCCATCAACAGTTTGTGGGTGTCCAGTTGAAGGAAAACTCTTCAGATGAGGAAAGGACGTACCTTCTTGTAGGGCAGATTCCTCCGATGTGGTGCCCAGTGATCGATCCCTTTTGGATCTAGTCCGACCATCAATGATCTTCAGCATGTACGAGGAGAGGGGAAAATCCTTACCAGCTTCCGTCTTGGAGTTGAAGATGGTGTTGGATAAGGTACGTACCTCAATCCATTCCCCTGGAAGGTCGTCATAATCAATCTTCAGCTTCTCGACCATCACATGAGCTATGCACAATGTGAAGAAGCGAAGATAGGGAATGTTATTTCCCTTGGCCTTCAGCTTGGCCTTGACCTCCTCGTAAACCAGTCTCCCATAATCAATCCGCTGGCCGGTGATTAGGGCTTCAGCAAAGACTTGCAAGCTGGAGTTGCACTGGTTGTGAGACCCGGAGTTACCGCCTATGCACTGAATGATGTGCGTGAAGAAATAAGCCCAGGGTCTGGTCAGCTGAGACTTCTTGAAGATCTGCACCTTGTCGTCATCATTTTCTAATCGATATCTGGAGATACGGATTAGACTCTCTTTAGCCTCATCAGCAGACTTCGTCTCCTGATAGTGTTGGACGGGGAGCAGATAATTGAACCCGCAAGCAGTTCGGAAATCATCAACAGTGATGACAATTTCATGACCGTCCACCTGCGAAACAATGTCGTCTCCAGAGATGGAGGCAGACATCCAGAAATCACGCAAGAGTTCGTAAAAACTCTTGGTGAATCGAAAGAATGCACCACTGATCGGACAATGGCGCAAGAATTTTCCTACCGGTCGATATACATCGACGACTTTTTCCGGTGGAGAGGTGTTGCCTACCAGATTCGAGTTCTGAGTGAACTCGATGGCAGCTCTACAAAGAACATCTTTTGTCGATTTCTTCAACATTTTTGGGAGAGGGAAGAAAGATAAAAGCTTGAAGATAGAGGGTTTTTGAGAGGAAATTTGATAGAAAAGTTTGAAGGTGATGAAGATGAAGTGAGGGAATGGATGGGTATTTATAGGGGATTTTGGGACGGTTTAGGTAAACATTTGAAATAAACCGGACCATTAATGTATAGTTACAAACCAACTATGGAAATTGTTAAGGCAAAAAGCCTTACTCCTTTAGGATCTTAAGATAACAAGACAACCTAGACTAGCTTAGAATAGTTTGTAGAATAATTTAGCTAAGTTTAGGAGTCATACTGAGTGGGCAGTATTGGCCACTCAGTATCAGTACTCAGTATTGGAAATCCAATACTGAGTAGAAGGACTGAGTTACATTTTCTTATGTAACTGACCAAGATCAAATCCCTTGATCTTAGTCATTTTCCTTGTTCAGTCCTTTGGTTACTCCTTTGCACATTACGTAAGATCTCTATATCATTATAAATAGAGATCACCTTGCAAAGGAGAACTTACCAATTTACTTTACACGTTTATATCTTTTGTAATTGATCAGTGGTATTGTTATTCCGCAGCATACCACACTTAGTGGAATTACACATTTGACTCTAATATTGTGTTCATCACTTTAATTGTCTTAAGTATAATTATTATATCAATCATATAAGTAATCCAGGGTTGTTGTGACCTAACAACTGGTATCAGAGCAGGCTAAATAAATTCTTATTTAGTTGATCTATTACCCTAGCAGCCATTCCTTACACATACCCTTCCCAAACTCAAAAATCCAAAATGTCTACTATAGTTGCACCAGTCATGTCTGGAAAGGGAGTGCCTATCTTTAAAGGAAAGATTTCCATCAATGGAAACTAAAAGCTCAATGGTATCTCGAATCTATTCATCATGAGATGCTCACAGTACTAAATGATGGTCCCATCATTCCACAAACTGTGAAACCCGTTGCAGCTACTGATGATGTCCCTGAGAGCACGAGAACAGTTCCTAAACTAAAGCATACATGGACTGATACTGACCGTCAGTTGTACAGTCTAGACTCCACAGCAAAGGGGGTAATTGGTAATGCAGTTACCAAGGAAATATTGAATGCAATTATGAATTTGCCAACTGCTAAGGCTATGTGGGATAGCTTATCAGTCACCTATGAAGGCACATCAAAGGTGAAGTTGTAGAGAAAAAGCAACATGAGAAGGAAGTATGAGAACTTCTTCTCAAGTCCTAATGAAGACATCACCACTCTCTATAACAGGTTTAATACTGTTATCCATGATCTAATCAGTGTAGGGATTGTGAAGGAAGAAGGAGAACTTGTTCAAAAATTTCTGGACAGTCTTCCTCAACAATTTATTGATATGACAAACTCTGTCAATGCTGCTAACAACATTGAAACATACACTCTTCAAGCTTTGTATGGTTTAATGTTAAATCATGAGGAGAACAATGCTGCAAGACTGATCAATTGGAAGAAAACTGACAAGACTTTCACTGGCATGGCTCTAGTTGTGCAACATGCCTATACTGTTACTGAGCCTGAAGAGCCAGGGGTTGATCTTGCTGATGCTGAGGAGCTTGAAACTCAAATGGATCTAATGTCTATGAAGCTGGATCAGTTGAAGAAAAAGAGGTTAGGAGTTTGCTCTTCCAATACTGATCCAAGATCAGGTCTTTGCTATAGGTGTGGAAAGCCTGGGCACATTGCTGCCAACAGTCATACTACGTCAACAGAAACTTATCAGAATGACAAGATTGCATACCGAGCTAAACGGTATAGAGACAAGTATGTCAAGTTGAAAAACTGGAGCACGGGCAAGGATGCAGCAGGGAATGGAGCACCTCATCAAGCACTTTACTCTGAAGCTTGGATGGATGAAGAGCTCAGTGATGATGAGGATAAAATTGAAAACAAAGCCTTTATCGCTTTCAATGAAGAAGATTTGACGAGCTCCTTTGAGAAGGATATCAAAGAAGCTGAGAGGATGAGTGTTCATACTGATTGCGATTCCACTCAGTTGTACAAGGTGAGTTCCTTTCAAACTTATTCAGTGAATGAAAAAAAAAGATTTTTGAGTACATGATTGTTGATCTTTAAACTTTAGTACAGAAAGAAAAAGCTTTGTAATTAACTATTCTTGAACTTGAAAGGGTAAATAATGAACATTTAGATAAATTAGCAAAATTTAAAGATTTAGAATTAAATTTTTTAAACTTACAAGCCATTAACCAAAGATTAGCTGATAAAGCTCACTTACATAAATTAGAAAAAGAAAAATTTGAAAATCAGTGTAAATCTTGGGGAAATGCATCTATAAAATTAAATAAGTTTCTAAATTAATAATTTCCAGAAAATGTGAGAGCTGCACTTGGTGTTGATCCTCAGTCTAAAAATAGAAATAATTTTGATGATTTATTTGAAGAATTTTCTGATATGAACCCTATTCAGTTTGTAAAAGCAAAAACTTTTTGTGAAATTGGATGTCAAACTGAGTCAGATGATGAGGATAAAATTACTTTTGATAAACTATTTGCTCCCTCCATCTGCTCAAAATGCTATACTAAACTACAAGAGCTCAATATTGAATTTCCTGTAAAGGAAATTTCGGATACTGAACTCGAAGTAGTGCAGTATGACACATCTGCTGTTCCTCCATTTGAATTATTATTTAATTCAACTACTTTTGAAAAATATAATGAAAATGACGTTGCAGGAACAGAAAAGTCATGTACTGAAGAATCTAAAGAACCTGTTAAAGTTGTCATTTTAAAACATGATAATAAAAATCAACTTCAACAGGATGTTCTAATGGCAAAAACAAGAAGTTTAAAAATAATAAAACTTCTTTGCCAAATAAAAAGAAGAAACCAGATCCATCTCCTTTTAAAGCAGTCAAAAACAATATTAAAACACCAATAAAAAATGACAAAAATAACATTTTAAAATCTATTGGTGATCTGATCAAAATTTTAAGTCAAAAGTTTGCAAAACTTACTCATAGTGGTCAACCAAAAGTAAAACAATTTTCTAAAATACCTTATGAAAATATGTTCAGAAATAGACCTAGAAAATGTTGTAAATGTCATCATACTGGACATAAAGGAGATGAATGCTGGACTGATCTCTCAAGTCCTAGGTACTCAGTACCAAAGAAAAGGAGAGAAACTAAGTCAGTATCACCAAAGAAAACCTCCAAGGTTTCCTCTGAAGTGATACTGACCTCTCCAACTAAAGAGATCAAGTCTAAATATGTTTCTCCTACCAAAGGTCCCATTAAAAAATGGGTTCCTAAAAAGAACTAATCATAATTTTGTGTCTTGTGCAGGGTGACATATGTAACACCTCAATTTTCAAAACAATATTTAAATATCATTTAATCCAAAAATACATAATATTGTATCATCATCAAATTCCGGTTTTACAAAAATGAAAAGGTTTCTTGTTCGAGATTATCAGAGTTTACAAAACGGTGTTACAAATTATATCTTAACCATAGGATAAGGACTCTAATCATCAACACCGAGCTAATCTCAACAAGGCCTCTGCTAAACGGGCCTCCTAGATCTTCGATCCCGAACCTGAGTACATAGCAAAAACACAAACATAGTACGTGAGACAAAATTGCCTCGTGAGATACATGGGTTTTAGACCCGATAAACAAATAGTCAAACAATATCATTTAATCTTAAAATAATATTACTAAGTTTGTTTTGGGTCACTTTATCACTTTCATCATTGCCCAATGTCAAGATAATCGGAATGCCTCCAATCTATCAAGACCATCATTTCCACGGTAATCGGAATGCCTCCAATCTACCGGGACTCATAGGTATTGGGTAATCGGAATGCCTCCAATCTACCACTAACCTTAAGGTACCGTAATAACCGGAATGCCTCCAATCTACTACGGCCCTAGGGACATCAACATCATCATCATCACTTTTCTCTTATCATTATGAGCCTATAGCTCCATCATTTCCCATTCAATTAATCATTTCAACATTATATAAGCAATTCATCATAAATCACATATATAATTAAATTACTTAAGGACTCGATAAAAATCATTTCATCATAAAAACATTTACTAGCTATGTACCCAGTTTGAAAGTTCACATGTACTCACCTTTGCCAAGCCTATCCAATGTTGTGTTTCCTTGAACACCAATATCACTTCTCAAGATTTGAATGCCTCAAATCCTCCAACCGACAATCTATAACAAAACCAATACAATGGTTTGCATTAAACATCTATACTAACTACATAATCCATGGCTAGTTAACTACTAGCACCATTTTCCCCCAAATTACCAAACCCTAATATCATAAATCACCACATTTTCATGTATTCATAGCATGACCACGTTTTTCATGACCAAATACCATAGATCTAAGTTATATTACTTCCCTTTAACCATTCATGAACGATTCCATAACTAGGGTTTGAGATTTACGCTTTCCCTACTTGAATCTATGGCTAAAAACTCAAGAGGAAAGAAGATTTACCTTAGATCTTCAACTAGGAGCAAAAATCACCAAGATTTGATGAAGAAATCAGCTCCAAATGATGGTTTTCACCCAAAATCGTCTATAAACTCGGGAGGAGAAAACTAGGGTTTTAAGATGCATTAAATGAGCTTCAACCCGAATTTAATGCTGCCAGACAGAAGATCACGACGCGAACTATAGTTCGCGTCGCTAACTTTGCGACTTCTACACTTCGCGATTGTTATGCTGGCGGGAACTATTTCACGATGAAAGGCCAAACTCCCTGGTCCGTGTTCCCGATCGTGACCATGACTTCGCGTCGCGAAGTCCCTCAGACAGCAGGGCTGCACTTTTTCATCCTTGTCTCGGCTCGGTTTTGCCCATAACTTTCTCGTACGGTGTCCAAACGACACGAAACCAATTCCTACGTTCTTTAAACGATTTATCCTTATTTATCATATTTTTGTACAATTTATTTATTACAAATTTCGGGTCGTTACAACTATCCACCCCTTAAGGAGATTCCGTCCTCGGTATCTCATCATAATTTACAAAGTTCGGGTATCTTTTCCGAATCTCGTCCTTGACTTCCCAAGTCAAGTTCGGTCCAAGGGAATGCTTCCACTTGACCAACACCAACTCAATCTCTTTATTTCTAAGTTTCTTGGTCTTTGTCTCTAATATGGCTTCGGGCTCTTCTATCAACCGGTTCGGGGCATCAACCCGCAACTCTTGCAACGGAATTATATTTTCAACTTCACCCGCGAACTTCTTCAAATAACTTACATGAAACGTATCGTGAACACCTTGAAGTTCGGGTGGGAGTTCTAACTTGAAAGCTTGCAAACCGACCCGTTTCAAAATCTTAAACGGGCCAACATACCTTGGGCTTAATTTGCCTTTCTTACCAAACCGCATTACGCCTTTCCAAGGCGATACTTTCAACATCACCATGTCTCCGACATTCAAATCATATGGTCTCTTTTTCAAACCCGAGTAGCTTCTTTGTCGATCTTGGGCTATTTTCATATTTGTTTGGATTATCCCAATCTTTTCATTGGTCAATTTCACAATTTCGGGACCCGTGAGTTTCGTCTCGCCCGCTTCGAGCCAACACGATGGGGTTCTACATTTTCTTCCATACAACGCCTCATAAGGCGGCATTTTAACGGTCGATTGATAACTATTATTGTAGGAGAACTCAACTAACGGTAAATGTTCATCCCATTTACCTCCAAAATCTAGCACACACGATCTTAGCATATCTTCAACCGTTTGAATGGTTCTCTCGCTTTGACCATCGGACCGCGGGTGGTAAGCCGTACTCAACCGCAACTTCGTTCCCAACTCCTCTTGCAACGATCTCCAAAATCTCGAGGTAAACCTCGCGTCTCTATCGGACACAATCGACAACGGGACTCCATGAAGTCTCACTACTTCATCCACATACAACTTTGCCAACTTTTCAAGTGGCATGGTTTCCCGAATTGCCAAGAATAATGCACTTTTGGTCAACCGGTCAACAATGACCCAAATGGCGTCGTGGTTCTTGCTCGTCTTTGGCAACCCAACAATAAAATCCATTGTTATATCATCCCATTTACCGGCCGGGATTTGTAACGATTGAGCTACCCCGTAAGGTACTTGATGCTCGGCTTTTACTTGTGCACACGTGGCACACTTAGAAATATACTTTGCCACTCTTGCCTTCATCCCGGGCCACCAATACATCTTCTTCATATCTTGATACGTTTTTGTACTTCCCGGGTGGATCGAATACTTAGACTTATGAACGTCGTTTAGTAACTCCTTTCGGGTACCCCCGAACTTGGGAACCCAAATTCGTCCACCCACGGTTTTCAACCCTTGCTTATTTTCCACAAAATGTTGGTTCTTTCCCAATCGTTCTTGCCTTAACTCATCTTTTTCCATCACTTCCCGTTGGGCATTCTTGATTCGTTCTACTATACTCGATACTACTTCAATACGTGTTAGCTTTCCTTTAATCGGCTTTTCATACGCCTTTCGGCTCAAGGCGTCGGCTACCACGTTGGCCTTCCCCGCATGGTAGACAATTTCACAATCATAATCTTGTATCAATTCGATCCATCTTCTTTGCCTCATATTTAGGTCTTTTTGAGTAAAAACGTATTGAAGACTCTTGTGGTCCGTATATAACGTACACCTCGTACCGTATAAGTAGTGTCTCCATAACTTTAAAGCAAACACTATCGCCGCCAACTCTAAATCGGGAGTCGTGTACCTTTCTTCCGCATTCTTAAGTTGTCTCGAGGCGTAGGCAATCATTTTCCCCCGTTGCATCAAAACACAACCCAAACCTTTATGTGAAGCATCACTATACACGACGAAGTCTTCCATCCCTTCGGGTAACGTGAGAACCGGGGCGTTACACAATTTTTCTTTCAATGTGGCGAATGCTTTTTCTTGCTTTTCTCCCCATACGAACTCACTACTCTTTCGGGTCAACAATGTGAGTGGTGTCGCCACTCGAGAAAAGTCTTGAATAAATCGACGGTAGTATCCGGCAAGGCCGAGAAAACTTCTCACTTCGGTTGGAGTTCGTGGCGGTTCCCACTTCATAACCGCTTCAATCTTTGACGGGTCAACTTTGATTCCTTCTCGGGACACGACATGACCAAGGAATTGGACTTCTCGAATCCAAAATTCACATTTAGAAAACTTGGCATACAATTTCTCTCGTTGTAGCACTTCTAACGTTTGTCTTAGATGACTCTCGTGTTCTTCTTTGGTTTTTGAATAAATAAGAATATCGTCAATAAATACGATAAGAAACTTGTCGAGGAATGGTTTGCAAACCCGATTCATAAGATCCATAAAAATGGCCGGTGCATTAGTCAACCCAAATGGCATCACCAAAAACTCGTAATGCCCATAACGAGTACGAAACGCTGTCTTCTCGGTATCTCCTTCTTTCACTCGAACTTGATGGTAACCCGATCTCAAATCGATCTTCGAGAAATAGTCGGCACCTTGAAGTTGATCAAACAAGTCGTCGATTCTAGGCAATGGGTACCGGTTCTTAATAGTCATCTTGTTCAACTCTCGGTAGTCGATGCACATTCTCATTGAACCGTCTTTCTTCTTGACAAACAATACGGGCGCACCCCATGGAGACGAGCTAGGACGAATAAATCCTTTGTCGAGTAACTCTTGCAACTGGGACATCAATTCCCGCATTTCGGTGGGAGCCAAACGGTATGGAGCACGAGCTATCGGCGTCGCTCCCGGAACTAAATCAATACGGAATTCTACTTGCCTCTCCGGTGGCAATCCCGGTAAATCGTCGGGAAATACCTCGGGAAAATCCCGAATCACCTTTACATTTGCCACCGTCTTCTTCTCCTTCCTTCCATCTAATACATATGCTAAAAAGGACGAACACCCCTTGGCTAAACATTTCCTAGCTTTAACCGCGGTCATAAGACATGGCAAATGGTGTCGTCTCTCACCATATACATAAACTTTTTCATTGTCGGGAGTCCTAATCGAGACTATCTTCTTCCCGCATAAAATCTTTGCTTGATTCTCACCCAACCAATCCATACCTATGACTATATCAAAACCCGCAATTTCCATGGGCAATAAATTCACCTTAAACTTTCTCCCATCTATTTCCAATTCACAATTTCGACACATATGTTGAACTATGGAGGTTTTACCATCCGCAATTTCTATTTCATAAATTTCATCAAGAAGTTCTAACAGCACATTCAACATCACAACAAAATCACGTGACACAAACGAATAAGTAGCACCCGAGTCAAATAAGATCCGGGCGGGAATAGAATTTACGAGTAGGGTACCTGAAACGACATCGTGGGCTTCTTTGGCTTCATCTCGGGTAAGTTGGAAGGACCGTCCTTTGACTTTTGTCGGCTCCGCTTTCTTTTGAGCGGTCGACACCATGGTCTCGCTTCCCTTCTTCGGGCATGCATTGCTATAGTGCCCTTTTTCATGGCACGAATAGCACTCGATTTCATCCAACGGTTTGGCCCGGCAATCCCTTGCCATATGCCCCGGCCTTCCACACATGAAACAAGATTTCGAATCCGCCAAACATTCTCCCTTGTGGTCTTTGCCACACTTCTTACAAGCACCAACACTCGATTGTTTAGAGAAGGTCGGGGTGAACTTTCCCTTCTTCCCCGAACCCGAGCTCCCCTCAAACTTCCTCTTCTCGACCTTTTCAAACTCTGGCCTCTCGTTGATTCTTCTTTGGCCAACCTCCTCAACATTTCTCGCCGCACCGATAGCCTCATCGAGTGTGGCGGCCCTTTTTACTTCCAACTCGTACTCCCACGGGAGTCCATTAGCATACCTAACAATCCGGGACCTCTCATCCGGATATAATTTGATCACAAACGGGATCAATCCCGTGAACTTCTTAGTGTACTCATCGACACTCAAGTTACCTTTCTTCAAATGAACGAATTCTTCTTGAAGTTTTTCTAAGTTTCTCTCGGGGCAAAACTTTGCCTTCAACCGTTTCACAAACTCATCCCAAGTCATCTTGTACATCGCCCATTTTCCCAATGTTTCATACAAAGTATCCCACCACACGAGGGCCTCATCCTTCAACAACCGGGAAGCATAAATCAACATATCACCTTCCTTGCATTTACTAGCTTCAAGGACTTGTTCGGTTTCACGGATCCAACGGATCATGACTTTCGGTTCGGAGCTACCATAGCAGTTATCGGGCTTGAAAGCCATAAAACTCTTATAAGTACAACCTTTTCTTTCCCTCGGCTCGGGGTCACTTTCTTCCTCAGTTGAAGACCTTTCAGTTTGAGCAACGCTACTCGACTTGCTCTTCGTGCGGGGTGGATATTCCTCCCGCCTTTCACGTGCCTTATGTTCGTTGAGGATTCGGTTCACATCCTCATTCACTATGTCCCTCATTTGATTGAACATAGTTTGGAGGTGTTCTACGGTGACCGGGGTGTGAGTATTCCTATCAACACCCGAATTCTCCTCCCCCTCCCGAGGTGGAGGACCAAACACCGGTTCGGCAATGTTGTTCGAATCTTGCCCTTGATCAAGTGGGCCTCTTGTACTTCTAGTTCTCACCATTTTGCTATAATAAGACATCAATCATTTAGTAATCAATTCATTAAAGTAACGGTGGCATTGACCGTTCCACAACCAACATGACCTATTCCCTTAAGGTCAACCCTATCGAGCCTACACTTTAAGGTCTCAATAGTCATTTCATAAGTATCCTATGGAACCTACGGTCCTACTAGCTCAGTTCAAGTCTAGGATGGTCAACTCAACCTAGTTCACTTAAACTATAGCTCTGATACCAAGTTGTAACACCTCAATTTTCAAAACAATATTTAAATATCATTTAATCCAAAAATACATAATATTGTATCATCATCAAATTCCGGGTTTACAAAAACGAAAAGGTTTCTTGTTCGAGATTATCAGAGTTTACAAAACGGTGTTACAAATTATATCTTAACCATAGGATAATGACTCTAATCATCAACACCGAGCTAATCTTAACAAGGCCTCTTCTAAACGGGCCTCCTAGATCTTCGATCCCGAACCTGAGTACATAGCAAAAACACAAACATAGTACGTGAGACAAAATTGCCTCGTGAGATACATGGGTATTGGGTAATCGGAATGCCTCCAATCTACCACTAATCTTAAGGTACCGTAATAACCGGAATGCCTCCAATCTACTACGGCCCTAGGGACATCAACATCATCATCATCACTTTTCTCTTATCATTATGAGCCTATAGCTCCATCATTTCCCATTCAATTAATCATTTCAACATCATATAAGCAATTCATCATAAATCACATATATAATTAAATTACTTAAGGACTCGATAAAAATCATTTCATCATAAAAACATTTACTAGCTATGTACCCAGTTTGAAAGTTCATATGTACTCACCTTTGCCAAGCCTATCCAATGTTGTGTTTCCTTGAACACCAATATCACTTCTCAAGATTTGAATGCCTCAAATCCTCCAACCGACAATCTATAACAAAACCAATACAATGGTTTGCATTAAACATCTATACTAACTACATAATCCATGGCTAGTTAACTACTAGAACCATTTTCCCCCAAATTACCAAACCCTAATATCATAAATCACCACATTTTCATGTATTCATAGCATGACCACGTTTTTCATGACCAAATACCATAGATCTAAGTTATATTACTTCCCTTTAACCATTCATGAACGATTCCATAACTAGGGTTTGAGATTTACGCTTTCCCTACTTGAATCTATGGCTAAAAACTCAAGAGGAAAGAAGATTTACCTTAGATCTTCAACTAGGAGCAAAAATCACCAAGATTTGATGAAGAAATCAGCTCCAAATGATGGTTTTCACCCAAAATCGTCTATAAACTCGGGAGGAGAAAACTAGGGTTTTAAGATGCATTAAATGAGCTTCAACCCGAATTTAATGCTGCCAGACAGAAGATCACGACGCGAACTATAGTTCGCGTCGCTAACTTTGCGACTTCTACACTTCGCGATCGTTATGCTGGCGGGAACTATTTCACGATGAAAGGCCAAACTCCCTGGTCCGTGTTCCCGATCGTGACCATGACTTCGCATCGCGAAGTCCCTTAGACAGCAGGGCTGCACTTTTTCATCCTTGTCTCGGCTCGGTTTTGCCCATAACTTTCTCGTACGGTGTCCAAACGACACGAAACCAATTCCTACGTTCTTTAAACGATTTATCCTTATTTATCATATTTTTGTACAATTTATTTATTTACAAATTTCGGGTCGTTACAACAGAAAATGGTGAAGGAATTGTGGGCAAAGTTAGTCAACCTATGATGATACATCCATCCCTACGAAACACTTAAGGGTCACACCGGTGAGTGCATGTAATACGAACAAGATAAGCAATGATACTACGAAGGAGAATGATTCATAATAGTCATTATGAATCAGTTAAGTATTAAGTTAAGTTTAACTTATTACTAGATTAGTTTAACTAACTAATTAATACAAATAGTTGTACATTTACTAGTTGAGTAAATATACAATGTGTTAATTAAAGGTTGTCCATGATATGATTTAAAGCCATTAAATCATATAGTAATTGGATAATATTGTTGTATAAATTATATAAAAGTTATTATATAATTAACTATTAGAAGTATAAATACAAGTATATAATTCGTGTATAAGGGTACCGAATTATTAGTGTATTAATACTAGACATTTAGTAGTTAAGTGCAACAATAATAAACTAGTTAAACTATAAGGGTTTAAAGTGTAAGAGATAAGTTTAATTAAGAGATTAATCTTAATTAAACTAGGAGGACTTAAATGAAACTTATTCTATTGTAAATAGAAGGCTTAAGGTTTCATTTAAACCTAATCAATCATTCCCTTTACACCTAGAATTCAAAACCCTAGCCCCTCCTCTCTTTGGTTTCGGCCGAACACCCAAGAACACCAAGTTTGGTGTTCTTCGTTCTTCGTGTTCTTCAAGTCTTGAAGATCCAAGTTCATTGCTTAGATCAACTAGTAGATTGCTCGACTTGTTCATCATCAGTGGATCTATCTTAAGCAATCAACAAGGTATGTTTTGGGAAACCCTTTTCTCCCTTCTCCCTCTTGGACGAACACACAAGTATGTGTGTGTGTTCGGGTTCTTCGTACAAGGTTTCTTTCTTGTTAACCTAATCTAGATTTCCAACATCCCAATCCTTTAGGTTTTAAGGATTAGGTTTAATCTCAGTTCCGCATTTAGGGATTAAATTAGCTAGTTGGTTTTAACCGGTCAAGAACAAGTTCATGTTCTTGGTCAGTATGGTCGAACCAAGTCAACTAGGAGGTTGACCCAAGTGGTCGATCAGTGTTCGTTGAAACCCTACCGTGGTATCAGAGCGTTGGTTTAGAGATCTAGACTAGATTAACAAAGATTGTTTGTTTACTTTAATTTAAGTTTTTTTTGTTTCAAGTTTTTCTTCTTCTTCTTCTTCACAATTTTCGAAAAAGAGAAGAACCCTAGGACCAAGAACATTAAACTAGTCTAAGTTTAATTGGTCAAGAAGGTTTCTAGAAACCCTAGCAAATTTTCAAAAACTATAGGAAAACCCTAGGATCAAGTATGTTAAACAAGATATGTTTAATTGATCAAAAGGATTCTTTCCTTACTTCCTTGAATTTTTCGTGACCAAGAAAGATCCCTAGGATCAAGTATGTTAAACAAGATTTGTTTAATTAATCAAAAGGATTCTTTCCTAATCCCTTAGAGATTTCGAAAATCTAGAGGAATACTTGGTCACCAAGTTTATTAAACTAGTCTAGTTTAATTGGTGGAAAAATTTCCTAGGCTTAAGAATTTCGAAAACCCTAAAGAACCCTAGAACATTAAACTAGTTTAAGTTTAATAGTTTAAAAGTATTGATTAGGATAATAATCTAAAACCTAGTTAATTAGACAAGTTTATGTCTAATAGGTTTAATTATTATTTTGATAGATTTATTAAAGCTAGTTCTTTAAACCTAGTAATATAGACAAAGTTTTATTGTCTATAAGGTTTAATTTTAAAAGTTTAAATGAATTTATTAAAAGTTATAATCTATCTTAGAATTTAAACAAAGTTTATTGTTTAAAAGATTGATTAAAATTAATCTTTTACTTAAAATAACGTCTTTGATCAAGAAAGTCAAAACCCTAGTTTTGATTGGTCAAAAACAAGATTAGGGTTCATCTAATTAATTTAGGGAATTGATAAAGAGGATGTTAATTTTTATGTTCTGAAATTAACAATGTGTATTTACTTATGTATATATATATATATATATATATATATATATATATATATATATATATATATATATATATATATATATATATATATATATATATATATATATATATATATATATATATATATATATATGTATTTAAATTTTTCGGAATTTTTAAGCAAAATTGAATTTTAAATTATGTAATAAGTTTATACACATTTTAATTAGTTCAAGTTAAAATGTATAAGTATAAACTAGATGTAATTTTCTTATTAGAATGTTACAAGTTTATTATTATAAATATACATATATACGAATATATACTAAATACAAGATAAAATGAAACAATTAAAAAGGGTAATGTTATTTTGATCTTTAAGAATAATATTATAAGCTAGTTATTGTATAAGTTATAATATAATTAAAACTAGAAAGTACAAAGTTATGATTTCACTATAACTAGAAATTGTACAAGTTGAAATTATATGTTTGACTAGAAATATACAAAGTTATATATATTAAGATGTATAAAGTTATAAGTTATTATAACTAGATAATTATACAAGTATAATATAAGTATTTTACAAGTCATGTAATATACTAGATTAATGATCAAGTAAAAATAACAAGAACCTATATTTAACTAGTTCAAGTTGAATATAAGAAAGGTTTAAACAAACTAAGAATTATTATATATAGTTTTTATATAACAAGTTTATTAGTTTTTTTCACCAAGTATAAACCGGTGATTGTGTTAGCTTAAGTTTCATCATGGCTGTTGAAGCTAGTGGGAGCTACACAAGAAAATCACAAAGTTTATAAATGTGTCGTTAAGACATAAGTTTTGGTTGAATCTAATAAGTCATAAGAAATGTTTGATTTCATTATTAGACATATAAAAAAAAATAAGATGTGTTAAACTAGGTTTATGTTTCAAGTTCATGAATCATAAAAAGTTTTAAAAGTTTAACATAAGTTTTTTAAGTAATATAAAACAAGTAAGTTTTATTAGAAATAAGGTTTCTCACAAAACCTAGTAAAAACTTTTTGTACACCTCTTTTTAGGTATACATGTAAAATCGTGCAAATTCTTGAAACTGTAAGTATTAAAGAATAGTTCTTAAGTTTTAAAAAGGTGTCTTGTAGAACTCTTCAATTCACAATTCACACATTTTAAACAAGGATTAAGATTGGAATAAAAGTTTAAGTTTAGTTTAAGACTTAAACAAACCCAAGAAAATCTTAGATCTAAGTACTATCCACCTAATGGAACACCTCACTTGTTAAACGATATTCATATTGTAAGGATAAAGAACCTTAGATATGGATTCAAATCATTGCTAGTGTTAGGGTGCGTAAGGTTCTGTGATAATCGGGAGTCCCGGCGCAGAGCATCGCACTGTCTTAGATGGTCTAATCTACTTTGGTGATAATCGGGAGTCCCGGCCCAAAAAGTACTTGAGTAGAATAAACATACTAGACTTTATTACTAACTTAGAAATGTACAATTAGATTGTACAAGGTTGTAATAAGTTATAAGTCTAAAGATTCTACGACCCCTAGGAATCGTGTCAAGTCTTGATACGATCGGTAAGGATGTTACCTACCAGAAATAGCATGTCTCGTCGGGAAGTGCCCAAACCTTGCGGCGAGAATGTGGTATATGGATCCTAGGCCTAAAATATTAATTATGGGTTTATAATATATTTTAGAGAATGTTTATTGATAATTACTAATTAATCTGGGTTTGATTTGTAGATGGCAGCAACAAACACAACGATAACCTACAACAAACTCTCGCGACGTTTCTTTCTAGGAAAGAAAGAAAAGACTGGGTCAAATTTCCTTAATTGGAAGCGTGATTTTAAAGTTATGCTCAGACAAGAGAGGGATAAGATTGACCGAGAAAGAAACGTATTGAAAACCCTGCCAAGGATGAAGAAAACGAACCAGGACAAGCATTTTATGCTTGTAAGGCGTACGCTTCTTGCAAAATGGCCGAGGGAGCATCAGTAGGTGCACACGTCATGAGAATGAAAGTGCACGTTGATCACCTTACTAGACTTGGTCACCACATGCCATTGCAGTTTGCAATTGACATGATACTCAACTCATTGTCCGATGACTACAAGTTCTTTGTAGCCAACTACAATAAACATAATATGGATAATTCCATTCCCGAGCTACAATCCATGCTCAAGGTTGTTGAGTTGAATATTGAGACCAATTCTTAAAGGGGTCGCATAACTGATGACTGCGATGAGGATGGGCAAGGTGGTAAAGGAAAGGGTAAAACCTATCCTAACCAAGGAGTGCCAAATGGAAAAGGTGTCAAACAAAAGGTCAAGAAGGTTAAGCCTAACACTGCGAGGACCGAGAACCGGTGCTTCAAGTGTGGTGAGGCTGGGCATTGGAAAAAGGAATTGTCCAAAGGGTGCAAGTGGTAGTGGAGGAAACGCAAGTTTCTCAGGTAACACAACCACACTTCTTAATCACTTTAAGATACTTGTAAAGTACATTACGAGTAATCTAACTTTTGCAATCGTTTATTGCAGGAGGAGATGGAAAGTGATAATGACCGGCATGAGATGGTGATGATACCACGAGCACCAAGTTTTATGATTCAGTATTTTGTGGATTCGTTTTAAACAATTTTACTTTATTGTTTTTGGATAATTTTATTTTATATTAAAACAAGTTTTATTTTGGTTTTAAATAAATTTTGAATCCATGGTTGAATTATATTGTGTGCATGTGTGATAATTACACTAGTCAAGATTTATGGCTAGATTGTAAGTCAAGTTTTGATTTATTTATGTTTCATGTTTATGTAATTGTTTGATTGTTGTATAAATAATGTCTTGATAGCTCAAGGTACTTAGATGCTAGTAATTAGAAAGTTTTTCTAATGAAATTATTTAAGAGTTTTATGGAAGCATAAGGTTCAAAAGTTATTGAACTTAGTTAAAACATCTTAAGTAATAGTCATTACTTATGATAGAAAGTTTTAAAGTATTAGTATTAATATAGTATGATTATATTGGATATAATCAACATAGACTTTAAGAGTGTTATTACAAGTCTTTTATACTTGTAGTAAAAGATTTAATGAAGTCATAATTCCCTAATAGGAATAATTGGATATTCGAATAATCCAAGTAAAATGACATAGACATTAAATGACTCTTAAAAAGGGACAAACTATATTAAAGTATTTAAGAATTAAAATGTATTATTGCAAGTCTTTTATACTTGTAATAAATACAATATTTAATCAAGTCATAATTCCCTAATAGAAATAATGGATATTTGACAAATCCAAGTAGTGACTTTGGAATTAAATAAGATTCTTAAAAGAATACTAATATATATATATATATATTTAAGAATTGATAGTATCATTCCAAGTGTTTCATACTTGTTAGATACAATAATCAATAAAGATCGTAATTCCCTAAACAAGAATGTTGGATATTCACAAATCCAAAGTATGATCTTAATTATTGATAGAATTCTTAAAAGATTAAACTACAAGTTATTGACTAGGTCAAGGTAGTAGTTTAAGAAATGCTTAGAATCCATAAAAGTAAGTGGGAGCTAAGACTAACGTAATTCATTAAAGAGGTTGATGAATTCAGTAGGTTAGTAAGACATTAACAACAAGGTTTTACCAAGTCGTAAGCCAAAGAGTTAAGAGAAATAATAAATTATCGTTAATTAGATTATTGCAAACCTAATAGCGTGATCACAAGTCTTGTGATTAATTATTGCATATCTAATAGGTTGTTAAACACTTCAGTGGATAACACAATCATTTAAGGAAATTTCTTTAACTAGTAAGAATATCTACAAATCAAGTAACTAAAAGAGGCTTTAGTTGCAACGATGATTTTATGAATTCAAGAAACTAAGGAGTTAATTTCCAATCCTCCTATGTTTACCGAATTACATAAAAAGGCAAGACTAGAATATGTTCTAAATTGTTGCAAGAACAATATCTAGCAAAGACAAAAGTAATAGTATTCCTAAATACTCGTCTTATGTCTTTAGTTTAATAGAAATGATTGGTTTAGTGATAAAGTTACAATTAAGTTTGTAAGAATCATTAAGTAATCAACACGAACGAAAGGATTAAGTAATGATCCAGTAATAATTCAGTATCTATGTCCAGTGAGGAATAATACTTGATTTAGTATCATTCTTATTCAGACTTTGTATGTTTTACAAGATCCATGAATAAAAGCTATTTATTCAAGAAGACACAAAATCCGTGACTACTCGTCTTGGTGGGAACCTCGATGGGACGTTAACATCATCGCGGTATTTGGTGGGAACCTCGATGGGATGTTAACGTCATCGCGGTATTTGGTGGTAGATTCGAAGTTCTTCGAAGATAGCTACACAAGTTTTGTGTAAATCAAATATCGGTGATATTCTGTTGGAGGCTCAACGAATATTGGATTGACCACCGTGACAATACTTCGTGGTTGAAAAGTTCAAAAGTATTGTTCACTAGGATTGTCCTTAAGTCTGAGGTATTTGGTTTAAGATACAATGACTAATGTGCTTTGGTTCAACTCAGACAATTTTGAAATACGTTTGTCATACGAGGCGATACTGGGTACAAAGGAAGTTGTATGTTTAAATCGAAATATACAAGATGGTAATTGCACCTCCTCTTTAGGAGAGATATTTATAGGTCCTTTGACTTGATAAGAAACTGGAAAGTGCACGGCCGTGCCCAAACGAGCTGATCTATTCTTTGTCGATTATCACAGCAGTTTGAATCAAGAATTCATAAAAATGATTTCGAATATAGGAGTTGATAATTTCTACCATGCTCTTATTCGTTATCACAAATATCGTGCTGCAAGGGATAAGCCTAACATAGTATGCCCAAGAAGTAGAGACAGAGTGTTCTTTACTAGGAGACGCTATTAAAGAGTTTTTCATAAACTATACCTAGGTTACGTAAGCTGTTTTTATGGGGTTGGTTACCTACATGCCCATCTAGAAGGCCACTGTAGCTCGTATCATTAAGACAAAGGTTACAAACTTGCACAAGTGGGAGTATGAAGGAATTGTGTGCAAAGTTAGTCAACCTATGATGATACATCCATGCCTACGAAACACTTAAGGGTCACACCGGTGAGTGCACGTAATACGAGCAAGATAAGCAATGATACTATGAAGAGGAATGATTTATAATAGTCATTATGAATCAGTTAAGTATTAAGTTAAGTTTAACTTATTACTAGATTAGTTTAACTAATTAATTAATACAAGTAGTTGTACATTTACTAGTTGAGTAAATATACAATGTGTTAATTAAAGGTTGTCCATGATATGATTTAAAGCCATTAAATCATATAGTAATTGGATAATATTGTTGTATAAATTATATAAAAGTTATTATATAATTAACTATTAGAAGTATAAATGCAAGTATAAAATTCGTGTATATGGGTACCGAATTATTAGTGTATTAATACTAGACATTTAGTAGTTAAGTGTAACAATAATAAACTAGTTAAACTATAAGGGTTTAAAGTGTAAGAGATAAGTTTAATTAAGAGATTAATCTTAATTAAACTAGGAGGACTTAAATGAAACTTATTCTATTATAAATAGAAGGCTTAAGGTTTCATTTAAACCTAATCAATCATTCCCTTTACACCTAGAATTCGAAACCCTAGCCCCTCCTCTCTTTCGTTTCGGCCGAACAGCCAAGAACACCAAGTTTGGTGTTTTTCGTTCTTCGTGTTCTTCAAGTCTTGAAGATCCAAGTTCATTTCTTAGATCAACTAGAAGATCGCTCGACTTGTTCATCATCAGTGGATCTATCTTAAGCAATCAACAAGGTATGTTTTGGGAAACCCTTTTCTTCCTTCTCCCTCTTGGACGAATTTCGGCCAAAGAACCCTAGGGTTCTTTGGTTGATGGTCGACGAGCACACAAGTATGTGTGTGTTCGGGTTCTTCGTACAAGGTTTCTTTCTTGTTAACCTAATCTAGATTTCCAACATCCCAATCCTTTAGGGTTTAAGGATTAGGTTTAATCTCAGTTCCGCATTTAGGGATTAAATCAGCTAGTTGGTTTTAACCGGTCAAGAACAAGTTCATGTTCTTGGTCAGTATGGTCGAACCAAGTCAACTAGGAGGTTGACCCAAGTGGTCGATCAGTGTTCGTTGAAACCCTACAAATGGTACTTAGATAGTGGCTGCTCAAGACAGATGAGTGGCAGTATGGAGTACCTTCTAAATTATACACCAGAGAAGGGGCCTTCAGTCAAGTTTGGGGATGATTCGGTTGGAAAAACAAGAGGGTATGGAGTAATCACGGCAGGCAACATAACCTTTAAAAGAGTTGCCTATGTAGAGGGTCTTAAGCACAATCTGCTCAGTATCAGCCAGATATGTGATGATGACAATGTGTTAGGTCACAACAACCCTGGATTACTTATATAATTGATGTTTTAATTATACTTAAGACAATTAAAGTGATAAACACAATATTAGAGTCAAATGTGTAATTCCACTCAGTGTGGTATGCTGCGGAAAAGCAATACCACTGATCAATTACAAAGATGTTATCGTGTAAAGTAAATTGGTAAGTACTCCTTTGCAAGATGATCTCTATTTATAATGGTATAGAGATCTTACATAATGGGCAAAGGAGTAACCGAAGGACTGAACTAGGAAAATGACTAAGATCAAGGGATTTGATCTTAGTCCGTTACAATACTGACTGTAACTCAGTACTTCTACTCAGTATTGGATTTCCAATACTGAGTTCTGATACTGAGTGGCCAATACTGGCCAAAGTCAGTATCACTCCTAAACTTAGCAACTAAAATCTACTATTTATTCTAAGCTACTCTATGTTGTTCTGTTATCTTAAGATGCCAAAGGGGTAAGGCATTTTGCCTTAACAATCTCCCACTATCTAATGATAACAAAACAATTTACAAAGAGAATAATACAAAACAAAAAATCAGGCAGCATAGTCTTCTTTTTCACGGTTTGTTGATTGATTAAAAGTCATAGAAGACTTCTTTCTTTATGTGGATGAACTCTTCTCTTTTCTTCAGTTCATCGCGCCTGTTTTTCAATACAGCAACAATCTTCTTTCTGAACCAAGAGTCTTCCTTCTTGGTTATCATCCATTTCAAGCCCACTAGATGACTAATAGGGGCCTTTGGCAGATCTGCTTCAGTAATGAAGCATTCCCTATCTTCTGAGTCACTGTACATATATCCAGAGGTTGGATATATGGTGCACTTTTGATCCTGAAAGATTAAGTTAGGGGAACAGAGTATGAGTTAAAGATCCTGAAGGTGTTAAGGCACTCAGGCTTGTTGTTCTTTATAGCCTCAGTCTGTTAGGGTAGAAAACCCGGTCAAACCTATTACTTTGTGAATCTGATGAACAAAGGAATATATAAGTTTAACTTATATAAATAATCTTAGTGAAACTCGTCTCATACCGAGTTGGTCGGTATCGGGTCATACTGAGTTGGTCAGTATGAGGTGATACCGAGTTCACGGACTGAGCTCCACATAGCGAGTTGGTCGGTATAGTTCAGTCTCATACCGAGTTGGTCGGTATAGCTCAGTCTCATACCGAGTTGGTCGGTATAGCTCAGTCTCATACTGAGTACATGGACCGACCAGTCCGTGAATGGTGCATTCCTTATTTGAGTAATGAATCAAATCCCTTTAATCAAGGGATGCACTTATTAGAATTGGGAGTTACACATAGAATAGGGTTAATTGTAAAACCTCTATACATTATAAATAGAGGTTTAGTCTTTAGTTGTTAAGCATCCTTTTGGATCCCGGTTGATCACTTGTGTGGATCACCGGTAACCCAATTCTAAATGTAACACTTTGTGGAGTGTTCTTGGTTATTCCGCAACCAAGAACACATTTTATACGTTTGTGCTTAATAAGAATAATCGTATGACGTATATGATCTTGTCTTTACCGATTTTATTAACAATATATGGGTGGTTGGGTCCTACAATCGGTATCAGAGCCAACCACCCATATATTGTTAATAAAATCGGTAAAGACAAGATCATATACGTCATACGATTATTCTTATTAAGCACAAACGTATAAAATGTGTTCTTGGTTGCGGAATAACCAAGAACACTCCACAAAGTGTTACATTTAGAATTGGGTTACCGGTGATCCACACAAGTGATCAACCGGGATCCAAAAGGATGCTTAACAACTAAAGACTAAACCTCTATTTATAATGTATAGAGGTTTTACAATTAACCCTATTCTATGTGTAACTCCCAATTCTAATAAGTGCATCCCTTGATTAAAGGGATTTGATTCATTACTCAAATAAGGAATGCACCATTCACGGACTGGTCGGTCCGTGTACTCAGTATGAGACTGAGCTATACCGACCAACTCGGTATGAGACTGAGCTATACCGACCAACTCGGTATGAGACTGAACTATACCGACCAACTCGCTATGTGGAGCTCGGTCCGTGAACTCGGTATCACCTCATACTGACCAACTCAGTATGACCCGATACCGACCAACTCGGTATGAGACGAGTTTCACTAAGATTATTTATATAAGTTAAACTTATATATTCCTTTGTTCATCAGATTCATAAAGTAATAGGTTTGACCGGGTTTTCTACCCTAACAATCTCCCCCTATCTGATGATAACAAATGAATATGTTTAACCTAATAAATAATAACGATCTTGTCTTGTATGGTCTTCTTTTTGAGATCTTTTCATATTCTTTATTCACTAAGTACTTCAAGAAAATATATGTCACATTAACTTTTCTCCCCCACAATCATTGACTCATCCTTAAACTGTCCGGTATATTTGAGTTGAAATGAAACATATCCCAAGAATCATTCAACTAGTAGATTTCCTCAGTTTGAAATGATTCAAATGATTGTAAAATAATATGTGACATGTACCCCCTTGAAAAACTTAGTATGAACACTTTAGCTTCAAGAACTTTAGCTTCATATTAAGAGAAAATATATATCGCATTGAGTTTTTCTCCCCCTGAATCATATACTTTCACATTAAACCGTTCGGTATATTTTATCTTTGACTTGAAACCCCACCAAAGAATCAATCAACTTATGGATTTCCTCAGTTTAAGATGATTTTATATGATTATAAAGAGCAAAACATGTGAAACATACTCACTTGTAAAATTCAGCTTTCAGAATTTCATTTCTCTAATTTTGCAGCAACTTCAAAAAATCATATCTCCATGTAGAATCTTCTGATCATTGTGATTTTTTTACACAACATACCTATACCTGTCCTCAACATCATATCTAAAAATCATAAGGATCCAATGGTTGAAACGATCACAGCAGTCTCATACTGACCACTCAGTATGAGACACTCAGTATCAGAAAACCAGCAACTTTGAAAATATGTATCTCTCAATATATGTTCCTGATCAGTCTGAAATTTTGATACCGAGTAAATGTATGTGTTATGGATATCATATCCAAAATTTATGAAGATTCAACGGTTACAAAAGATATAATTGCCGTTTTATCACAGTTGCGCAGAATTAAAAACATACCATAAATATTCGTCAATAATCTTCAATAATATATATCTCTTAATTAACGATTCCTTTTGAAGATCTGAACGGTGAAAACATTAAACACATTATGGTGAACCTTCAGTTACAATTTCACGCTCATTCGATGTTTGAAGAAGGAGATTTGATTTTTCTACCATGGCTGCCCAAAAAGTAAGGAATAAAAAGCATAGAATCTGACTTTTTGCGCCATACATATCTCTCTACCAGAAACTCGAATTGCAAACAAGAAGAAAATTAGAATTTTCAACCCAAGCAACTGCAAATTTTTGTTTCTTCTCAAGTTTCCTATCTACCATTGAACCAAAGAAAGCTGATGAAGCTTTATTAGATGAAGATTGGGTAGAGGCTATGCAAGAAGAGCTCATAGAGTTTGAGAGAAACAAAGTTTGGAACTTAGTACTACCTCCTACTGGCAAAACTATTATTGGTACTAAGTGGGTGTTCAGAAACAAGATGGACAAGGATGGTGTTGTCATCAGAAACAAAGCAAGGTTAGTTGCTCAAGGTTACAGGCAAGAAGAAGGCATTGACTATGATGAAACTTTTGCACCAGTTGCAAGAATTGAAGCTATTAGGTTGTATCTTGCATATGCAGCCTTTAAGAATTTCAAAGTTTATCAGATGGATGTCAAAAGTGCGTTTCTAAATGGAAAACTACAAGAAGAAGTTTATGTTAAACAACCTCCAGGTTTTGTTGATCCTAAATTTCCTAAGTATGTTTTCAAGCTTGATAAAGCTCTATATGGGCTCAAACAAGCTCCAAGAGCCTGGTATGACACCCTGTCTGAGTACCTTATTGAAAATAAATTTACAAGAGGTAAAATTGATAAAACATTATTTTCAAAACGGAAAGGTTCTGACATCTTACTCATTCAGATATATGTAGATGATATTATCTTTGGCTCCACTGACAAGTCAATGTGTGACTGGTTTGCTAAGATAATGTCAACTCAGTATCAGATGAGTATGATGGGAGAACTTACTTACTTTCTTGGTTTACAAGTTGAACAAAAGCCTGATGGCACTTTTATAAATCAAAGTAAGTATGTGCATGACATGTTAAAGAAATACAAATTTGAAAATTTATCTTCCATGCACACTCCCATGGGTACTCAGGATAAGATAAGTAAGGATGAAACTGGTAAACCAGTATGTCAATCCACATACCGAGGTACGATTGGTTCCTTACTTTACTTAACTGCTAGCAGGCCTGATATCATGTTTGCAACATGTTTGTGTGCTCGGTATCAGGCTGATCCTAAAGAATCACACATGAAAGCAGTTAAGCGCATCTTTAGATATCTTACAGGTACTCCTAACCTCGGTCTTTGGTATCCCAAAGACTCAAACTTTGACATTGAAGGGTACACAGATGCAGATTTTGCAGGTTGTAGATTGGACAGAAAGAGCACAAGTGGAGGATGTCAATTCCTAGGTGGAAGACTAGTTGGTTGGTCATCCAAGAAGCAAAATTCGGTAGCAACTTCCACAGAAGAAGCAGAATATGTTGCTGCAGGAAGTTGTTGTGCTCAATTATTATGGATGCAGTATCAACTCTTAGACTATGGGTTCAACTTTCATAAAACTCCCATTCATTGTGATAACAAGAGTGCTATTGCTATCACAGAGAACCCAGTCTATCACTCCAAAACCAAGCACATTGATATCAGACACCACTTTATTCGAGATAATGTGGAAAAAGGTAAGGTTGAGGTAGATTATGTACCAACAGATGCACAATTGGCCGATGTGTTTACTAAACCTCTCCCTGAGGAAAGGTTTATGTATTTACTAGGGCAATTAGGTATGTTGAATCCTTAATTTTTTTTCTTAATTTTCATTAAAACTGAACGCTCAGTATCACTCTTGTTGATACTGACCGCTCAGTATCACTAGTCTGTTATCATCAAAATTTAAAATTTTTATTTTTTTTATTAATTTCAAGAGTAAATTAATTTTTTTTATATTTTTTAAATTTTTTTTTCTAAAATAATTTTTTTACTCAGTATTGGGGTATTACGGCGCTCACACCGAGCTTAATCCTCATACTACTCAAACGGTAACCTTTCTTAATAGGAAAGTTACCGTTGGCAGAGGATAAGGCAGTCAAATCAGCCGTTTTTACTTCCCAATACCTTAATTATCTTTACATCTCCTTTAAATAACCGTTTTTTTTAACCTTCAAATATTTTTCAACAGTTATTTCATTCTTTCATCTAAAAGTCTCTCTGCGATTAACGATTTCACTCTTTCTTAGCAAGCACAAACATTTAAATCAAAATCACAGATTGCAAATTACACTTTCGTCGCTCCAGAAGTTGAATCGGAAATCAAATTCCGAAACGATGAACTGCCCAGGTTTGCAAGGAACAACATAACAGCAAACTTCAATATTCCTCAAGCCTGGGCATGCCAAGAATTCACAAACATTGTGACGTTTCTGAAGAATTGCCCAATTGATCGTGCACTGACCTTGTCTCCTCGAGCAATTTACCCAGAAATGCTATACGAATTTTGGTACTCTGCTCAACTCGATTCTCCAGATATGATTGCTGGGTGGGTAATTAGAGATCAAAGAAGGGCATTTGTTTCTACTGCCATCATTCGTGAAGCACTGAGACTTCCCGCCCAAGCTCAGTATGATCCATTTGTTGATAGAACAGAGGCACGCTCAGTTTTACCATTTTTGGGTCGAAGAGGAACTACGGGCACAATCAAAAGAAATGAATTTGGTCCTATGTGGGGTATTCTCATTACAACAATAATTCGGTGTATGACCCACAAGACAGGAGCTTTGGACCAAATAAATGAATTTGGGATGCAAATAGTACATGCCTTGTACTATGGACGAAACATTGATTATGCACGGCTCATTTTCAATGAATTAGCTGCTTTGATTCGGGCTAACACAAGGGAATGCAATGTCCCTTTCTGCAGATTTTTATCACTCATCTTTCAACACTCAATGCCCACACATATTTATGATGAGTTTCACAGTCCAAGGGTTGATCTTCCTCCTCTTAGTGAGAAGATTTTCTTTTACAGGCCAAGACAAGGAGAGCCTTTACTGAGTCCTTCTATGTGGGCCATTGTTCAAGAACACATAAATGATGAAGAAGACATGTCTGATACTGACTCAGAAAATGATGATGATGATGATAATGATGATAATAGTGGTAATGGAGCACAGGCCGGTCAAGATATTGAGATGCACGATGTTCCACAAGTTCAAGAACCGACTCAACAACATATCTCTCCACCTGCACAGGATCCTGATGCTCCTCATATTGAAATAGTTTTTGATACTGAGTCCTCCGAAGACACACCACTGGTCCTTCAAAGACGAAGAAGGAATCTTTCCCCTATCATTATGGGAAACTTATCATCTGAGGAGGTGCAGCCTGTAAATGTTCCATCTTTAACTGCATCTCTTCAAGCTCAAAGTTTTGTTGCAGCCACTGCTGACCTTCCAGGTCCAGAATTAGTTCCAACTGCTCAACCAATTGAGGAACCTCATGTTCCTCTTGATGTGGAGATTCAATATGACCAAACTACACTGGAAGGTGCTCATCAAGAAAGAGAGTTCGGTATTGAAGATGTTGGTGCTGCACATCAACAATTACATGTTCCTGCACCGACCTCTGCAGATGCTAGAAGGGAATCTGACAGAGTCTCAGGTATGAATTTCTAAAAAGCCCTTAAACTTATATATATATTTCATTCCCAAATAGAGACTAAGTATTGGCCAGTACCAACTCAATACTGACCAAAGTCTCGCACGATCTTTGAAATATATATCCTTTTATGGCCAACATAGCTAGCCCACTGCTGCTATGCAAAATTCATATACTGAGCACACTATTGATCATTGTCAGTCTACAGCTGTCTCAACATTTAAAGAGACAATGGTGGTTGATGTCACACTGACACCCACTGGTGCTGCTTGAATCATATCCAACTTATTTTTGAGTTGGATAGCATGACTCAAGAAATGATCACAAACCCTTAAGCCACAAAATCCAAAAACTCTTCCATGGGGTTTAGCCACATTTCTGTTATCACTCTAATACCGAGTGATAAACATTGAAAATAAGAAGAAGCACATCCCATGCTTCGAATACCGAAACCTAAACCTTTTAGTAAATGTGACTTATCCTATACTGAGCTATTTAAATTTACACACTCACTTTTACTAAAATCTTCTTACACATGCTATGCACAAGTCCACAATATTTCATCATAAACCAGATGAAATACAGACTTCACAAACTCTGTTTATATGATTATAGAATTAAACAACACCACAATTCTATTTGATAAACCTTTCTTTCTAACCAGTTTTCTATTTTTGTTTCTTTAGCACCATCTGTGCAGGGCATTCAGGCATCTCAGGCTGCAGCAGACCAAGTGACTCTGCAAGCAATCATGCAGCACATTCTGGCCATCCAACAAACTCAAAATATAATACTAGCCAGAATGGACAAGATGAGTGGTGATATTGACTCAATAAAACAGTCAGTCTCACTACTTCAACAACCACATCAGCCTCCACCAACTCCACCATTCTCCCATGGTGACCACAATGAAGAAGGAGAAGGAGAAGGAGGTGCTGGTGATACTGATGCTGCAACTGAGCCCATGCCCTCCCCTACTCTTGAAAAACCTGAAGGGGACATGTGTGGTGATACTGATCCTCTTCCCTCCTCATCAAATGATAACAAAAAGGGGGAGAAGAGACAAAGAGATACTGAGGTTGATCAAACTGAGCCATCTGCTCAGGGGGAGAAAAGAAGAAGATTAAATGAAGATCAACCTCCACAACAAGAACAACAACATCAGCAAAGCCCTCATACTGAGCCACTTCGGATTCAGTATGAGAGAAGAAGACAAAGAACTAGGTCAGCATTACAAGTTCAAAACCCACTTGAGCCATCTGCTCAGGGGGAGACTCACACTGACCAACCACAGCAAGCTTATACTGAGCCACCTGTTCTAGAAGAAAACAACTTGCAAATTGTGGTCTATAGGCCTTTTGTGTGGCCCATTGCTGATGATGAAAATGAAGAACATCCAGTGGCATCAGAAGAATTTTTAAACTTTGCACTGGATGAAGCAAATAAAGAAACCTCTTCATCATCATTCTCAGATGATGAAGTGCATACAAGAAAACCTATCTCACCTCATGCTGAAGGACCTTCTAGAATTCCTAGAAGACCAATAACCAGAAGAATGACAAATGTGGTTATGTCCTCAGAATCTAGTGAAGAACAAGATCCAGCTCCTCTGATCTCAAGACCTAGGAGATCTGCTCAGTTAACTGAGGAAAAGAGTGAAGCTGAGGATGAGATTGAGGCCCAAAAGTTCTTCCCTGTTAAGGAAGAACCTAAATCTGAGTCTGAAGATGTTCCAAGAAGATCTCATACTGTAAGAAGAACTGGAGATGAATTACTTGAACAGTATTGGAACATTGTGGCACAAAGAACAAGATTTAGGGAAACAAGGATGGGTATGCTGAGGAATAAAGCATTTCTAAGTGTAAGAGACATATACTGGCTAAATGAATTTGTCAACAAAATAAAAGTCAAAACTGTTGATAGATCAATTGTTGCAACTTGCACTGGGCCAGTCAGTCCTCCAATGAAGTTTTTCCTCCATGACATCCAAAATATGGGACTTCAAGATTGGATAAAGATTGCTATACTGATAAAGGAGATGCCCTCAAGATCCTCTGAAGCCCAAGTGATGATGGATGAAATCTGGGCTGTATCTGCCATATGCTATGAAAAAGGAATTCTTTATGCAGCAGAATACAGGGCACTCAGTGTGATGACTGAAGCTATGAAAAATAACAAACCTGAGTGCCTTAATACTTTCAGAATAATTCCCACATATACTGTTCCCTCCAACCTTATCTTTCAGGATCAAAAGAGTACCATATATCCCACATCTGGATATATGTATACTGACTCAGATGACAGGGAGTGCTTCATTACTGAAGCAGATTTGGCAACAGCTCCTATCAGCCATTTGGTGGGCCTTAAATGGATGATAACCAAGAAAGAAGATGCTTGGTTTAGAAAGAAGATAGTTGCTGTACTAAACAACATGCAAGATGAACTGAAGAAAAGAGAAGAGTTCATCCATGTGAAGAAAGAAGTCTTCTACGAATTTGAGTCGATCAACAAAGACTAAAGAAGAAGACTTTGCAGCCTGTAGCTTATTTTGTTTAGTTTCTCTTTGTAATTGTTTTGTTATCTTTAGATAGGGGGAGATTGTTAAGGCAAAAAGCCTTGCCCCTTTGGATCTTAAGATAACAAAACAACCTAGACTAGCTTTGATTAATATGTAGAATAATATAGCTAAGTTTAGGTCTGATACTGAGTGATCAGTATTGGAACTCAGTATCAGTACTCAGTATCAGATAGTGATACTGAGTACAAGGACTGAGTAGAAGGACTGAGTGATACTCAGTATAGTAACGGACTAAGATCAAATCCCTTGATCTTAGTCATTTCCCTTACTTAGTCCTTCGGTTACTCCTTTGCTCATCATGTAAGATCTCTATAAACATTATAAATAGAGATCATCTTGCAAAGGAGTACTTACCAATTCACTTTACACTTTCATATCTTTGTAATTGATCAGTGGTCTTGTTATTCCGCAACAAGCCACACTTAGTGGATTTATACATTGACTATATTCTTGTGATATCACTCTAATATTTCTCTAAGTATAATATTCTATCAATTAACATTAAAACAGGGTTGTTGTGACCTAACACAGTCATTACACTGAGTGCCCTATAATCTGCTTGATACAAGATGCCTTGTTCAAAGCATACAGCAGAAACAACCCAGATTTCATCCATCATTACTTGGGCTTCTGAGGATCTTGATGGTAACTCTTTGATTAATCTGGCAATCTTCACCCAGTCTTGGAGTCCCATATTCAGAATGTCATGAAGAAAGATCTTCATAGGAGGACTGACTGGTCCAGTGCAGAATGCAACAATGGACTGGTTAACTGTTTTGACTTTTATTTTGTTGACATACAAGTTCAGCCAGTTTATCTCCTTTACATTTAGGAATATCCTATTCCTCAGCATACTCATTCTGGTCTCCCTATATCTTGTTCTTTGAGCAACAATGTTCCAGTATAGTTGAAGAAGTTCATCTCCTGATCTTCTTACATTATGAGATTTTCTTGGAACATCTGCATCAGACTCAGTGTCAGGATCTTCTTCCTTAACATGGAAGAATCTCTGAGCCTCAATCTCATCCTCAGCATCACTCTTATCCTCAGTATACTGAGTAGATCTTCTTGGTCTAGAAATCAGAGGAGCTGGATCTGTTTCTTCACTTGATTCTGAGGACATAACCACTTTGGACATTCTTTTGGTTATTGGTCTTCTAGGAACTCTAGAAGGTCCTTCAGCTTGAGGAGAGATTGGTTTTCTTGGAGGCTCTTCATCATCTGAGGATGATGATGAAGAGCTTTCTTTATGTGCCACATCTAGAGCAAAGTTTAGGAAGTTTTGAGATGGCACTGGATGTTCTTCATCATCATCAGCAATAGGCCATACAAAAGGCCTGTACACTATAATCTGCAAGTTGTTTGGTTCTTGAGCAGAAGGCTCAGTATCAACTTGCTGTGGTTGGTCAGTATCAGTCTCCCCCTGAGCAGATGGCTCAGATAACTCTTCAACTTGCTGTGATTTTGCTGATGTTGTTGTTATTGTTGTTGCTGTTGAGGTTGATCTTCATTTGACTTTCTTCTTTTCTCCCCCTGAGCAGCTGGCTCAGGTTTATCAACCTCTTCTTCTCTTTGTCTCTTCTCCCCCTTATTGTTATCATTTGATTATCAGGAGTTGGAGAGGGCATAGGTTCAGTAGCAGCATCTTGTTCACCCTCAGTATTGGCATGGGAGGGTGATCTTCTGGGCTCAATTTCAGGACCATCTTCATCATTATTACCACCAAGTGGAGACTGTGGAGGTGGTGGAGACTGTTGTTGTTGAAGGAGTGCCACCGACTGTTTTAATGAGTCTATCTCATTACTCATGGCATCCATCCTGGCCCGAATATTATTCTGAGTGTTCTGCATGGCCAGGATCTGGTTGAGAATTGTTTGTAGAGCCCCTTGCACTTACTGAGACTGAGTGGCTTGTGCTCTTTGGCCCTGAATAGATGGTGCTAAAGAAAAAAAAATGTAAACTGGTTAGAATGAAAGGTTTATCAAATAGAATTGTGGTGTTGTTAAATTCTATAATCATGTAAACAGAATTTATAAGTCTGTATTTCATCTGGTTCGTGATGAAATATTGTGAACTTGTGCATAGCATGTGTAAGAAGTATTTAGTAAAAGTGAATGTGAATATTTGAGTAGCTCAGTATAGGATAGGTCACATTTACTAAAAGGTTTTGGATTGGGTAATCGAAGCCTGGGATGTGCTTCTTGTTATTTTTAATGTTTATCACTCGGTATCAGAGTGATAACAGAAATATGGCTTAAACCCATGGAAAATTTTGGCTTATGTGGCTTAAAGGTTTGTGATCATTTCTTGAATTATGTGACATTACTCAAAATAAGTAAGACATCATTCAAGCAGCACCAGTGGGTGTCAGTATGACATCACCATCATTGTCTCTTAAAATGTTGAGACAACCGTAGACTGACAAAGATCATTGAGGTGCTCAGTGTGTGAATTTTGCATAGCAGCAGTGGGCTAACTATGTTGGCCATAAGTGGATATATATGAAAGTTCATTTGAGACTTTGGTCAGTATTGAGTTGGTACTGGCCAATACATAGTCTCTATTTGGGAAAATATATATATATATATATATATATATATATATATATATATATATATATATATATATATATAAAAGTTTGAGAGCTTTTTAGAAATTCATACCTGAGACTTTGTCAGATTCTCGTCGAGCATCTGCAGAGGTCGGTGCTAGATCATCTAGATTTTGATTTGAGGCACCAGCACCTTCAGGAGCCTCTTGTCTGCTAACATGAGCACCTTCCATTGAATGTTGCTTAAACTGAATCTCCACATCAAGAGGAGCCTGAGGTTCCTCAATTTGTTGAGCAATATGTTCTGGTTCAGGACCTGGAAGGTCAACATTGGCTGCAACTAGACTTTGTGCTTGAAGAGATACAGTTAGTGATGGAGCATGAGTTGGCTGCACCTCTTCGGATGATAAAGCACCCATTATTACTGGGAATATGTTTCTTCTTCTTCTTCGAATGACTAGTGGTGTGTCTCTGTGGACTCAGTATCAGAATATGTTGCAATATGAGGAGCATCATGATCCTATGCTGATGGGGAAACATGTGGTGGTTCTTGTGCAGGATCTGGTTGAGCATCCGCCATCTCAACATCTTGAGCAACATTTCCACCATTACCACTATCATCATTATCATCAGCATCATCATCATTTTCTGATTCAGTATCAGAATGTTCTTCATCATTAATGTGTGCCTGTACAATAGCCCACATGGAGTGACTCAGTACAGGCTCTCTTTCTCTTGGCCTGTAAAAATATATCTTCTCATGTAAAGGAGGAAGATCTGCTCTGGGACTATTGAATTCATCATATACGTGAGTAGGCATAGAATTCTGAAAGATTAGGGATAAAAATCTGCAAAAAGGAACATTGGCTTCCCTGATTTGAGCCTGAATCAGAGAAGCAAGTTCGTTAAAAATGAATCTGGCATAATCAATATCCTTTCAATTGTACATGGCATGGACAATCTGCATTCCGAAGTCATTGATTTGGTCCAAAGCTCCTATCTTGTGGGTCATACACCGAATGAGTGTAGAAATTAAAACTCCCCACATTGGACCAAACTCCTTTCTTTTAATTATGCCTGTCGTTCCTCTTCGTCCAATAAACGGTAACACTGAGCGAGCCTCTGTACGATCAACAAATGGCTCATACTGAGAGTGACTGGGAAGACTCAATACTTCCCGAATGATAGCAGTAGAAACAAAAGCTCGATGTTGATCTCGGATAATTCAACCAGTAATCATGTCCGGAGAATCGAGTTTTGCAGAGTACCAAAATTCACACAACATTTCTGGATATATCGCTCGAGGAGATAGAATCAATGCTCGAGTGATAGGACAATGCTTCAAGTAAGTGACGATGTGAGTGAATTCAGGACAAACCCATGCCTGAGGAATGTTGAAATTAGCAGTGATGTTATTCCTTGCGAATTTGGGTAATTCGTCCTTTCGAAACTGAGTCGCCGGTGCAGCCTCCGGTGCAAAGAATCTGTAATTTGCCATCTGCGATTGTGTTTAAGAAATTTGCTTGCAAAGAAAAAGTAGAATCGTTAATCGCAAAGAGAATTGAAAGCGAAAGTACGAAATAACTGTTGGAAAGTTTGAAAGAAAGAAAGAAAACGGTTATTTAAACTTAATTAGAGATAATTACGGTATTGGGAAGTAAAACCGGCTGATTTGACAACCTTATCATGTTCGAACGGTAACTTTCTTATTAAGAAAGGTTACCGTTGGGGAGTATGAAGATTAAAGATCAGTTTTACCATTCCAGGACTTGAATACCGAGTTAAAAAAATTAAATTAAAAAAAAAATATTAAAAATAATAAAAACATTTAATTTAATCCATAAATTAATAAAAAATAAAAATTTATAACATTTGATAAATTGGACGAGTGATACTGAGCGGGTCAGTATTGGAACCAATACTGAGAGGTCAGTATCAGAAAAATTTTAAGGAAAATTAAGGATTCAGCATACCCAATTGTCCTAGTAGGTACATAAACCTTTCCTCATAGAGAGGTTTAGTAAACACATCAGCTAATTGATCATCTGTAGGAACGAAATCTACCTCAACCTTACCCTTTTCCACATTATCTCGAATAAAGTGGTGTCTTATATCAATGTGCTTCGTTCTTGAGTGATGGACTGGGTTTTCAGTGATAGCAATAGCACTCTAGTTATCACAATGAATAGGTGTTTTCTGGAAATTAAACCCATAGTCCATTAGTTGATACTGCATCAACAAGAGTTGAGCACAACAACTTCCTGCAGCAACATATTCTGCTTCTGCAGTGGAAGTTGCTATTGAGTTTTGCTTCTTGGATGACCAACCAACTAGTCTACCACCGAGGAATTGACATCCTCCACTTGTACTTTTCCTGTCCAAACGACAACCTGGAAAATCTGCATCTTTCTACCCTTCAAGATCAAAGTTTGAGTCCTTGGGATACCAAAGACCCATGTTAGGAGTACTTGAAAGATATCTAAAAATACGCTTAACAACTTTCATATGTGATTCTTTAGTATCAGCCTGATATCGAGCACACAAACAAGTTGCAAACATGATATCAGGCCTGCTAGCTGTTAAGTAAAGTAAAGAACCAATCATACCTCGGTATGTGGATTGACATATTGGTTTACCAGTTTCATCTTTACTAATTTTATCCTGAGTACCCGTAGGAGTGTGCATG
This sequence comes from Calendula officinalis, assembly GCA_963853835.1. NCBI lineage: Eukaryota > Viridiplantae > Streptophyta > Magnoliopsida > Asterales > Asteraceae > Calendula > Calendula officinalis. The sequence goes on from OY970828.1 coordinate 33,695,126, forward strand.
GAAGATAAATTTTCAAATTTGTATTTCTTTAACAAGTCATGCACATACTTACTTTGATTTATGAAAGTGCCATCAGGCTTTTGATAAACTTGTAAACCAAGAAAGTAAGTAAGTTCACACATCATACTCATCTGATACTGAGATGACATTATCTTAGCAAACCAGTCACACATTGACTTGTTAGTGGAGCCAAAGATAATATCATATACATATATATGAATAAGTAAGATGTTAGAACCTTTCCTTTTTGAAAATAATGTTTTGTCAATTTTACCTCTTATAAATTTATTTTCAATTAAATACTCAGACAGGGTATCAAACCAGGCTCTTGGAGCTTGTTTGAGCCCATACAAAGCTTTATCAAGCTTGAAAAGATAATTTGGAATTTTAGGATCAACAAAACCTGGTGGTTGTTTAACATAAACTTCCTCTTGTAGTTTTCCATTGAGGAAGGCACTCTTGACATACATCTGATAAACTTTGAAGTTCTTGAAAGCTGCATATGCAAGATACAGCCTAATAGCTTCAATTCTTGCAACTGGTGCAAAAGTTTCATCATAGTCAATGCTTTCTTCTTGCCTGTAACCCTGAGCAACAAGTCTAGCTTTGTTTCTGATGACAACACCATCCTTGTCCATCTTGTTTCTGAACACCCACTTAGTACCAATAATAGTCTTGCCAGCAAGGGGTGGTACTAAGTTCCAAACTTTGTTTCTTTCAAACTCTGTCAGTTCTTCTTGCATAGCTTCTACCCAGTATTCATCTAATAAAGCTTCTTCAGCTTTCCTTGGTTCCATGGTAGATAAGAAACTTGAGAAGAAACAAAAGTTTGCAGTTGCTTGGGGTTCAAACTCTAACTTTCTTCTTGTTTGGACACCTTGTTCAATTGGACCAATAATATTAGAATGTGGATGATCTCTATGTTCCCTTAGATTGTTTCCTAAGGGAGCATTTGAAACAAGGTTAAATTCTGGTCAGTATTAGATTGTTGTCTGCCTGATACTGAGTTGCATTCTGGTCAGTATTAGATAGTTCAGGTTGTTGTTCTTCTTAATTTTGCAGATCTGAGGTGGATTCTTGAAAGATACTGGAAGATTCACCTTCTTCATAGGTGGAATTGTTCAGATCAATTATTGGGAACTCAGTATTGGGGTTCTCAGTTATGGGAACCTCAGAATTTGATGCATTAGAGTTAGACTGAGTTATTTCTTGATCAGTGTCACTCATACCATGATCAACATAGTATGGATGAGACTTGGGCTGGTCAGCAATTGAGTGTTCTGGATTGCTTAGAATTTCTATGCCACTGATGTCTTCTATTGCTGAGGTAGAATGCTCATTCTGATCTTCATTAAACGTGACATGAATGGATTCTACAATCATCTTAGTTGAGATGATATACACTCTGAAAGCTTTAGAGTGTGGAGAGTAGCCCTTGAACACACCTTCATTTACTTTGGGAGCAAATTTGTTTAGATTTTGTTTAGTACTGAGTACAAAACACTTAGTCCACATTAGGAACCTTGCCATTGTACAACTCATAAGGAGTCTTTAGATGTCTCTGGACGATTGTAGCTCTGTTCTGATTAAAATTTGCACAGTTGACAGCTTCTGCCCAGAAACTCAGTGCCAGTCCAGCATGGCATAACAAAGTTCTTGCAGCTTCAGTTAATGTTCTATTTTTTCTTTCTACAACACCATTTTGTTGTGGTATGTATGCTGCATAGAAGATTTGAACGATCCCTTTTTCTTCACAGAAATCTGCTAATACTGAGTTCTTAAACTCAGTACCATGGTCACTTCTAAGTTGCTTGACCTTGTTGCCTTTTTGAAGTTCTTCTCTTTTGATGAAGGCAATGATTTCTGTTGTTGCATCTGATTTAGTCTTGAGAAAGATGACCCAAGTATATCTTGAGAATTCATCTAATAAGACTAAAGTATAGATCTTTTTGGCCAATGATGGTGTGCTGATGGGGCCAACAAGATCCATATGTATCATTGTAAGAGGTTCATTAATGGAGTGATTGACCTTTGATTTGAATGAACTCTTCTTCTGCTTGCCCATTTCACATGCTGAGCATAACTTATCTTTTGAATAAGTTATAGTGGGCAGCCATATCACCATTTTCTTCATACTGAGCTCATTTATATTTCTGAAGTTTATGTGATAGAGTTTCTTATGCCATAACCAGTGTAGTTCTGGCTTGACTTTAGACAGCAGGCAAACTCGAATAGTAGGGTCTATTTCAGATAGGTTGACCACGTAGACATCCTTTTCTCTTCTAGCAATGAGTACAGGTTGCCCTTTATCATTGTAGATGATTCCTGCAACCTTTCTGAAATGAGCTTCATTGTCATCATCACACATCTGACTGATACTGAGCAGATTGTGTTTAAGACCCTCTACATATGCAACTCTTTTAAACGTTATGTTACCTGCTTTGATTACTCCATACCCTCTTGTTTTTCCAATTGAATCATCTCCAAACTTGACAGAAGGACCCTTCTCTGGTGTATAACTTAGAAGGTATTCCATACTGCCAGTCATGTGTCTTGAGCAGCCACGATCTAAGTACCATTTTCTGTCACCCTACACAAGACACAAAAATAAGGATTAGTTCTTTTTAGGAACCCATTTTTGAATGGGACCTTTGGTAGGAGAAATAGGGGTAGACTTGATCTCTTTTGTTGGAGAGGTCAGTATCACTTCAGGGGAAACCTTGGAGGTTTTCTTTGGTGATACCGACTTAGTTTCTCTCCTTTTCTTTGGTACTGAATACGAGGACTTGAGAGATCAGTCCAGCATTCATCTCCTTTATGTCCAGTATGATGACATCTATAACATTTTCTAGGTCTATTTCTGAACATATTTTCATAAGGAATTTTAGAAAATTGTTTGACTTTTGGTTGATCAGTATTAGTAAGTTTTGCAAACTTTTGACTTAAAACTTTAATCTGATCACCAATAGATTTTAAAATATTATTTTTGTCATTTTTTAATGGAGTTTTAATGTTATGTTTAACTTGTTTTGAAGGAGATGGTTCTGGTGTCTTATTTTTATTTGGCAGAGAAGTCTTTTTAATATTAGACTTCTTGTTTTTGCCACTTCAAGATCCTGTTGAAGTTGATTTCTGGTTATCTTGTTTTAGAATGACAACTTGAACAGGTTCTTTAGATTCTTGAGTAGTTGACTTTTCTGTTCCTGCAACCTCAGTATTAGATAGAACATTTTGAGTAGTAGTGGTTTTATTTTCATTATATATCTCAAAAGTAGTTGTGTTAAATAAAACTTCAAATGGAGGAACAGCAGAAGTATCATACTGCACAACTTTGAGGTCAGTATCAGAAATTTCTTTTTCAGGAAATTCAATACTGAGCTCTTGTAGTTCAGTATAACACTTAGAACAGATGGAAGGACTAATTGGTTTTTCAAAAATGATTTTATCCTCTTCAATTGACTCAGTTTGACATCCAACTTCACAAAACGTTTTTGCTTTTACAAACTGAATACGGCTCATATCAGAAAATTCTTCAAATAAATCAGCGAAATTATTTCTATTTTTTAACTGAGGATCAACACCAAGTGCAGCCCTCACATTTTCTGGAAATTGTTGATTTAGACATTTATTTAATTTAATAGATGCAATTCCCCAAGATTTACACTGGTTTTCAAATTTTTCTTTTTCTAATTTGTGTAAATGAGCTTTATCAGCTAATCTTTGGTTAATGTCTTGTAAGTATAAAAAATTTAGTTCTAAATCTTTAAATTTTGCTAATTTATCTAAGTGTTCATTATTTACCCTTTCAAGTTCAAGAATTGTTAATTTTAAAGCTTTTTCTCTCTGTACTAAAGTTTTAAGATCAACAATCATATACTCAAAAAAAATTTCTTTTTCATTCACTGAATAAGTTTGAAAGGAACTCACCTTGTACAACTGAGTGGAATCCCAGTCAGTATGAACACTCATCCTCTCAGCTTCTTTGATGTCCATTTCAAAGGAGCTCTTCAAATCATCTTCAGTGAAAGCCATAAAGGCCTTGTTTTCAACATCTTCCTCATCATCACTAAGCTCTTCATCCATCCAAGCTTCAGAGTAAAGTGCTTAATGAGGTGCTCCATTCCCTGTTGCATTCTTGTCCTTGCTCCAGTTCTTTAGCTTGACATACTTGTCCCTATACCGTTAGGTCGGTATGCAATCTTGTCATTCTGATCAGTTTCAGTTGACTTGGTATGAAAATTAGCAGCAATGTGCATAGGCTTTCCGCACCTATAGCAAAGACCTGATCTAGGGTCAGTATTGGAAGAGCTAACACAAAGCCTCTTCTTTTTCAACTGATCCAGCTTCATAGACATAAGAGCCATTTGGGTTTCAAGCTCTTCTGCCTCAGCATCAGCAAGATCAACTTCTGGTTCTTCAGGCTCAGTCACAGTATATGCCTGTTGCACAACTAGAGCCATGCCAGTGGAAGACTTGTCAGTTTTCTTCCAGTTGATCAGTCTTGAAGCATTATTCTCCTCATGATTCAACATTAAACCATACAAAGTTTGTAGAGTGTATGACTCAATGTTGTTGGCAACATTGACAAAGTTTGTCATATCAAGAAACTGTTAAGGAAGACTATCCAAGAACTTTCGAACGAGCTCTCCTTCCTCCTTCACAATGCATACACTGATTAAATCATGGATAATAGTATTGAACCTGTTATAGAGAGTAGTGATGTGTTCATTTGGACTTGAGAAGAAATTTTCATACTTCCTTCTCATGTTGCTCTTCCTCTACAACTTCACCTTCGGTGTGCCTTCATAAGTGACTGATAGGCTATCCCACATAGCCTTTGCTGTTGGCAATTTCATAATTGCATTAAGTATTTCTTTGGTAACAACATTACAAATCACTCCCTTTGCTCTTGAGTCTAAACTGAATAACTGACGGTCAGTATCAGTCCAGGTGTGTTTTAGTTTAGGAACTGTTCTTGTGCTCTCAGGAGCATCATCAGTAGCAGCAACGGGTTCCACAGTTTGTGGAATGATAGGACCATCATTCAGTACAGTGAGTATCTCATGATGAATAGAATCAAGATACCACTGAGCTTTAAGCTTCCATTGATGAAAGTCTTTTCCATCAAAGATGGGCACTCCCTTACCAGACATAACAGGTGCTATGATTGTAGACATTTTGGATTTTTAAGTATTGGAGGGATAAGTATAGGGAATGGCTGCCAGGGTAATAGATCGACTAAATAAGGATTAATTTAGCCTGCTCTGATACCAGTTGTTAGGTCACAACAACCCTGCATTACTTATATAATTGATGTTATAATTATACTTAAGACAATTAAAGTGATAAACACAGTATTAAAGTCAAATGTGTAATTCCACTTAGTGTGGTATGCTGCGGAAAAGCAATACCATTGATCAATTACAAAGATGTTATCGTGTAAAGTAAATTGGTAAGTACTCCTTTGTAAGATGATCTCTATTTATAATGGTATAGAGATCTTACGTAATGGGCAAAGGAGTAACTGAAGGACTGAACTAGGAAAATGACTAAGATCAAGGGATTTGATCTTAGTCCGTTACCATACTGACTGTAAGTCAGTCCTTCTACTCAATATTGGATTTCCAATACTGAGTTCTGATACTGAGTGGCCAATACTGGCCAAACTCAGTATCACTCCTAAACTTAGCAACTAAAATCTACTATTTATTCTAAGCTAGTCTAGGTTGTTTTGTTATCTTAAGATTCCAATGGGGTAAGGCTTTTTGCCTTAACACATTGAAGCTCGCTTCAGGAAGACTGCAAGAATTATTCACAATGACAAAGGGCAACCTGTACTCATTGCATGAAGAGAAAAAGATGTCTATGTGTTCAACCTGTCTGAACTAGACCCTACTACTCGAGTTTGCCTGCTTTCTAAAGTCAATCCAAAACTGAAATGGATGTGACACAAGAAACTCTCTCACATCAACTTCAGAAACATTACTGAGCTCAGTATGAAGAAGTTGGTGAGAGGGTTGCCCACTATTACTTATTCTAAAGATAAGTTATGCTCATCATGTGAAATGGGCAAGTAGAAGAAGAGTTCATTCAAATCCAAAGTCAACCATTCAATTAATGAACCTCTTACCATGATACATATGGATCTCTTTAGCCCCATCAGTACACCATCACTGGCCAAAATGATCTATACATTAGTCTTGGTTGATGAATAATCAAGATATACTTGGGTCATCTTTCTCAAGACCAAATCAGATGCAACCACAGAAATCATTGCCTTTATAAAAAGAGAAGAACTTCAGAAAGGCAACAAGGTCAAGCAACTAAGAAGTGACCATGGTACTGTGTTTAAGAACTCAGTATTAGCAAATTTCTGTGAAGACAAAGGAATTGTACAAAACTTTTCTGCAGCCTACACACCACAACAAAATGGTGTTGTAGAAAGGAAAAATAAAACATTAATTGAAGTTGCAAGAACTCTGTTATGCCATGCTGGACTGGCACTGAGCTTCTGGGCAGAGGCTGTAAAGTGTGCAAATTTTACTCAGAACAGAGCTACCATAGTCCAGAGAGACCAAAAGACTCCTTCTGAGTTGTACAATGGCAGGGTTCCTAATGTGTAATACTTCCACATCTTTTGGAGTAAATGTTTTGTACTCAGTACTAAACAAAATCTCAACAAATTTGCTCCCAAATCAAATGAAGGTGTGTTCATGGGCTACTCTCCACACTCTAAAGCCTTCAGAGTATATGTCATCTCAACTGAGATGATTGTAGAATCCATCCATGTTACTTTTGATGAAAATCAGGATGTTCATTCTACTTCAGCAAAGGAAGACATTAGTGGCATAGAAATTTTATGCAATCCAGAAAACGTCATTGCTGAATGGCCCAAGTCTCACCCATACTATGTTGATCATGGTATGAGTGATACTGATCAATTCAGAACTCAACATGACTCAAATGCATCAAATACCGAGGTTCCCATCTCTGAGAACCCCAATACTGAGTTCCCAACTATTGATCTGAACAACTCCACATATGAAGAAGGTGAAACATCCAATACTTTTCAAGAATCCACTACAAATCTGCAAAATGAAGAAGAACAACAACCTGAATTATCCGATACTGAATAGAATTCAGCTCAGTATCAGGCAGACAACACACCAATTCAGCAAGAAATTGTTGACCTTGCTTCCAGTGCTCCCTTAGGAAACAATCTAAGGGAACAAAGAGACCATCCACACTCTAATATTATTGGTCCAATTGAACAAGTTATCCAAACAAGAAGGAAGATAGCTTTTGAACCTCAAGTAAATGCCAACTTTTATTTCTTTTCAAGTTTTCTATCTACCATGGAACCAAAGAAAGCTGATGAAGCTTTATTAGATGAAGACTGGGTAGAAGCTATGCAAGAAGAGCTTACAGAGTTTGAAAGGAACAAGGTTTGGAACTTAGTACCACCCCTGCTGGCAAAACTATTATCGGTACTAAGTGGGTGTTTAGAAACAAGATGGACAACGATGGTGTTGTCATCAGAAACAAAGCAAGACCGGTTGCTCAGGGTTACAGGCAAGAAGAAGGTATTGACTATGATGAAATTTTGCACCAGTTGCAAGAATTGAAGCTATTAGGCTATACCTTGCATATGCAGCCTTCAAGAACTTCAAAGTTTATCAGATGGATGTCAAGAGTGCCTTTCTCAATGGAAAGCTACAAGAGGAAGTTTATGTTAAACAACCACCAGGTTTTGTTGACTCTAAATTTCCTAATTATGTTTTCAAGCTTGATAAAGCTTTATATGGGCTCAAACAAGCTCCTAGAGCCTGGTATGATACCCTATCTCAGTACCTAATTGAAAATAAATTTATAAGAGGTAAAATTGATAAAACATTATTTTCATAAAGGAAAGGTTCTGACATATTACTTATTCAGATATATGTAGATGATATTATCTTTGGCTCCACTGACAAGTCAATATGTGACTGGTTTGCTAAGATAATGTCATCTCAGTATCAGATGAGTATGATGGGAGAACTTACTTATTTTCTTGGTTTACTAGTTGATCAAAAGCCTGATGGCACTTTCATAAACCAAAGTAAGTATGTGCATGACATGCTAGAGAAATACAAATTTGAAAATTTATCTTCAATGCACACTCCTATGGGTACTCAGAATAAAATAAGTAAAGATGAAACTAGTAAGCCAGTATGTCAATCCACATACTGAGGTATGATTGGTTCTACTTTACTTAACAGCTAGCAGGCCTGATATCATGTTTGCAACATGGTTGTGTGCTCGGTATCAGGCTGATCCTAAGGAATCACATATGAAAGCTGTTAAGCGCATTTTTAGATATCTTTCAGGAATTCCTAACATGGGTCCTCGGTATCCCAAAGACTCAAATTTTGACCTTGAAGGGTATACAGATGCAGATTTTGCAGGTTGCAGGTTGGACAGAAAAAGTACAAGTGGAGGATGTCAATTTCTTGGTGGTAGACTAGTTGGTTGGTCATCCAAGAAGCAAAACTCAGTAGCAACTTCCACAGCAGAAGTAGAATATGTTGCTGCAGGAAGTTGTTGTGCTCAACTCTTATGGATGCAGTATCAACTCATCGACTATGGGTTCAACTTTCAAAAGACACCCATTCATTGTGATAACAAAGCACATTTATATCATTGAGAACCCAATCCATCACTCAAGAACAAAGCACATTTATATCAGACACCACTTTATTCGAGATAATGTGGAAAAGGGTAAGGTTGAGGTAGATTTCGTCCCTACAAATGACCAATTGGCCGATGTGTTTACTAAACCTCTATCTGAAGAAAGGTTTATGTATCTACTAGGGCAATTAGGTATGCTGAACCCTTAATTTTTCTCATAATTTTCTGATACTATCTGCTCAGGAAGAAAAGGAGATGACCTTCTTCAACAATACTGGAACATTGTTGCTCAAAGAACAAGGTATAGGGAGAACAGAATGGGTATGCTGAGAAATAGATCATTTCTCAATGTGAAGGAGATATGCTGGCTAAACATATATGTCAACAAAGTAAAAGTCAAAACTGTTGACAGTTGCAGTCTGCACTGGACCAGTCAGTCCTCCCATGAAGATTTTTCTTCATGATATCCAGAACATGGGACTTCAAGACTGGGTGAAGATTGCCAGATTGATATAGCAGTTGCCATTAGGATCCTCTGAAGCCCAAGTAATGATGGATGAAATCTGGGTTGTTGCTGCTGTGTGCTTTGAAAAAGGCATCCTATATCAGGCAGATTACAGGGCACTCAGTGTGATGACTGAGGCTGTCAAGAACAACAAGCATGAGTGTCTTAACACTTTCAGGATCTTTAACTCATATCCTGTACCTCATAACCTTGTTTTTCAGGATCAAAAGAGCACCATATATCCAACCTCTGGATATATGTATACTAACCCAGAAGATAGGGAATGCTTTATCACTGAAGCTGATTTGCCAAAAGCTCATGTCAGTCATCTTGTGGGTCTGAAGTGGATGATAACCAAGAAGGAGGATTCTTGGTTTAGAAAGAAAATAGTTATTGTGCCCAACCATAGGCAGGATGAACTGAAGAAAAGAGAAGAGTTCATCCACATCATGCAAGACGTCTTCTATGAGTTTGAATCTATCAACAGAAGATGAAGAAGAAGACTCTGCAGCCTATGTTTTTGTTCATTATTTACTTCTCTTTGTAATTGTCTTGTTATCATTAGATAGGGGTAGATTGTTAAGGCAAAAAGCCTTACTCCTTTAGGATCTTAAGATAACAAGACAGCCTAGACTAGCTTAGAATAGTTTGTAGAATAATTTAGCTAAGTTTAGGAGTCATACTGAGTGGGCGGTATTGACCACTCAGTATCAGTACTCGGTATTGGAAATCCAATACTGAGTAGAAGGACTGAGTTACATTTTCTTATGTAACTGACCAAGATCAAATCCCTTAATCTTAGTCATTTTCCTTGTTCAGTCCTTCAGTTACTCCTTCGCACATTATGTAAGATCTCTATATCATTATAAATAGAGATCACCTTGCAAAGGAGAACTTACCAATTTACTTTACACGTTTATATCTTTTGTAATTGATCAGTGGTATTGCTATTCCGCAGCATACCACACTTAGTGGAAATACACATTTGACTCTAATATTGTGTTCATCACTTTAATTTTCTTAAGTATAATTATTATATCAATCATATAAGTAATATAGGGTTGTTGTGACCTAACAAAAATGTTGATTTTCGTGCGAAAAAGTTGGTTGGATGTGACAGAGAGGGGGTAGTGGAGTCGTTTCTGTGTCAGAGGTGTCAATCCTTCATTAATGCCAAATATTTTCACTCGAGTAGAAATATTTGCCACAGAGAACGTGTGGATAGGGATAAAAAGATGTGTTTTCAAGGAAAACCAAACGTTTCAACTTATAAAACTTGATAAGTTATCATTTTGAGTTGTTTTATTCGGCTGACTGATTTAAATTTAAAAGATTTTAGTCAGCCGAATGTACTAAGTGACAAGGTGAACATATCAGCTGATGATAGTACTTCAGCAGTTGATTTAAGCATTTAACATACCCAGCTCGCTGATTAAAAAATTGAAACGTTTTTCATCTAAAGGCTTAGTGAATAAATCAGCCAGCTGAAGGTCTGCAGAAATGAAATGAAGTTCAACATCACCTTGTTCAATGTGATCTCTAATGAAATGATAACTTATAACTATGTGTTTGGTTCTGGAATGAAGAACTGGGTTGTTGCTGATTGCAATAGCACTAGTGTTATCGCAGTAGATAGGAACTTTGCAAAAATTCATATCAAAATCAACCAGCTGATTCTTCATCCAAAGGACTTGAGCACAGCAGCTTCCAGCAGCAACATATTCTGCTTCACATGTGGAGGTAGAAACACTATTTTGTTTCTTGCTTGTCCAGCTGACTAGCTTTCCACCAAGCAGTTGACACCCTCCAGTGGTGCTCTTTCTATCCATCTTGCAACCTGCAAAGTCTGAATCTGAATAGCCAATTAGATCAAACCCGGAGTCTTTGGCTACCAAAGACCTAGGCTTGGAGTACCTTTAAGGTACCTCAAAATTCTTTTAGCGGCTATTAAATGAGATTCTCTAGGATCAGCTTGATACCTAGCACACATGCAAGTGGCAAACATAATGTCTAGTCTGGTGGCAGTGAGATAGAGCAATGATCCAATGACTCCTCTATAAAATGTGACATCAACTGATTTCCCAGTTGTATCAGCATCTAGATAGTTTGGAGGAGCCATTGGAGTTTTCCTTGATGACGATGAATTCATATCAAATTTCTTTAAAAGATCTTTGATATATTTTTCTTGATTTATAAAAATTCCATTTATAGTTTGCTTAACTTGTAAGCCAAGAAAATATGTTAATTCACTCATCATACTCATCTCATACTTCGTAGACATGAGTTTTGAAAAGCGTCTACAAAGTTTTTCATCAGTAGCACCAAAACTTATGTCATCCACGTAAATTTGAACAAGAATGATATCACCTTTGATTTTACGAATGAATAAGGTTTTATCAATCTTTCCTCTGGTGAAGTCATTTGCTAGAAGGAACGTGGAAAGAGTGTCATACCATGCACGAGGAGCTTGTTTCAACCCATACAACGCCTTATCCAACTTATACATGTAGTCTAAGTATTTAGGATTTTCAAAACCTGGGGGTTGTTTCACGTAGACTTCCTCTTGCAATTTACCACTTAAGAATGCACTCTTCACGTCCATCTGAAAAACTGTGAAGTTCTTGTAAGCAACATAGGCTAACAATATTCTTATAGCTTCAAGCTTTGCTACTGGTGCAAATGTTTCATCAAAATCGATTCCTTCTTCTTGTCTATATCCTTGTGCAACAAGTCTAGCCTTGTTGCGAATAACCACCCATTCTTCATCCATTTTGTTCCTAAATACCCACTTGGTACCAATTATTGTCTTACCAGCTGGTGGGGGCACCAGCGGCCACACTTTGTTGACCTCAAATTGGTTAAGTTCTTCCTCTATCGCTTGAATCCAGCTGGAGTTTTCCAAAGCAGCTTTGATATTCTTTGGTTCTTAAGCTGCTAAGAAACACGACCATAGGCAAAGATTACATGATGCCTTACTTCTTGTGACCACTCTTTGTTGTGGATCTCCAATGATTAATTCAATTGGATGCTCTGTGGTCCACTTGGATTGAGGAGCAGCAGAAGAGGAAGAAGATTCAGCAGAATTTGATCCTTGATGAGCGGCTGAATGCTCATCAGGATTGAGTACTTCATTTTGAACTAATCTTTACTATATATTAAGGATTTACCCCTTCCACAATTATCAAGGCTGAAAATTCAGCCAACACACTTGCTAATTGTGGAAACTAACTCCTTTAGTAAAATAAAAAAAAGGGCAGGCAGGATTCGAACACGCAACCTTCGGGTTAAGGTACAACAACAAAACCAACTGATCTAGCCTACGGCAGCGTTAATCTTCCAAAACAGTTATTATTTAATGTCATCACGTTGGTTGCTTCATCCGTATTGCTGCATCTACTATGTGGGCTTCTGCCTCACCACAATAATTAAGTGTCTGTCTTGTTGTCGACCCTACGTCTCTCCCCCATTGGCCTCCTCGATTTTGTTAAACCAGTCACCTTCGTTCGCCTCCTCGATTCCTAAAGCTTCACATCATCCGCCTCCTCGATCCCCTAAAGCTTTCACAAATCTCCACCCTATAAATATATCACGTCGACGATGGACGAAGATGACCGATTTGAAAAAGTTGCTCCGGTCTCTCATTTTTCGTAACGAAGATGACCGATCGGTATATCATGTCTCCGTTTCTCCATGTCATACAGAGGTATTTGTTTTTCTGCCCTAATTTGTATTCATTCCATGCTTTGTAGTTTTCGACCTCCATTTTTACCAAGTTGAAGAGTCAATTAGTATTTCTATGGTTACGATTTTTTGCGGTGTTTAATTTGCAGCTATTTATTTGACTTTTCTTTTTTAGGTTTGAACTTTAAATAAATTCCTTTTTGGGACGGAAGTGGTATTTTGTGAATATCATCTTAGTGATTACATTAGGTTGACGTAATTGAAATGAGGATGTTAATGAATTTCCTATGGTTTGCACTTTTGCAAGCAGCTGGTTACGGTTAATTAGTTTATCATAACCTCCCTTCTTAAGTTAGCACATGATAATTAGTTTCTTATCATGGGCTATACTAATCTGCAGGTAAATCAGCAGTTTTGAACAGTTTGACTGGCCATCCTGCTTTATTATGACTTCATTTTTCTTTTTTCTCATTCTTTGTTCCAATAATTAGTACCTAGTTTGTATTTTTCTAAATCTATGTGAGTAAAACGTTAGTAAAAGTTAAATCTTGAGTTAGAAAGTGGTTACAAAAATAGACTTGTAATTTGGCTTGCTAGCTCTGACATTTTTATTCTGGCTTAAATTAAACATCCAACTGGTGAAGGTGCCGATTTGCATCGAATTAAGAATGGTTGAAACCTGAAGCAGCAACTGCCAGTAAATGATATGTTCTGCAGATTGATACTAAATCCCAACCTGGGTATGCAAGTGAGTCCTCCATTTAAATGCCAAATATGAGTTTAATTTTATCTTAAATATGAATTCGCCATTTATTACGTCATAGGTTACATAAGCAAATGTCGGAATAAAATATACCCGAAGCTTAAAACAAGAACATGTGTGTCTTGATTTATTCATTTCACAAGCATTTTGAAAACTTATTATTTGTTCTTCAGAAGCAATGAGGAAAGCGAGACCAAATAATTTAACTTATTATTTTCCCGTTTTTTCACTAATGCATAATACTTCATCTTTTTATGCATGTTTCCCCTGGCTTTTCACTTATGTAGAGAACAATGACGTGCAAAAAGGCAGAGCAAAGATTTTTTTTTCGTGGAGTAAAGTTTTGGATCAAAGATGGAGAAATGGGGGCTCCATGTGCCTTTGTAGCAAACTTCTAAGATGTAAAAAGATCCTTTCTAGGATTTAATTGTTAACTTAATGCTTCAGTTAAGTTTCTTTATAGAAACTATTATAAATCATAATGTTCTTAATTTTCTATTTCATTTTTAGAATAAGACACAAGATGTCACCTGTTTCTATTTACTATAGGCTGTATCATTGTTGCTGATGGTTTGTTTTTTTAAATATGTTTTTGTTATGATAGAATGTGGATGGAGTCAACTACTTTCATGTCAAAGTCTGATCCATTAGATATACTATAGGTACCAATTGTTGGGAGTTATGATAATTAAGCAGTAGAATAAAGATTAACAGGATAAAGTGATGCCAAAATATTAACTGCTTAAAACCCGTTTTTAGTATCTTGAACTAAAGCTCAAACATCTCATGTAAAATGGTAGTTACAACTTTTAGAATGAAAACATAATGGGAAATTTAATAGCACGTTTTAGTGAAATATTGTTAGAAGTTAAATTAGACAATGTAGCAATATTGGTTTTGTGTCTTGTGTTCTTGAGTATTCTTTTTATCCACTGTCTCTTGACAGTTATGAGGAGGTCAAACCTTCTACGGGTCAATCTTTTGATACAGGCCCCACCCCCAAAACGGGGCAGGGGACTGTAAGAACGAAAGCAACTCAAACAATGTGAAAACATTTGCAACATCATCAGGTTGTTCTAAAGGTTCAGTATAGAGAGATAGTGTTAGTAGAACAAAAAAAAATGTAAAATGATGAAGTGTTTGTGTTTTTTGGCCTTCTAAATTAAGAAATCATTTATACAGAAGTTGAAGGCTGTTTTTTAGGAAAATAATTAATATACATAGAGATTTGCATGTGATGGAAACTATTATATACATTAATGATCCTTTTTTCATTTGGCCAAGATGGTCAAAATTTGGTAAAAAAGCAAAATTCCTTACTCAAAAAGCTTCATGGACACTCTTTGTAAAATAGCTAAATTTGCATAACCAAAGGTGTGTCTGAGAGAGATCAACCACCTATTATTTGAAGTCGTAAGATTATTATATCACCACTGTAACCACCACAATCAACTAGCAGGGTACCTGCGCTGCCGCGCAATGCGGCGACGGGTAGCCGTAACTAAATTGTAGAGTTTTTTTTGGCAATAGTCAAGACGTTACCTTCAATTAGTGTTGAATAACATGGGTGGTAAGATCTTCTTGTATACATATTAAATTGTATCCGAAAAAAAACAGGGGATGATTTCGAGGTTTTGCAGTGTTATGTTGTCTGTTTATTTGGAATTAAACAAAGTGTCATTTAGATCAATCGGTTAACACACAGTCAGTACTCACAAAAGGTCTTGTGTTCGAATCATGTAAGCAACATTTTTTTATTTTTGTGGTGTTTAAGATGTTACTAAAAGTAGAAATAAGTTTAAGTTTAAGCACTTCTATATTTAGTAGTCCTAAACACATTATAAAGGAGTAAGATATTGTCGCCATTAACCATTACTACTCACCACCACCCACCACTATCACTACGCATCACCACCTACCACCATCACTACAAACCACCACCATCACCACCATTATCGTCACAGGTACCCGCCGCTGCATTGCGCGGGTACCTGCTAGTCTTCTTGAAGTATGAGAAGGTGGCTTAGAGATAGCCTTGGATGATGCTCTAGCTGTTGGAATTTCTTGTTGGACAGCTGCAATATCTACAAGATATGTAGGCGCATCATGAAATGTCTCATCTGATTCGTTGATGGGAACATCAAAGAGGTTTAAAGCATCGAAGAATGCTTCAGCTGCATCATCAGAAGATGGTTCAGCTGATCTCTGACATGCATCAGATGGAACAGCAGAGGTGGGATTTAAGATTCTTCCAATGTTTGTCATCTTTTGTTGAAAACTATGTATGCCTTAGATACAGTGGAGTACCCCAAGAAAATTGCTTCATCAGCTTTAGAGTCGAACTTACTCAGCTGATCTCGTGTGTTTAACACAAAACACACACACAACCAAACACATGAAAGAAACCGATATAAGGTTTCCTCTGACGGAGAATCTCATAAGAAGTTTTCTTGTGTCTCTTCACATAGAGAGACCTGTTTTGAATAAAACAAGTTGTGTTAACAGCTTCTGCCCAAAATTGCTTTGGCATGTTTGACTCAGCAAGCATTGTTCTTGCGGCTTCTATTAGGGTTCTATTTTTTCTTTCAGCAACACCATTCTGTTGAGGTGTTCTAGCAGCTGAAAATTTTTGTGAGATCCCAACTTCTGAGCAGAAGTCTTCCAATGTACGATTTCTGAATTCAGTACCATTGTCTGATATCAGCTGCTTTACTCTAAACCCATTTAGAAGTTCCATCTTCTTGATGAATTTGATGATTTCCTCAGTTGCATCACTTTTGTTTTGAAGAAATATGACCCAAGTATATCGTGAGTATTCATCCACGATAACAAGTGTATAATTCTTTCCACCTAGACTTTCAGTGCTCATGGGACCAAAGAGATCCATATGAAGCATGTGTAGGCAGTTGTCGATGGAAAAACATTGCTTTGATTTGAATGAGCTTTTATGTTGTTTCCCTTGTTCACAAGCTGCACACAACTTATATATTTCGTACTTGATCTGTGGCAAGCTATTCACTAGCTCTCCTCGGGACAACTTAGATATATTTTTAAAAGTTTAAGTGACAAAGCCTTTTATGCTACAGCCAATTTAGCTCTTCAGTGGAGTGAGAGAATAGACAAACTTCTTAGTTTTGAGGATTCATGTCAAGTGTATATACATGGTTGTTTCTTGGTGCTATAAGCACTACTTTTGCACTTTTATCTGTCACCATTCCTCTGTACTTATTAAAGTTCACTGAGAACTCTGCATCACATAGTTGGCTAATGCTGATTAAATTATGTTTCAGCCCGTTCACATACCTAAATATTGTGATCTTTACAGATCCATTAGAGATGGATCTGTAGCCTTCAGTTGAGTCTCTATCATTATCACCAAAAATTACTGGAGGACCAGCACAAACTTCGAACTCTTCAAGCAGGGATTTGTATCCAGTCATGTGTCTTGAGCAACCGCTATCTAAGTACCAGACGTGTTTTCTTTGATCACCCTGCACATAAGTTTAAAAGAGTTAGTTCTTTTTGGGGACCCACACCTCTGTGGGTCCTTGAGATTTCTTGCTAGAACTCACATGGGTTGGGTTCTTAATGGACTCACAAGCTGAAGTTGGAGAGGGTCTTAAGGTTGTGCTGTCACACTCACTTGCCCTATGTCCACGATTTCCACACTTATAACATTTTCTGTTCTTTTGTAGTGGAGTGGAAGGTGAGGCAGTGGGGTTGGGTACTAGACCCAAAATCCCTTTCTGACTATCTGAGATAGTCAGAGTTTGCACGAGTGATGTCAGCTTGCTGACCTTTCCTTTCAGCCGTTTGACAGACACAGTTGAAGAAGGACTTGGAGTATTTTTAGAAACACTCTTACCTTTGTTCTTTGCAGCTCGAGTACGAACTCCAACTGGCTCACCCTTTGAGGGTGTAAGAACAGCCTTCTTTCCTGTTGTCTTGCTAGTCTTCTTCTGAAGTCTAGCAGAAGTAGCAGGCGCTGAACCCAAGATAGACTTACTTGGTTCAACAATGACTACTGTAGGGGTCCTAACAATTATGGCAGAGGAGTCAGCTGATGACTCTTCTCCAGTAGTTTTAGAAGGTTCTTCTGTGGACATCTCAGTAGCATAGGTTTTGGTAGACCTAACAAAGGAACCAAAAACCAACTCTTCAGCTGGCACAGAAGCATCAACTTTTGAGTAGTACGGATCATCCGTACTGCTGTCAGGTACAGCGGCTGCAGCAAGGAAATCTCCTCCTAATACAGCTTGTACTTGACTAGGAATCTGTGAGTTGACACACTCACTCACACGTTTGGATGATCGAGACCATGATTCACAAATCTTTTTAATTGCTTCCAGTTCTTTAACTTTTTCATTAAGATCGTGTTGAAGAACTGAGTTTATAAATTTTGTTTCAAAAAGTTCTTCCTTTAAAGTTTTGTGATCAATTAATCTTTCTTTTAAAAATACGTTTTCACGAAGAATAGCACTGGGTTTATCCAAACATTCACCTTTCAGCTGATCAATGAAGTGCAAGTCACAGATAATGGAATCAATAATATCACTGGCTTCGGAAGCCTCAGCAGAGGTTAGAGAGGATACCTTTTTGTGAACTATGTTGACACATTGATATGAACCAGCATCATCAGCTGTAATACTTTCATCAGCACGAGCCATCAAACACATTGTGTCCATGGGTTCATCATCATCGGATGAGCTGTCACCACAGTCAGCCAGTCGTGAGTTTCAGCTACGAGACCCTTGTCAGCAATTTTGCCTTCAAGTTCCTTCTTTTCTTCTAGGATATTTTTGGTGAAGGCTTGTAGCTTTTTGGACTTTTCTTCAATGGACTCACCACTTGAAAAGGATGAACTAGCTTTCTTCTTCTTGCAGTCGTTAGCATAGTGTCCCTTCTTGTTACAGTTGTAGCATGTTATCTCAGAGATATCAAGAGTCTTTCCAGAGGATCTGGAAGGAACAATTGATGAAATAGGTCTGCTACTTGAGCCTCTAGCTGAGGAGCCCGATTTGCCTTTAAACTTTTTTCTATTTTTGACAAGTAGGGCAAGCTCAGTTATAAGGGCATTATTATCTTCGTCTTCATCGATCTCTTCGATGTTGTTGAACAAATCAACAGTTGAGGTTTTGTCAGCTTCATCATCTGAGGGAGGATATTCAATTCTGCTGGGTTTGTTTAGAGAAACAAGAGCAGCTGAAGATCCTGAGGAACTCACTTTAGAGTCCTTTGGAGGTTGAAATTTGTTGAGTGCAGTTCTCTCATGGTTTAGAAACATGCCATAGAGAGAGAAAAGAGTATAATCTTTTATCATGGGAGATGTACTCATGCAAGTTATAATGGTAGCCCATTTAGAGGGAAGAGCTGCCATAAACTTACACATCTTGGACATATCGTCCTTTTCAACCCCATGAGACTTTAGCTCGTTTAACAGAATGTTATAACGGTTGAATGTTTGAGCTATTGCCTCACTAGGTTTGGCTTTAAACAGCTCGTAGTCATGGTCGAGCATGTTTTTGTTGTGTTCACGCACAACGGATGTGCCTTCATAAACTTCAGCCAACCTTTCCCACATCTCTTTGACTGGGTCACAAAATTAAATATTGTGATACAGTTCATCACCAACGGCTTGAAAAAGCATGTCCCTTCCTTTGTTCTCAAGATGAACAAGACGTTGCGTCTGTCCATTTCAGATTTCACAACATAGTGTTCTGGTACTTCGGGGGTACCAGGGATAAGGGTTTTGGGAATGTGTTTTCCTATCGTTATATTGTCTTGATGTTTTGGGTGATAGGTAACCATGTGGGATAACATACGAGTTTTCCACATGGGGTAGTTGGTTTGAGTGAGTTTGGGAGGTTTTCCAGGTGATGGAAGATATGATGTTGTAGGTTCAGCCATAACAGATGCTCAAAGTTGATGGAAAACAACTTTGACACTTGTTCTGATACCAGTTGTTGGATCCCAACAACACAAACGTGTTGTGTTATGACAAGTAAAGACGATTAAGATAAAGAACACACACGATTTCAATGATTAAGAGTTTATTAAAACAACTTAATACAGTACAAAGGTTGTAGAAATAGATAGTACACACTAGCTAAAACTCTATACTTGAAGTGACACTTTTGTTCGCTCAAACTAGAAGACAATGCAAGGAGAGTTTATATTAGCTGATACTAACAGCTGATATTGAATGCATGAGTGATAACTATTAAGGAGTTAATATCAGACAATAACAACTCTCAGAGAATGTTCTTGTGCTATGAATGTGAAAAGGTGTGTGTAAATGCAAGCATTTACGTCTCTATATATAGCCCAAGATTTGTGTTCCTTTGTCCACATGATACTCGACGTGTAAACATATCATTCGTCGATGTAGACTTGTCCACGGAAACATTAAATGCATTGCATATGTTGTAGTCTCAAGTGTACTTTGTGTCAACTCCTTTTGCTACCTTTTCTGACGCACAGTGAAAAGGTGTACTATGATAGTACAAAACTAGTTGACTTTCCGTTTACATGCTTGGAGGGACAAACGAAGATGTACTGACATGTTATCTTCTATTCCAAAATAGAAGATCTTCATCGTTTTCTTCTTCTTTGAGCGGGAATGAACACTCTTCTATAGCTGCTGATTTGACTTGTTTTCCTAGGGCTAAGTACATACTCAGCTGAAGGTTTATTGCATATACTTGCTTCAGCTGAGATACGTACTTCAGCTGATTTTATTCTTCTTAGCTGTTGATCATCAAATCTTATTTACTTAGTCTAGGGACTAAACTTCTCCTCTTTAGGAGAGATATTTATGGGTCCTTTGACATGATGAGATAACTGGAAAGTGCATGGCCATGCCCAAATGAAATGATTTGTTCTTTGTCGTTTATCACAACAGTTTGAATCAAGAAGTCATGAAATGATTTCGAATACAGGAGTTGATAATTTCTACCATGCTCGTATTCGTTATCACAAATATCGTGCTGCAAGGGATAAGCCTAAAATAGTTGCCCAAGAAGTACAGACAGAGTGTTGTTTACTAGGAGATGCTATTAAAGAGTTTTTCATAAACTATACCTGGGTTACGTAAGCTGTTTGTATGGGGTTGGTTACCTACATGTCCATCTAGAAGGCCACTGTAGCTCGTAACATTAAGACAAAGGTTACGAACTTGCACAAGTGGGAGTCTGAAGGATTTATGTGCACAGTTAGTCAACCTATGATGATACATACATGCCTACGAAACACCTAAGGGTCACACCGGGGAGTGCATGTAATACGAGCAAGATATGCAATGATACTACGAAGAGGAATGATTCATAATAGTCATTATGAATCAGTTAAAGTATTAAGTTAAGTTTAACTTATTACTAGATTAGTTTGACTAACTAATTAATACAAGTGTTTGTATATTTATTAGTTGAGTATATAAGCAATGTATTAATTATAGATTATCCATGATATGATTTAAAGCCATTAGATCATATAGTAATTGGATAATATTCTTGTATTAATTATATAAAGGTTATTATACAATTAATTATTAAAAGTATAAATACAAGTATATAATTCGTGTATATGGGTACCGAATTATTAGTGTATTAATACTAGACATTTAATAGTTAAGTGCAACAATAATAAACTAGTTAAACTATAAGGGATGGAAATGTTAAAAGGAAGTTTAATTAAAGATCTAATATTAATTAAACTAGAAGGGTCCTAAGCGCAACTTATTTGTATATAAATAAGAGGCTTAGGGTAACCCAAAAACCCTTGGTAGCACCTCACGAAATCTTCCCTCTCCTCCCCCTTGGCTTCGGCCGAAACTACACACAACACAAACCTTTGTGTTCTTCGTGTTCTTCAAGTATTGAAGAACAAATTCATTGCTTAGATCAACTAGAAGGTCGCTCGATCTGTTCATCATCAGTGGATCTATCTTAAGCAAACAACAAGGTATGTTTTGGGAAACCTTTTCTCCCTTCTGCCCTCTTGGACGAGTTCGACCAAAGAACCCTAGGGTTCTTTAGTTGATGGTCGAACGAACCACACAAGCAATGTGTGTGTTCGAGTTCTTCGTACAAGGTTTCTTTCTTGTTAATCTAATCTATATTTCCAACATCCCAATCCATTGGGGTTTTAGGATTAGGTTTAATCCCACTTCCGCTTTTAGGGATTAAATCAGCTAGTTGGTTTTAACCGGTCAAGAACAAGTTCATGTTCTTGGTCAGTATGGTTCGAACCAAGCATACTAGGAGGTCGGTCCTATGGGTCGATCAGGTTATATGAAACCCTTCAAAATAATCACACATATTAAATATATATATATATATATATATATATATATACTTTAGTTACCTCCGTGGTAACCCTAACACATTCATATACATTGATCACCTCCTCGGTAATCCTATCACATTCATTTATAGCCTATTCGACCCGTCAAGTTGTTCGGAATGCCTCCAATCCAACGAGACCCCAATTCTGTCCTACTAACCAGGATGCCTCCGATTCAGTAGAACCCCCTTTGTCATCATGTCCAAGCAAGGTGACCAATCTTATCTTACTAATCAAAATGCCTCCAATTCAGTAAGATCCGACATCTTGTTGGGTGATCGGAATGCCTCCAATCCATCAGTTTAAAGATACCGTGATAACCAGAATGCCTCCGAATCTACCACGTACCTGTCCTATTTCAGTCTAACCGTCATAGCTATTACATGTGACTATATGTCACATCTATCAACAATGACGTAAGGCCATCATACAAACTATCCATATACTAATCTCACTTAGTATTCACACAATCAAACCAACTAGTTAATATAAAAATTAAATAACTAAGTTATCATTAATAGGCACATATTAAAAATATTTCTTTACCGCTATGTACCCAGTTTTTAAAGGTCACATGTACTCACCTTAGCCAAGCTTCCTTCAAATGTGTCTCTTGAACACAACTCTTACTTTCCAAGACTTGTTAACTTCAAGTCTTCCAATCTAAGCCTTAATATCGGAACCACAAATGGTTTAACATCAAACATTACCATTGACTACATGATCTACCACTAGTTAACTACTAGTATCATTTTCCCCAATTTTACAAAACCCTAATTTTTATAAAACTCAAAACCACCATAGATCCAAGTCACAACCCAGTCCCATGGTGAAATACTGTAGATCTAAGTTAACTAACTTCATTTCACCCTTTGAAGTAACACTTCAAGCTAGGGTTAGCAATAACCCAACCAAATTCCCCAAATTTTACATCTAGAGGTGAGAAAGAAGAGATTTACCTTAATCTTCAACAATGGAAGAAGCATCACGTGATTTGGAGTCTAAAATCAGCTCCAAATGCCATTTTCCACTCAAAATAAGTATAAGCACTTGTAGGAGAGAACTAGGGTTTCGAAATGAGAAATAAATGCATAATCCCGTCTTAAATGCGCATCAGAGAACACAGGGACGTTCGCGCCGCTCGACACTCGCCCGTGCCGCTCGACAAGGTCTGGAAGGTCTTTCGGATCAGATGCTCGCACCGCTCGACTCTCGCTCGCGCCGCTCGACAAGGTCTGAAAGGTTTCTCAGATCAGGTGCTCCCGCCACTCGACACTTGCTCGCGCCGCTCAAACACGGCTCGCGCCCCTCGACAGAGCCTCTCCCGTGCGCCACCAAACCTTCTGTTCGATTTCGGAGATTTGTGCAACCCACTCGCGTGCTCGACAGCCTAAGGCTCGTGCGCTTAAGCAGCTGATTTGGTCTATCTTTCGACCCGGTTTCGTCCATAACTTTTTCATACGATGTCCAAATGACACGAAACTAATTTCCACGTGTTTCAAATGATTTATCCTTATTTATCATATTTTTCAATAATTTATTCGATTCAAAATTTCGGGCCGTTACAACTATCTACCCCTTAAAAACGATCCCGTCATCTGAATCACTCAAATATTTCCAATTCACATTCAACCGAGTATTCCGCTCCCATTCCCTTGTTGTTATTACCACCGAACTTTCCCGTTACAATTAAACCGACTATATGTATTTAAACATTTGCTTAACCCCGTTACGCCCAAACGGGTCAAAAATCAATCTTAAGCCTTTACTACCCAAACGGGTCAAAATTGCACAATTTGACCATAACAATTTCAATAATTTAACCAATCCTTTCATACACATAGAAACTACATGATCTACAACTATCTACCCCTTAAGAGGATTCCGTCCTCGGAATCGCTGTTAGGTCACAACAAACCTGGATTACTTATATAATTGATGTTATAATTATACTTAAGACAATTAAAGTGATAAACACAGTATTAGAGTCAAATGTGTAATTCCACTAATGTGGTATGCTGCGGAAAAGAAATACCACTAATCAATTACAAAGATGTTATCGTGTAAAGTAAATTGGTAAGTACTCCTTTGCAAGATGATCTCTATTTATAATGGTATAGAGATCTTACATAATGGGCAAAGAAGTAACCGAAGGACTGAACTAGGAAAATGACTAAGATCAAGGGATTTGATCTTAGTCCGTTACAATACTGACTGTAACTCAGTCCTTCTACTCAGTATTGCATTTCCAATACTGAGTGCTAATACTGAGTGGCCAATACTGGCCAAACTCAGTATCACTCCTAAACTTAGCATTTAAAATCTACTGTTTTTTCTAAGCTAGTCTAGATTGTTTTGTTATCTAAAGATTCCAAAGGGGTAAGGCTTTTTGCCTTAACAATCTCCCCCTATCTAATGATAACAAAACAATTTACAAATAGAATAATACAAAACAAAAAAATCAGGCAGCTTAGTCTTCTTTTTCACTGTTTGTTGATTGATTCAAACTCATAGAAGACTTCTTTCTTTATGTGGATGAACTCTTCTCTTTTCTTCAGTTCATCCTGCATGTTGTTCAGTGTAGCAACAATCTTCTTTCTGAACCAAGAGTCCTCCTTCTTGGTTATCATCCATTTCAAGCCCACCAGATGCTAATAGGGGCCTTTGGCAGATCTGCTTCAGTAATGAAGCATTCCATATCTTCTGAGTCAGTGTACATATATCCAAAGGTTGGATATATGGTGCTCTTTTGATCCTGAAAGATTAAGTTAGGGGGAACAGAGTATGAGTTAAAGATCCTGAAGGTGTTAAGGCACTCAGGCTTGTTGTTCTTTACAGCATCAGTCATTACACTGAGTGCCTTATAATCTGCTTGATACAAGATGCCTTGTTCAAAGCATACAGCAGAAACAGCCCAGATTTCATCCATCATTACTTGGGCTTCTGAGGATCTTGATGGTAACTCTTTGATTAATCTGGAAATCTTCACCCAGTCTTGGAGTCCCATATTCTGAATGTCATGAAGAAAGATCTTCATAGGAGGACTGACTGGTCCAGTGCAGAATGCAACAATGGACTGGTCAACTATTTTGACTTTTATTTTGTTGACATACAAGTTCAGCCAGTTTATCTCCTTTACATTTGGGAATATCCTATTCCTCAGCATACTCATTCTGGTCTCCCTATATCTTCTTCTTTGAGCAACAATGTTCCAGTATTGTTGAAGAAGTTCATCTCCTGATCTTCTACAGTATGAGATTTTCTTGGAACATCTGCATCAGACTCAGTGTCAGGATCTTCTTCCTTAACAGGGAAGAATATCTGATCCTCAATCTCATCCTCAGCATCACTCTTATCCTCAGTATACTGAGTAGATCTTCTTGGTCTAGAAATCAGAGGAGTTGGATCTGGTTCTTCACTTGATTCTGAGGACATAACCACATTGGACATTCTTCTGGTTATTGGTCTTCTAGGAACTCTAGAAGGTCTTTCAGTTTGAGGAGAGATTGGTTTTCTTGGAGGCTCTTCATCATCTGAGGATGATGATGAAGAGCTTTCTTTATCTGCCACATCCAGTGCAAAGTTTACGAAGTGTTGATAAGGCACTGGATGTTCTTCATCATCATCATCAATAGGCCATACAAAAGGCCTGTAAACTATAATCCGCAAGTTGTTTGGTTCTTGAGCAGGAGGCTCAGTATCAACTTGCTGTGGTTGGTCAGTATCAGTCTCCCCTGAGCAGATGGCTTAGATAACTCTTCATGTAATTACAGTACTGACCTTCCTCTTTGTCTTCGTTTTTCATACTGAAACCTGAGTGGTTCAGTATGAGGAGTTTGCTGATGTTGTTGTTGTTGTTGCTGTTAAGGTTGATCTTCATTTAACTTTCTTCTTTTCTCCCCCTGAGCAGATGGCTTAGATTTATCAACCTCTTCTTCTCTTTGTCTCTTCTCCCCCTTATTGTTATCATTTCATGGGGAGGGAAGAGGTTCAGTATCACCACCTATGTCCCCCTGTTGATTATCAGGAGTTGGGGAGGGCATAGGTTCAGTAGCAGCATCTTGTGTACCCTCAGTATTGGCATGGGAGAGTGATCTTCTGGGCTCAGTTTCAGGGCCTTCTTCATCATTATTTCCACCTAGTGGAGACTGTGGAAGTGGTGGAGAATGTTGTTGTTGTTGAAGGAGTGCCACCGACTGTTTTAATGAGTCTATCTCATTACTCATGGCATCCATCCTGGCCAGAATATTATTCTGAGTGTTCTGCATGGCCAGGATCTGGTTAAGAATTGTTTGTAGAGCCCCTTGCACTTCCTGAGACTGAGTGGCTTGTGCTCTTTGGCACTGCACAGATGGTACTAATGAAAAAAAGTGTAAACTGGTTAGAATGAAAGGTTTATCAAATAGAATTGTGGTGTTGTTAAATTCTATAATCATGTAAACAGAATTTATAAGTCTGTATTTCATCTGGTTCATGATGAAATATTGTGAACTTGTGCATAGCATGTGTAAGAAGTATTTAGTAAAAGTGAGTGTGAATATTTTATTAGCTCAGTATAGGATAGGTCACATTTACTAAAAGGTTTTGGTTTGGGTAATCGAAGCCTGGGATGTGCTTCTTGTTATTTTGAATGTTTATCACTCAGTATCAGAGTGATAACAGAAATGTGGCTTAAAGCCATGGAAAATTTTGGCTTTTGTGGCTTAAAGGTTTGTGATCATTTCTTGAATTATGTGACCTTACTCAAAATAAGTAAGACATCATTCAAGCAGCACCAGTGGGTGTCAATATGACATCACCACCATTGTCTCTTAAAATGTTGAGACAACTGTAGACTGACAATGATAATTGAAGTGCTCAGTGTATGAATTTCGCATAGCAGCAGTGGGCTAACTATGTTGGCCATAAGTGGATATATATATTTGAAAGTTCGTTTGAGACTTTGGTCAGTATTGAGTTGGTACTTGCCAATACATAGTCTCTATTTGGGAAAAAAAATATATATAAATGTTTGAGAGCTTGTTAGAAATTCATACCTGAGACTTTGTCAGATTCCATTCGAGCATCTGCAGAGGTCGGTGCTGGATCATCTAGATTTTGATTTGAGGCACCAGCACATTCAGGAGCCTCTTGTCTGCTAACATGAACACCTTCCATTGAATGTTGCTCAAACTGAATCTCCACATCAAGAGGAACATGAGGTTCCTCAATTTGTTGAGCAATATGTTCTGGTTCAAGACCTGGAAGGTTAGCATTGGCTGCAACTACACTTTGTTCTTGAAGAGATGCAGTTAGTGATGGAGCATGAGTAGGTTGCACCTCTTCGGATGATAAAGCACCCATTAATGCTGGGGATATGTTTCTTCTTCTTCTTTGGATGACCAGTGGTTGAATTTCTATGGACTCAGTGTCAGAATCTGTTGCAATATGAGGAGCATCAGGATCCTGTGCTGATGGGGAAACATGTGGTGGTTCTTGAGCAGGATCTGGTTGAGCATCCACCATCTCAACATCTTGAGCAGCATTTTCACCATTACCACTATCATCATCATCATCATCATCATTTCTGATCCAGTATCAGAATTTTCTTCGTCAATAATGTGTGCCTGGACAATAACCCACATGGAGTGAATCTGTACAGGCTCTCCTTCTCGTGGCCTGTAAAAATATATCTTCTCATGTAAGGGAGGAAGATCTGCTTTGGGACTATTGAATTCATCATATATGTGAACAGGCATAGAATTCTGAAAGATTAGGGATAAAAATCTGCAAAAAGGAACATTGACTTCCCTGATTTGAGCATGAACCAGAGAAGCAAGTTCATTGAAGATTAATCTGTCATAATCAATATCCCTTCCATGGTACATAGCATGGACAATCTGCATTCCGAAGTCATTGATTTGGTCCAAAGCTCCTGTCTTGTGGGTCATACACCGAATGAGTGTAGAAATTAAAACTCCCCACATTGGACCAAACTCATTCCTTTTAAATATGCCTGTCGTTCCTCTTCGTCCAATAAACGGTAACACTGAGCGAGCCTCTATACGATCAACAAATGGCTTATACTGAGCGTGAGCGGGAAGACTCAGTACTTCCCGAATGATATCAGTAGAAACAAAAACTCTTTGTTGATCTCGAATAATCCAACCAGTAATCATGTCCGGAGAATCAAGTTTTGCAGAGTACCAAAATTTACACAACATTTCTGGATATATCTCTCGAGGAGATAGAATAAGTGCTCGAGTGATAGGACAATGCTTCAAGTAAGTTACAATGTGAGTGAATTCAGGACAAACCCACGCCTGAGGAATGTTGAAATTAGCAGTGATGTTATTCCTCGCGAATTTGGGTAATTCGTCCTTTCGAAATTGAGTCGCCGGTGCAGCCTCCGGTGCAAAGAATCTGTAATTTGCCATCTGCGATTTTGATTAAGAAATTTGCTTGCAAAGAGAAAGTAGAATCGTTAATCGCGGAGATAATTGAAAGAGAAAGTATGAAATAACTGTTAGAAATTTTGAAAGAAAGAAAAGAAACGGTTATTTATACTTAATTAGAGATAATTACGGTATTGGGAAGTAAACCAGCTGATTTGACAGCCTTATCCTGTTCCAACGGTAACTTTCTTATTAAGAAAGGTTACCATTGGGGAGCATGAAGATTAAAGATCAGTTTTACCACTCCAGGACTCCAATACCGGGTTAAAAAAAATTAAATTAAAACAAAATATTAAAAATTATAAAAACATTTAATTTAATCCATAAATTAATAAAAAATAAAAATTTATAACATTTGATAAATCAGACGAGTGATACTGAGTGGGTCAGTATTGGAACCAATACTGAGAGGTCAGTATCAGAAACTTTTAAGAAAAATTAAGGATTCAACATACCCAATTGTCCTAGTAAGTACATAAACCTTTCCTCAGAGAGAGGTTTAGTAAACACATCGGCCATTAGTTGATACTGCATCCACAACAGTTGAGCACAACAACTTCCTGTAGCAACATATTCTGCTTCTGCAGTGGAAGTTGCTACTGATTTTTGCTTCTTGGATGACCAACCAACTAGTCTACCACCGAGGAATTGACATCCTCCACTTGTACTTTTCCTGTCCAACCTACAACCTGCAAAATATGCATCTGTATACCCTTCAAGATCAAAGTTTGAGTCCTTGGGATACAAAAGACCCATGTTAGGAGTACCTGAAAGATATCTAAAAATACGCTTAACAGCTTTCATATGTGATTCTTTAGGATCAGCCTGATACCGAGCACACAAACAAGTTGCAAACATGATATCTGGCATGCTAGCTGTTAAATAAGGTAAAGAACCAATCATACCTCGGTATGTGGATTGACATACTGGTTTACCAGTTTCATCTTTACTTATTTCATCCTGAGTACCCATAGGAGTGTGCATGGAAGATAAATTTTCAAATTTGTATTTCTTTAGCATGTCATGGACATACTTATTTTGATTTATAAATGTGCCATCAGGCTTTTGATCAACTTGTAAACCAAGAAAGTAAGTAAGTTTACCCATCATACTCATCTGATACTGAGATGACATTATCTTAGCAAACCAGTCACACATTGACTTGTCAGTGGAGCCAAAGATAATATCATCTACATATATCTGAATAAGTAAGATGTCAGAACCTTTCCTTTTTGAAAATAGTGTTTTGTCAATTTTACCTCTTATAAATTTATTTTCAATTAAGTACTCAGACAGGGTATCATACCAGGCTCTTGGAGCTTGTTTGAGCCCATACAAAGCTTTATCAAGCTTGAAAACATAATTTGGAAATTTAGGATCAACAAAACCTGGTGGTTGTTTAACATAAACTTCCTCTTGTATTTTTCCATTTAGGAAGGCACTCTTGACATCCATCTGATAAACTTTGAAGTTCTTGAAAGCTGCATATGCAAGATACAACCTAATAGCTTCAATTCTTGCAACTGGTGCAAAAGTTTCATCATAGTCAATGCCTTCTTCTTGCCTGTAACCCTGAGCAACCAGTCTAGCTTTGTTTCTAATGACAACACCATTCTTGTCCATCTTGTTTCTGAACACCCACTTAGTACCAATAATAGTTTTGCCAGTAGGAGGTGGTACTAAGTTCCAAACTTTATTTCTTTCAAACTCTGTTAGTTCTTCTTGCATAGCTTCTACCCAGTCTTCATCTAATAAAGCTTCATCAGCTTTCTTTGGTTCCATGGTAGATAGGAAGCTTGAGAAGAAGCAAAAATTTGCAGTTGCTTGGGGTTCAAACTCTAACTTTTTTCTTGTTTGGACACCTTGTTCAATTGGACCAATAATATTAGAATGTGGATGATCTCTGTGTTCCCTTAGATTGTTTCCTAAGGGAGAATTTGAAATAAGGTCAACAATGTATTGTTGTACTGATGTGTTGTCTACCCGATACTGAGTTGAATTCTGGTCAGTATTAGACAGTTCAGGTTGCTGTTCTTCTTGATTTTGAAAATCTGAGGTGGATTCTTGAAAGGTACTGTAAGATTCACCTTCTTCAAAGGTGGAATCATTCAGATCAAGTATTGGGAACTCAGTATTGGGGTTCTCAGTTATGGGAACCTCAGAATGTGATGCATTAGAGTTAGACTGAGTTATTTCTTGATCAGTGTCACTCATACCATGATCAACATAGTATGGATGAGACTTGGGCTGTTCAGCAATTGAGTTTTCTGGATTGCATAGAATTTCTATGCCACTGATGTCTTCTGTTGCTGAGGTAGAATGCTCATTCTGATCTTCATCAAACGTGACATGAATGGACTCTACAATCATCTTAGTTGAGATGATATACACTCTGAAGGCTTTAGAGTGTGGAGAGTAGCCCATGAACAGACCTTCATTTGCTTTGGGAGCAAATTTGTTTAGATTTTGTTTAGTATTGAGTACAAAACACTTACTCCCAAAGATGTGGAAGTATTCCACACTAGGAACCTTGCCATTGTATAACTCGTAAGGAGTCTTTAGATGTCTCTGGACAATTGTAGCTCTGTTCTGAGTAAAATTTGCACAGTTGACAGCTTCTGCCCAGAAACTCAGTGCCAGTCCAGCATGACATAACAAAGTTCTTGCAGCTTCAATTAATGTTCTATTCTTTCTTTATACAACACCATTTTGTTGTGGTGTGTATGCTGCAGAGAAGTTTTGTACAATTCCTTTTTATTCACAGAAATCTGCTAATACTGAGTTCTTAAACTCAGTACCATGGTCACTTCTCAGTTGCTTGACCTTGTTGCCTTTCTGAAGTTCTTCTCTTTTGATGAAGTCAATGATTTTTGTTGTTGCATATTATTTAGTCTTGAGAAAGATGACCCAAGTATATCTTGTGAATTCATCTACTAAGACTAAAGTATAGATCTTTTTGGCCAATGATGGTGTGCTGATGGGGCTAAAAAAATCCATATGTATCATTGTAAGAGGTTCATTAATGGAGTGACTGACCTTTGACTTGAATGAACTCTTCTTCTGCTTGCCCATTTCACATGTTGAGCATAACTTATCTTTTGAATAAGTAATAGTGGGCAGCCCTCTCACCAGTTTCTTCATACTGAGCTCATTTATATTTCTGAAGTTTATGTGAGAGAGTTTCTTGTGCCATAACCAGTGTAGTTCTGGCTTGACTTTAGACAGCAGGCAAACTCGAATAGTAGGGTCTATTTCAGATAGGTTCACCACATAGACATATTTTTCTCTTCTAGCAATGGGTACAGGTTGCCCTTTATCATTGTAGATGATTCCTGCAACCTTTCGAAAATGAGCTTCATTGTCATCATCACACATCTGACTGATACTGAGCAGATTGTGTTTAAGACCCTCTACATATGCAACTCTTTTAAACGTTATGTTTCCTGCTTTGATTACTCCATACCCTCTTGTTTTTCCAATTGAATCATCTCCAAACTTGACAGAAGGACCCTTCTCTGGTGTATAATTTAGAAGGTACTCCATACTGCCAGTCATGTGTCTTGAGCAGCCACTATCTAAGTACCATATTCTGTCACCCTGCACAAGACACAAAAATAAGGATTAGTTCTTTTTAGGAACCCATTTTTGAATGGGACCTTTGGTAGGAGAACCAGGGGTATACTTGATCTCTTTTATTGGAGAGGTCAGTATCACATCTGGGGAAACCTTGGAGGTTTTCTTTGGTGATACTGACTTAGTTTTTCTCCTTTTCTTTGGTACTGAGTACCTAGGACTTGAGAGATCAGTCCAGCATTCATCTCCTTTATGTCCAGTATGATGACATCTATAACATTTTCTAGGTCTGTTTCTGAACATATTTTCATAAGGAATTTTAGAAAATTGTGTGACTTTTGGTTGATCAGTATGAGTAAGTTTTGCAAACTTTTGACTTAAAACTTTCATCTGCTCACCAATAGATTTTAAAATGTTATTTTTGTCATTTTTTAATGGAGTTTTAATGTTATGTTTGACTTGTTTTGAAGGAGATGGTTCTGGTGTTTTGTTTTTATTTGGCAGAGAAGTCTTTTTAATATTAGACTTCTTGTTTTTGCCACTTGAAGATCCTGTTGAAGTTGATTTCTGGTTATCATGTTTTAGAATGACAACTTGAACAGGTTCTTTAGATTCTTGAGTAGTTGACTTTTCTGTTCCTGCAACCTCAGTATTAGATAGAACATTTTGAGTAGAAGTGGTTTTATTTTCATTATATATCTCAAAAGTAGTTGTGTTAAATAAAACTTCAAATGGAGAAACACCAGAAGTATCATACTGCACAACTTCGAAGTCAGTATTAGAAATTTCTTTTTCAGGAAATTCAATACTGAGCTCTTGTAGTTCAGTATAACACTTAGAGTAGATGGAAGGACCAATTGGTTTTTCAAAAAGGATTTTATCCTCATCATCTGACTCAGTTTGACATCCAACTTCACAAAACATTTTTGCTTTTACAAACTGAATAGGGTTCATATCAGAAAATTCTTCAAATAAATCAGCAAAATTATTTCTATTTTTTAACTGAGGATCAACACCAAGTGAAGCCCTCACATTTTCTGGAAATTTTTGATTTAGACATTTATTTAATTTAATAGATGCATTTCCACAAGATTTATACTGGTTTTCAAATTTTTCTTTTTCTAATTTGTGTAAATGAGCTTTATCAGCTAATCTTTGGTTAATGTCTTGTAAGTTGAAAAACTTTAGTTCTAAATCTTTAAATTTTGCTAATTTATCTAAGTGTTCATTAACCTTTCAAATTCAAAAATTGTTAATTTTAAAGCTTTTTCTCTCTGTACTAATGTTTTAAGATCAACAATCATATACTCAAAAATCTTTTCTTTTTCATTCACTAAATAAGTTTGAAAGGAACTCACCTTGTACAACTGAGTAGAATCCCAATCAGTATGAACACTCATCCTCTCAGCTTCTTTGATGTCCTTTTCAAAGGAGCTTTTCAAATCATCTTCAGTGAAAGCCATAAAGGCTTTGTTTTCAACTTCTTCTTCATCATCACTGAGCTCTTCATCCATCCAAGCTTCAGAGTAAAGTGCTTGATGAGGTGCTCCATTCCCTGCTGTATTCTTGCCCTTGCTCCAGTTCTTTAGCTTGACATACTTGTCTCTATACCGTTTAGCTCGGTATGCAATCTTGTCATTCTGATCAGTTTCAGTTGACAATTTGCAGCAATGTGCCCAGGCTTTCCACACCTATAGAAAAGACTTGATCTTGGGTCAGTATTGGAAGAGCTAACACCAAGGCTCTGCTTTTTCAACTGATCCAGCTTCATAGACATAAGAGCCATTTGGGTTTCAAGCTCTTCTGCCTCAGCATCAGCAAGATCAACTTCTGGTTCTTCAGGCTCAGTCACAGTATATGCCTGTTGCACAACTAGAGCCATGCCAGTGGAAGACTTGTCAGTTTTCTTCCAGTTGATCAGTCTTGCAGCATTATTCTCCTCATGATTCAACATTAAACCATACAAAGTCTGAAGAGTGTATGACTCAATGATGTTAGCAGCATTGACATAATTTGTTATGTCAAGAAACTGTTGAGGAAGACTATCCAAGAACTTTTGAACAAGCTCTCCTTCCTCCTTCACAATGCCTACACTGATTAAATCATGGTTAACAGTATTGAACCTGTTATAGAGAGTAGTGGTGTCTTCATTTGGACTTGAGAAGAAATTTTCATACTTCCTTCTCATGTTGCTTTTCCTCTGCAACTTCACCTTCGGTGTGCCTTCATAAGTGACTTATAGGCTATCCCACATAGCCTTTGCTGTTGGCAATTTCATAATTGCATTAAGTATTTCTTTGGTAACAGCATTACCAATCACTCCCTTTGCTCTGGAGTCTAAACTGAATAACTGACGGTCAGTATCAGTCCAGGTGCGTTTCAGTTTAGGAACTGTTCTTGTGCTCTTAGGAGCATCATCAGTAGCAGCAACGGGTTCCACAGTCTGTGGAATGATAGGGCTATCATTCAGAACAGTGTGCATCTCATGATGAATAGATTCAAGATACCACTGAGCTTTAAGCTTCCATTGATGAAAGTCTTTTCCATCAAAGATGGGCACTCCCTTACCAGACATAACAGGTGCTATGATGGTAGACATTTTGGATTTTTGAGTGTTGGAGGGATAAATATAGGGAATGGCTGCCAGGGTAATAGATCGACTAAATAAGGATTAATTTAGCCTGATCTGATACCAGTTGTTAGGTCACAACAACCCTGGATTACTTATATAATTGATGTTATAATTATACTTAAGACAATTAAAGTGATAAACACCGTATTATAGTCAAATGTGTAATTCCACTAATGTGGTATGTTGCGGAAAAGCAATACCACTAATCAATTACAAAGATGTTATCGTGTAAAGTAAATTGGTAAGTACTCCTTTGCAAGATGATCTCTATTTATAATGGTATAGAGATCTTACATAATGGGCAAAGAAGTAACCGAAGGACTGAACTAGGAAAATGACTAAGATCAAGGGATTTGATCTTGGTCCGTTACAATACTGACTATAACTCAGTCCTTCTACTCAGTATTGCATTTCCAATACTGAGTGCTGATACTGAGTGGCCAATACTAGCCAAACTCAGTACCACTCCTAAACTTAGCATTTAAAATCTACTGTTTGTTCTAAGCTAGTCTAGATTGTTTTGTTATCTAAAGATTCCAAAGGGGTAAGGATTTTTGCCTTAACAATCGCATCATAATGTACAAAATTCAGGTAGCGTTTCTTAATCTCATCTTTGACTTCCCAAGTCAAATTTGGCCCAAGGGAATGCTTCCACTTGACCAACACCAACTCAATCTCTTTGTTCCTTAATTTCTTTGTTTGGGCCCCCAATATGGCCTCAGGCTCTTCAATCAGACGGTTGGGTGCATCCACCCTCAAATCTTGAAGTGGGATCACGTTCTCCACTTCACCCAAGAAATTCTTCAAGTTACAAACATGGAATGTGTCATGGACACCTTGCAACTCGGGTGTGAGTTAAAGCTTGAAGGCTTGAAGCCTAATTCTTTTCAAAATCTTAAATGGTCCAACATACCGTGGACTCAACTTCCCCTTCTTACCAAATCTCATCACGCTTTTCCAAGGCGACACTTTCAACATCACCATGTCACCAATATCCAAATCATAGGGTCGTTTTTTCAACCCCGAATAACTCTTTTGGCGATCTTGTGCCACTTTCATATTCCTTTGAATTATTCCGATTTTCTCGTTTGTTATTTTCACAATCTCGGGACCCGTGAGTTTTGTCTCACCCGCCTCCAACCAACAAGAAGGTGTTCTACACTTCCTCCCATACAATGCCTCAAATGGTGTCATTTTAATCGTAGAATGATAACTATTGTTATATGAAAATTCAACTAACGGAAAATGTTCATCCCATTTACCACCAAAATCCAATACACACGATCTCATCATATCTTCGACCGTTAGGATCGTTCTTTCGCTTTGACCATCGGTTTGCGGATGGTAAACCGTGCTCAATCTCAACTTAGTTCCCAACTCTTCTTGGAGTGATCTTCAAAATCTCAAGGTAAACCTTGCATCCCGATCGAACACAATCGACATTGGTAACCCATGCAAACGAACATCTTCATCAACATACAATTTTGCCAACTTCTCGAGTGGCATAGTTTCCCGAATAGCTAGGAACAACGCACTTTTCGTTAACCTATCAACAATCACCCAAATGGAATCATGATTTCTAATTGTCTTTGGGAGACAAACAATGAAATCCATTGTGATGTCTTCCCATTTCCCGGGCGGCACCTGCAACGATTGTGCAACACATAAGGAACTTGGTGCTCGGCTTTCACTTGGGCACACGTGGCACATTTTGAAATGTACTTTGTAGGAAAACCTTGTAGTATTCACATGGCAGAACTTGAATACCACATTACTGGATCTCTACCAATCAATGAGATCACGAAAAGAAGGAGATGATGAACATTACCTTTAGATTGCTAAAGAAGTGATCCACCTCTAATGCACCACCTGGACACGCTGCAAGACCGCGTTGTACCAACAAAGTAACACACGAACTTGTGTGTGTTTGCGTGTGTCGAACCCGAAACCGAAACACACCTTCGGGTGTGTTGTTCGTCGAACTCGAAGAAACCGAAACCCCTTAGGGTTGGTTTCGGCCGAAGGGAGAGGAGGGAGTATTAGGGTTTTCCTTGTGATTAGTGAGTAACCTCTAAGCCTTAGACATGCCCTCCTATTTATAGGTTTAGGCCTTGCACTTAGGCCCTTAGAGTTTAATTAGAAGTTTAATGAAACTTCAACTTCTTTTGTTACTTTTAACCCTTGGACTTATACTAGTTAATTAATAGCTAATTAATTAACTGTCCGTTAAATACTTAACCTAGTATTTAACCATCCTCACAAATAAAAATTAACTTATTATTATTTATCCTCTTCGTTATAATTAACTTAACTAGTTAATTATTCCACACAACTTACTTTATTCGGTTGTCCATTATTGGGTGTGTAGTGGTGTGATCCTTTATTGTCTTATAACATTGGACACGGTGACACGTGTACTTATCTTTGCACATAAATCCTTCAGACTCCCACTTGTGCAAGTTAAGAAACACTTTCTGATCATCGTTGGCCTAAAGCGGTCCCTAGCCAGACGTTTAGGATAACCAGGTCATAAGAACTCTTACATCCAGAGATAATATTCATAAAATGAATAACACTAACATATTTTCCTTTCGCATCATGATATTTCTTAATTTGAGTAATAGACATGGAGCAGGGAGCTTGCTCTATATACTCGAATATTCTCGACTCTGATTTCAACTTTCTGCAGTAACGGATTACCGAATGATCTAATCATTCTTCGAGCGCGGCCACGTATTTTAGTAGTCTTAATCATCGAGCGGCCATGAAATATCTCTTCGAGTTAAAGAAGGTGCAAATTCCATCTTGACATTTGTGTTATCTTGCCCACGACTTCCGCTGTCTTGGTCAAGTTCCTTATGATCACCCTTTTACGGTATGACGTTAGATAAATGCTAAAGATCAGAAGTCATCGTGTCTCAAACCAAAACGTCTCAGGTCAGAGGACATCTACTCGAAATTACTCATGCTTTGGCTCCATGAAGCAATCTCGATCTTTTGGTCACGTCTAATGTTTAGCAAACTCTGTAAACATCTATGAATATTTATTTTAACAACCCTTGTTTCTCTATTCAATAACTATGAAATAGATAAATATTCATAATGGTATTAACTCTTGAATCTAGCTCCCACTAAATTCAAGCAACCACAGACAATTTAGATACTCAAAGACTTTGTGTATCAAGGATAGGTTTAAAACATGTTAAGAATAGACAATGTGAAAATATTACGTAAAACCTTCTATTTCAATCCCACGAAATGTTATTACATAATGTATCGATTTCAAACATGTCTATGAATCTAATCAAAAAATACTAGCTGCCAATATCTAGGTACTGCATGCCTATAGCGTGCGCATGTTTCTCATGCTTTGGTCCAGCTAGTGGTTTTGTCAACGGGTCAGCGACGTTGTCATCCGTTGGTATTTTCTTAATTATAATATCACCCTCTCTAACATACTCGCGTATGAGGTGATATTTCCTGCATACATGCCTGGTCTTTTGATGCTCTCTTGGTTCAACAGCTTGCGCTATTGCCCCACTGTTATCACAGAATATTTCGATGGGTCTAGAGATACTGGCAATAACTCTAAGATCCTCGATAAAATTCTTAAGCCACATGGCTTCTTTCCCAGCATCATTTGCGGCAATGTACTCAGCCTCTGTAGTCGAATCTGCTACCGTATCTTGTTTCTGACTCTTCCAAGATATAGCTCCTCCGTTTAGCGTGAAGACAAATCCCGATTGAGATTTGTAATCGTCTCTGTTGGTTTGGAAGCTTGCATCTGTGTAACCAGTTACACGCAATTCTTCCATCGAACCTCCAAAGACCAAGAACATTTCTTTCGTCATTCTCAAATATTTGAGAATGTTCTTGACAGCCACCCAATGGGGTTCACCAGGGTTCTTTTGATATCTGCTCGTGAGACTTATGGAGTAAGCAATATCGGGCCTAGTACATAACATGTCATACATGATTGATCCAATTGCCGAAGCATATGGTATCAAACTCATTCTAGCTATTTCCTTGCTAGATGAGGGACTCTGAGCTTTGCTCAGTGTAATGCCATGTGACATTGGAATGATTCCTCTCTTGGAATCACTCATACTGAATCTCTTCCGTACTTTTTCAATCTATGTACTTTGACTAAGTCCAATAAGCCGCCTAGATCTATCCCTATAGATCTTTATACCTAGTATAAACGCGGCTTCTCCCAAGTCTTTCATCTGAAAACATTTACCTAACCAGGATTTTACTCCTTGTAATGCTGGTATATCGTTTCCTATAAGCAGTATGTCATCAACATACAAGACTAGGAAGATTACTATGCTCCCACTGAATTTTGTGTAGACACACGCCTCGAACTCACTCTTGACAAAACCAAATTCTTTGATTCTTTTTTCAAAGTGTAAGTTCCAACTTCTAGATGCTTGCTTCAATCCATAAATGGATTTCAGCAATTTACATACTTTATCAGGATTCTTTGGATCAGTAAAACCATCTGGTTGTATCATGAATACGTCCTCATTCAACTCCCCGTTAAGGAAGGCGGTTTT
The DNA here is from genome assembly GCA_963853835.1 of Calendula officinalis. Taxonomy (NCBI): domain Eukaryota; kingdom Viridiplantae; phylum Streptophyta; class Magnoliopsida; order Asterales; family Asteraceae; genus Calendula; species Calendula officinalis. The sequence goes on from OY970828.1 coordinate 33,734,277, forward strand.
AACATCCATCTGCCATATCTCATAGTCGTAATATGCTGATATGGCCATAAGAATTCTAATAGACTTAAGCATGGCGACTGGCGAGTAGGTTTCAGAATAATCAACACCATGTGTTTGCGTGAAACCATTCGCGACGAGTCGTGCTTTATAAGTATGCACCTTTCCATCCATGTCGGTTTTCTTCTTGAAAACCCACTTGCATCCAACAGCACGAGACTGTAGTGGCAAGTCTTATAACACCCAAACCTGGTTGTCATACATGGATTGCATCTCTGCTTGCATCATCTTCATCGATCATGAACCCAAGATACCTATCTGGTTCTTGGCGTGGTCTACTGGACCTACGCGGATTGCGTGTCTCTTCTTCCGCAACCGGTGGGTCTGGTTGGGAATCAACAATTCTTTATTGAACAATTGGTTCGACTGAAGTCGTCGGTGGATTTTCGTTCTCTTCAATTTCTTGAAGCTCAATTTCTTTTCTTGGAGTTTCAGTTCCTAGAAACTTCTCCTCCAAGAAGACACATTTCCGAGCAACAAAGACTTTGTTGTCTTCTTGATGATAGAAATAGTATCCTAAGGTTTCCCTTGGATATCCAACGAAGATACACTTGTCTGACTTGGGGTTTAGTTTGTCTGTGAAGGTACGTCTAACGTATGCTTCACAAACCCAAATCTTGAGAAAAGATAATTTTGGTTTTCTCCCCATCCAGTGCTCGAACGGAGTCTTTTCTACTGACTTGGTTGGGACCCTATTCAGTGTGAATGCTGCAGTCTCGAGTGCATGTCCCCAAAATGATAGTGGTAGTGGGGCGTGACACATCATTGAACGTACCATGTCTAACAAGGTGCGATTCCTCCTTTCTAATATGCCATTCATCTGAGGCGTATACGGAGGTGTGAGTTGTGAAACAATCCCACATTCCTTCAAATGATCGTCGAACTCTTGGCTCAAATATTCGCCTCCTCGGTTAGACCGAAGTGACTTAATTTTCTTGCCTAGTTGGTTCTCTACTTCCCTCTGATATTCTTTGAACTTGTCAAAGCTCTCGGACTTTAGTCTCGTAAGAAAGACATAACCATACCTACTGAAGTCGTCAGTAAAGGTAATGAAGTAGCGGTATCCTCCTCTAGCATCTGGAGTGAAGGGTCCACACACGTCTGTGTGTATAATCCCTAACAACTCGCCTGCCCTAATCAATCATTCCCTTTACACCTAGAATTCGAAACCTTAGCCCCTCCTCTCTTTGGTTTCGGCCGAACACCCAAGAACACCAAGTTTGGTGTTCTTCGTTCTTCGTGTTCTTCGTGTTCTTCAAGTCTTGAAGATCCAAGTTCATTGCTTAGATCAACTAGAAGATCGCTCGACTTGTTCATCATCAGTGGATTTATCTTAAGCAATCAACAAGGTATGTTTTGGGAAACCCTTTTCTCCCTTCTCCCTCTTGGACGAATTTCGGCCAAAGAACCCTAGGGTTCTTTGGTTGATGGTCGACGAACACACAAGTATGTGTGTGTTCGAGTTCTTCGTACAAGGTTTCTTTCTAGTTAACCTAATCTAGATTTCCAACATCCAAATCCTTTAGGGTGTAAGGATTAGGTTTAATCTCAGTTACGCATTTAGGGATTAAATCAGCTAGTTGGTTTTAACCGGTCAAGAACAAGTTCATGTTCTTGGTCAGTGTGGTCGAACCAAGTCGACTAGGAGGTTGACCCAAGTGGTCGATCAGTGTTCGGTAAAACCCTACAGTGGTATCAGAGCGTTGGTTTAGAGATCTAGACTAGATTAACAAAGATTGTTTGTTTACTTTAATTTTAGTTTTTTTTGTTTGAAGTTTGTCTTCTTCTTCTTCATAATTTTCGAAAAAGGGAAGAACCCTAGGACCAAGAACATTAAACTAGTCTAAGTTTAATTGGTCAAGAAGGTTTCTAGAAACCCTAGCAAATTTTCGAAAACTATAGGAAAACCCTAGGATCAAGTATGTTAAACAAGATATGTTTAATTGATCAAAAGGATTCTTTCCTTACTTCCTTGAATTTTTCGTGACCAAGAAAGATCCCTAGGATCAAGTATGTTAAACAAGATTTGTTTAATTGATCAAAAGGATTCTTTCCTAATCCCTTAGAGATTTTGAATATCTAGAGGAATACTTGGACACCAAGTTTATTAAACAAGCCTAGTTTAATTGGTGGAAAAGTTTCCTAGGCTTAAGAATTTCGAAAACCCTAAAGAACCCTAGAACATTAAACCAATTTAAGTTTAATAGTTTAAAAGTATTGATTAGGATAATAATCTAAAACCTAGTTAATTAGACAAGTTTATGTCTAATAGGTTTAATTATTTTGAAAGATTTATTAAAGCTAGTTCTTTAAACCTAGTAATATAGACAAAGTTTTATTGTCTATAAGGTTTAATTTTAAGAGTTTAAATGGATTTATTAAAAGTTATAATCTATCTTAGAATTTAAATAAAGTTTATTGTTTAAAAGGATTGATTAAAATTAATCTTTTAATTAAAATAATGTCTTTGATCAAGAAAGTCAAAACCCTAGTTTTGATTGGTCAAAAACAATATTAGGGTTCATCTAATTAATTTAGGGAATTGATAAAGAGGATGTTAATTTTTAAGTTCTAAAATTAACAAGGTGTATTTAATTATGTATATATATATGTATTTAAATTTTTCGGAATTTTTATTATTAGGCAAAATTAAATTTTAAATTATGTAATAAGTTTATACACATTTTAATTAGTTCAAGTTAAAATGTATAAGTATAAGCTAGATGTAATATTCTTATTAGAATGTTACAAGTTTATTATTATAAATATACATATATACAAATATATATATTAAATACAAGATAAAATGAAACAATTAAAAAGGGTAATGTTATTGATCATTAAGAATAATATTATAAGCTAGTTATTGTATAAGTTATAATATAATTAAAACTAGAAAGTACAAAGTTATGATTTCATTATAACTAGAAATTGTACAAGTTGAAATTATATGATTGACTAGAAATATACAAAGTTATATATATTAAGACGTATAAAGTTATAAGTTATTATAACTAGATAATTATACAAGTATAATATAAGTATTTTACAAGTCATGTAATATACTAGATTAATTCTCAAGTATAAATAACAAGAACCTATATTTAACTAGTTCAAGTTAAATATAAGAAAGGTTTAAACAAAATAAGAATTATTATATATAGTTTTTATATAAAAAGTTTATTAGTTTTCACCAAGTATAAACCGGTGATTGTGTTAGCTTAAGTTTCATCATGGTTGTGGAAGCTAGTGGGAGCTACACAAGAAAATCACAAAGTTTATAAGTGTGTCATTAAGACATAAGTTTTGGTCGAATCTAATAAGTCAAAACGAATGTTTAATTTCATTATTAGACAAGTGAAAAACTAGATATGTTAAACTAGATTTATGATTCAAGTTTATGAATCATAATAGAATTAAAAGTCTAACATAAGTTTATAAGTTTTTCAAGCAAGATAAAACAAGTAAGTTTTATTCTAGATAAGGTTTTTCACAAAACCTAGTAAAAAGTTTTGTACACCTCATTTTAGGTATACATGTAAGATCGCGTAAATTCTTGAAACTATAAGTTTTAAAGAATAGTTCTTATGTTCTAAAAGGGTGTCTTGTAGAACTCTTCAATTCCCAAGTCACACATTTTAAACAAGGATTAAGATTGGAATAAAAGTTTAAGTTTAGATTGTACAAGGTTGTAATAAGTTATAAGTCTAAAGATTCTACGACCCCTAGGAATCGTGTCAAGTCTTGATACGATCGGGAAGGATGTTACCTACCATAAATAGCATGTCTTGTCGGGAAGTGCCCAAACCTTGCGGCGAGAATGTGATATATGGATCCTAGGCCTAAAATATTAATTATGGGTTTATAATATATTTTAGAGAATGTTTATTGATGATTACTAATTAAATTGGGTTTATTTGTAGATGACAGCAACAAACACAACGATAACCTACAACAAACTCTCGCGACGTTTCTTTTTACGAAAGAAAGAAAAGACTGGGTCAAATTTCCTCAATTGGAAGCGTGATTTCAAAAATCATGCTCAGACAAGAGAGGGATAAGATTGACCGAGAAAGAAACGTATTGAAAACCCCTGCCAAGGATGAAGAAAACAAACCAGGACAAGCGTTTTATGCTTGTAAGGCGTTCGCTTCTTGCAAAATGGCTGAGGGAGCATCAGTAGGTGCACACGTCATGAAAATAAAAGTGCACGTTGATCACCTTACTAGACTTGGTCACCACATGCCATTGCAGTTTGCAATTGACATGATACTCAACTCATTGTCCGATGACTACAAGTTCTTTGTAGCCAACTACAGCAAACGTAATATGGATAATTCCATTCCCGAGCTACAATCCATGCTCGAGGCTGTTGAGTTGAATATTGAGACCAATTATAAAAGGGGTCACATAACTAATGACTGCGATGAGGATGGGCATGATGGTAAAGAAAAGGGTAAAACCTATCCTAACCAAGGAGTGCCAAAAGGTAAAGGTGTCAAACAAAAGATCAAGAAGGTTAAGCCTAACACTGCGAGGACCGAGAACCGGTGCTTCAAGTGTGGTGAGGCTGGGCATTGGAAAAGGAATTGTCCAAATGGTGCAAGTGGTAGTGGAGGAAACACAAAATTTCCCCAGGTAACACAACCACACTTCTTAATCACTTTAAGATACTTGTAAAGTACATTACGAGTAATCTAACTTTTGCAATCGTTTATTGCAGGAGGAGATGGAAAGTGATAGTGACCGGCATGAGATGGTGATGATCCCACGAGCACCAAGTTTTATGATTCACTATTTTGTGGATTCGTTTTAAACAATTTTACTTTATTGTTTTTGGATAATTTTTATGTTAAAACAAGTTTTATTTTGGTTTTAAATAAATTTCGAATCCATGGTTGAATTATATTGTGTGCATGTGTGATAATTACACTAGTCAAGATTTTTGGCTAGATTGTAAGTCATGTTTTGATTTACTTATGTTTCATGTTTATGTAATTGTTTGATTGTTGTATAAATAATGTCTTGATAGCTCAAGGTACTTAGATGTTAGTAATTAGTATTAATATAGTATGATTATATTGGATATAATCAAGATAGACTTTAAGAGTGTTATTACAAGTCTTTTATACTTATAGTAAAAGATTTAATGAAGTCATAATTCCCTAATAGGAATAATTGGATATTCGAATAATCCAAGTAAAATGACTTAGACATTAAATGACTCTTAAAAAGGGACAAACTATATTAATGTATTTAAGAATTAAAAGGTATTATTGCAAGTCTTTTATACTTGTAATAAATATAATATTTAATCAAGTCATAATTCCCTAATAGGAATAATGGATATTTGACAAATCCAAGTAGTGACTTTGGCATTAAATAAGATTCTTAAAAGAATACTGATATATATATTTAAGAATTGATAGTATCATTCCAAGTGTTTCATACTTGTTAGATACAGTAATTAATAAAGATTGTAATTCCCTAAACAAGAATGTTGGATATTCACAAATCCAAAGGATGATCTTAATTATTGATAGAATTCTTAAAAGATTAAACTACAAGTTATTGACTAGGTCAAGGTAGTAGTTTAAGAGATGCTTAAAATCCATAAAAGTAAGTGGGAGCTAAGACTAACGTAATTCATTAAAGAGGTTGATTAATTCAGTAGGTTAGTAAGACATTAACAACAAGGTTTTACCAAGTTGTAAGCCAAAGAGTTAAGAGAAATAATAAATGATCGTTAATTAGATTATTGCAAACCTAATAGCGTGATCACAAGTCTTGTGATCAATTATTGCATATCTAATAGGTTGTTAAACACTTCAGTGGATAACACAATCATTTAAGGAAATTTCTTTAACTAGTAAGAATATCTACAAATCAAGTAACTAAAAGAGGCTTTAGTTGCAACAATGATTTTATGAATTCAAGAAACTAAGGAGTTAATTTCCAATCCTCCTATGTTTACCGAATTACATAAAAGGCAAGACTAGAATATGTTCTAAATTGTTGCAAGAAAAATATCTAGCAAAGACAAAAGTAATAGTATTCCTAAATACTCGTCTTATGTCTTTAGTTTAATAGAAATGATTGCTTTAGTGATAAATTTACGATTAAGTTTGTAAGAATCATTAAGTAATCAACATGAATGAAAGGATTAAGTAATGATCCAGTAATAATTCAGTATCTAGGTCCAGTGAGGAATAATACTTGAGTTAGTATCATTCTTATTCAGACTTTTTATGTTTTACAAGATCCATGAATAAAAGTCTATTTATTCAAGAAGACACAAAATCCGTGACTACTCGTCTTGGTGGGAACCTCGATGGGACGTTAACGTCATCACGGTGTTTGGTGGTAAATTCGAAGTTCTTCGAAGATAGGTACACAAATTTTGTGTAAACCAAATATCGGTGATATTATTTTGGAGGCTCAACGAATATTGGATTGACCACCGTGACAATACTTCGTGGTTGAAAAGTTCAAAAGTATTGTTCACTAGGATTTTCCTTAAGCCTGAGGTATTTGGTTTAGGATACAATGACTAATGTGCTTTGGTTCAACTCAGACAATTTTGAAATATGTTTGTCATACGAGCCGATACTGGGTACAAAGGAAGTTGTATTTTTAAATCGAAATATACAAGATGGTAATTGCACCTCCTCTTTAGGAGAGATATTTATAGGTCCTTTGACTTGATAAGAAACTGGCAAGTGCAATGCCGTGCCCAAACGAACTGATCTGTTCTTTGTCGTTTATCACAACAGTTTGAATCAAGAAGTCATAAAATGATTTCGAATACAGGAGTTGATAATTTCTACCATGCTCGTATTCGTTATCACAAATATCGTGCTGCAAGGGATAAGCCTAACATAGTTTGCCCAAGAAGTAGAGACAGCGTGTTCTTTACTAGGAGACGCTATTAAAGAGTTTTTCATAAACTACACTTGGGTTACGTAAGCTGTTTTTATGGGGTTGGTTACCTACATGCCCATCTAGAAGGCCACTGGAGCTCGTATCATTAAGACAAAGGTTACAAACTCGCAAAAGTGGGAGTCTGAAGGAATTGTGTGCACAGTTAGTCAACCTATGATGATACATCCATGCCTATGTAACACTTAAGGGTCACACCGGTGAGTGCATGTAATACGAGCAAGATAAGCAATGATACTACGAAGAGGAATGATTCATAATAGTCATTATGAATCAGTTAAGTATTAAGTTAAGTTTAACTTATTACTAGATTAGTTTAACTAGCTAATTACTACAAGTAGTTGTACATTTACTAGTTGAGTAAATATACAATGTGTTAATTAAACGTTATCCATGATATGATTTAAAGCCATTAAATCATATAGTAATTGGATAATATTGTTGTATAAATTATATAAAAGTTATTATATAATTAACTATTATAAGTATAAATACAAGTATATAATTCGTGTATATGGGTACCGAATTATTAGTGTATTAATACTAGACATTTAGTAGTTAAGTGCAACAATAATAAACTAGTTAAACTATAAGGGTGTAAAGTGTAAGAGATAGTTTAATTAAGAGATTAATCTTAATTAAACTAGGAGGACTTAAATGAAACGTATTCTATTTTAAATAGAAGGCTTAAGGTTTCATTTAAACCTAATCAATCATTCCCTTTACACCTAGAATTCGAAACCCTAGCCCCTCTTCTCTTTGGTTTCGGCCGAACACCCAAGAACACCAAGTTTGGTGTTCTTCGTTCTTCGTGTTCTTCGTGTTCTTCAAGTCTTGAAGATCCAAGTTCAATGCTTACATCAACTAGAAGATCGCTCGACTTGTTCATCATCAGTGGATCTATCTTAAGCAATCAACAAGGTATGTTTTGGGAAACCCTTTTCTCCCTTCTCCCTCTTGGACGAATTTCGGCCAAAGAACCCTAGGGTTCTTTGGTTGATGGTCGACGAACACACAAGTATGTGTGTGTTCGAGTTCTTCGTACAAGGTTTCTTTCTAGTTAACCTAATCTAGATTTCCAACATCCCAATCCTTTAGGGTTTAAGGATTAGGTTTACTCTCAGTTCCGCATTTAGGGATTAAATCAGCTAGTTGGTTTTAACCGGTCAAGAACAAATTCATGTTCTTGGTCAGTATGGTCGAACCAAGTCGACTAGGAGGTTGACCCAAGTGGTCGATCAGTGTTCGGTAAAACCCTACAATTCCAAATCAAATGGCTCTAAAATTCCATCATCGTGGAGTTTCTTAATGTCAGTCTCGTTTATATAACCTAAACGACAGTGCCAAAGATAAGTTTGATTCAAGTTACTCTTGGATCTTTTACTTATATGACAAACGTCTCGTTTTATGTTATTTAGATTTAACGTATATAGACCATTATGAGAATTTGCGTTAAAATATAAAATGTCATCTTTTAAACACGAAATTGTTTTTCCATAAAACTCATAATAAAAACCACTGTCTATAAGTAAATCAAAAGAAATAACATTTTTAATAAGTCTAGGAACATAATAACAATCTTTAAGTTCCAAAACTCTTCCTGAAGGCAACTTGAGAAGATATGTCCCTACGGCTTCAGCTCCAACCTTGGAACCTTCACCTACTTGTAGTTCAACATTCCCTCGTCATAGCCTCCTGTTCTTCTTAAATCCCTGCAAATGATTGCAAATGTGATGACCACATCCGGTATCCAATACCCAGGATTCACTAGAAGTAGCGAGACAATCAATCATAAAGATACCTGAATCGCTGACAAAGTCAGCGTCCAACAGCCCCACGTCTGACGTGTGCTCGCAAATATCCTTGCTGCCACAAGTTGGGCAACACAAATCAACAAAGTCATTCAACCAATCATAGAACTCATCATGTTGAATCTCAGGGAGAGATTCTTCTTCCAGCCTTTGAACATCGCGTATACACAAGAGATTCTCGTGTAGACATGCGACACTCAAATCAAAATTCCCGATCATACGTACTACCTTGTCCTGATAGTACTGAGTGAGAGATCCAAACAAGAACAAGACTTGTTCATGCTCGTTTGATGTGCCAGTAACTAGGGTGAGACAATCTAGTAACCTCCTTATGTTGATAAGGTGGTCACTCAGTGGTTGATCATCTTTCAATTTCGACGAAATGATTTCTTGCAAAATGAACTGCTTGCTATCTTCAGTACTATCTTTAAACGTCTCCTCAAGATACTGGACAAACTCATAGCATGGTTTCTTACGTAGATTATCAGTAAGCTCTGATAACGAAGTAAGAATAAGAATCGACATAATTTGTGATTCATCAACCAGATATTGATAATAAGCGTCAAGCTCATCATCCTAGGCATCTTGCTCTGGTTGTCCCTTGGGCACATCGTCTATCACGTACAGTAGATTCTGTGCTTTTAGGTAACTCCTAAAATGCACCCTCCAAACTTTGTAGTTCGGACCAGTAAGCTTCCATTTTCCAGTGATGAAGTTTCGCGATTCGTTTCGTGAGTAAAACGGAACATCTGACAGTACAGACATCTATAAGAAAAACAAACAAACGGTTAGTAAGATTAGATAAAATAAATAACTTCTAACATTATTACCTTTTAATAATAATAGTTAGACTAGGACCCATATTTCACGCCCTCTAATGCAAGGTTTGGGCACTTCCCATTAGAGCCACGCTATTTCTGGTAGGTATAGCCATACCGATCGCCTCTAGACTAGAAACGATTCCTAGATCCTCGGGATATCAAGTTGAACAACAAACTTGTACATGTTTTAATCCCTCTAGTGCATTTTGGGCCGGGACTCCCGATTATCACCAAAATAGATCGTACCATCTAAGACAGTGCGATGCCTTGCGCCGGGACTCCCGATTATCACAAGACCCTACGCACCCTAACACTCGCAATGATTTGAATCCACATCTAAGGTTCTTTCTCCTTACAATGTGCATATCGTTGAACAAGTGAGGTGTTCCATTAGATGGGTTGCACTCTGATCTAAGATTTTCTAAAAAGGATTTTCCTTTGTTCGAAATTTTGCCAGTTTTTAATTACTTGGTTTTTATAAACTAACTGTTTAAAAATTCCACCTTTTAATTTGTTTCATAAAACTTGGTTTATAAACAAACTGTTTACTCTACCATTATTAATTTTAAAACTTGGTTTTCTAAACAAACTGTTTATAATTACCATCTTATTAATTTATACCTTGGTTTTCTAAACAAACTGTTTATAATTACCATCTTATAATTAAATCTTGGTTTTCTAAACAAACTATTTATAATCACCATCTTATTATTTCATGTTATAATAAATAAACGAAAAATAAATAAAGCTTGCAATTTTCGAAAAACATTGCCATGCCATAACCCCAAAGACTTGCTTTGTGTATTTTTTTTAAATAAAAAAAAACTTTATAAAGATTTCCGAAAAATAATAATAATTCCGAAAATTATAAGATAAACACAACGTCACTTCTTTTGGGTTATGTCATTCTAATTAAATAAATAAACTGATAATTTAAATTACCAAACTGATAATTATTAAATTACCCATAAACCAGTTTCTTATTTCCTCCTTAATTTCATAATTATCTTGATTTTAATAACTATTAAAATCATTAGGTTTAATTTAAATGTTAATATTAATTATCATTATTTGGACGAAAAATAAAATCAATAAACTAGTCAACTAAAATACTTATAGATTGACTTTTAAACATAAAATCTTACATAATAACTTGTAGATTTTATTCCTTGATTTAGACCATATCTTGGACGAAAATCAAAAAGATATCTTGGTCTCCAAGAAACACCATCCAACCGAAACTCGGTGGACTCGGTTTTGGTCGACCACTCGGTCGCCGAACCGAGCTCCAACCGTGTCTCGGTTGGTTCGGTTTTGACTACCGTTATATATATATATATATATATAATATTTTTCGTTAATAATAATAATAATAAACAAATAAACTTGTTAAACTTGTTAAACTTTTAAACGAAAAATTTAACGTAACATTTTCTTAATTTTGTCTTAAAACTTTTTTCATTCCAATTATTCAAGATCTTTGAATAACATACTTGGATTAAAAGTACTAGGTTTTATTTTACTAAACAAAAAAAGAAACCTAATTCTTTTTATCTTGAAACCTATTCAATCCAATTTTTCATAAACTTGAACAATGTTCTTGGATTAAATTTACTAGGGTTCTTTCTAAGATAAAAAAACTTAATATAATATACATATATTTACGAAAATCGGAAATAACAAGGAAGGAAAAAGAAGCCTAATTTCTTTTTATCTAGAACCCTATTCAAACCAATTGTTCATAAACTTGAACAATATTCTTGGCCGAAAATTCTAGGGTTCTTTTCTAGATGAAAAGAAACTCAACCGAATCTCATTGAGATTAGTAGATCGCTCTGATACCACTGTAGGAAAACCTTGTAGTATTCACATGGCGGAACTTGAATACCACATTACTGGATCTCTACCAATCAATGAGATCACGAGAAGAAGGAGATGATGAACATTACCTTTAGATTGCTAAAGAAGTGATCCACCTCTACTGCACCACCTGGACACGCTGCAAGACCGCGTTGTACCAACAAAGTAACACACGAACTCGTGTGTATTTGTGTGTGTCGAACATAAAACCGAAACACACCTTCGGGTGTGTTGTTCGTCGAACTCGAAGAAACCGAAACCCCTTAGGGTTGGTTTCGGCAGAAGGGAGAGGAGGGAGTATTAGGGTTTTGCTTGTGATTAGTGAGTAACCTCTAAGCCTTAGACATGCCCTCATATTTATAGGTTTAGGCCTTGCACTTAGGCCCTTAGAGTTTAATTAGAAGTTTAATGAAACTTAAACTTCTTTTGTTACTTTTAACCCTTGGACTTATACTAGTTAATTAAGAGCTAATTAATTAACTGTTTGTTAAATACTTAACCTAGTATTTAACCATCATCACAAATAATAATTAACTTATTATTATTTATCCTCTTCTTTATAATTAACTTAACTAGTTAATTATTCCACACAACTTACTTTATTCGGTTGTCTATTATTGGGTGTGTAGTGGTGTGACCCTTTAGTGTCTTATAACATTGGACATGGTGACATGTGTACTTATCTGTGCACATAAATCCTTCATACTTTGCTACTCTCAACTTCATCCCCGGCCACCAATACATTCTCTTCAAGTCTTGATAAGTCTTTGTACATCTGGGGTGAATCGAGTACTTGGACTTGCAAGCATCATTCCACAATACTTTTCGGTTTCCACCGAATTTCGAGACCCAAATCCGACCATTCACGGTTTTTAACCCTTGAACATTTTCTTCAAATACTTGGTTCTTTCCCAATCTCTCTTGTCTATACTCGTCTTTTTCCATCGCTTCCTTTTGTGCGGTTTTTATACTTTCAATGAAGCTAGACACCAACTCAAACCGCATCAACTTAGCCTTAACCGACTTCTCATATACTTTTCTACTCAAGGCGTCGGCTACCACATTAGCCTTTCCCTCGTGATAAACAATTTCACAATCGTAGTCACTAATCAACTCAATCCACCTTCTTTGTCTCATATTCAAGTCTTTTTGTGTAAACACATACTTGAGACTCTTGTGATCCGTGTACAATATACAACTTGTGCCATACATGTAGTGTCTCCAAATCTTTAAGGCAAAAATAATCGCCGCCAACTCTAAATCATGAGTGGTATATCTCTCTTCCACATTTTTCAATTATCTTGAAGCATAAGCTATCACTTTACCCCTTTGCATCAAAACACAACCGAGACCTTTGTTCGAGGCGTCACTATACACCACGAAATCTTCCACGCCATCGGGTAAAGTGAGAATTGGTGCATTGCACAACTTCTCCTTTAATAAGGCAAAAGCATCCTCTTGCTTTTTCCCCCAATCAAACTTCACATCCTTTCTCGTTAACGTAGTGAGTGGAACCGCCACTCGGGAAAAATCTTCAATAAATCTTCGGTAATAACCGGCTAACCCAAGAAAACTTCTAACTTTGGTTGGAGTCTTCGGTGCTTCCCAATTCTGCACCGTTTCAATCTTATACGGGTCAACTTTTATCTCGCTTCGGGATACTACATGACCTAGGAATTGAACTTCCCGCAAGCAAAATTCACACTTTGAAAATTTAGCATACAATTTTTCTCGTTTCAAAACTTCTAGAGTTTGCTTCAAATGTTCTTCATGTTCTTCTTCTGTTTTGGAAAAGATAAGTATATCATCAATAAATACTATGAGGAATTTATCGAGAAAAGGTTTACAAACCCTATTCATGAGATCCATAAAAATAGCCGGGGCATTCGTCAAACCGAATGGCATAACTAAAAATTCATAATGCCCATAACGAGTTCTAAAGGCCATCTTCTCGGTATCACCTTCTTTGACACAAACTTGATGGTAACCCGACCTCAAATCAATCTTGGAGAAGTAATCGGCTCCTTGAAGTTGATCAAACAAATCATCTATCCTTGGCAAAGGATATCGGTTCTTAATCGTCATCTTGTTAAGCTCTCGGTAATCAATACACATCCTCATCGAACCATCTTTCTTCTTTACAAATCGAACCGGTGCGCCCCATGGCGACGAACTAGGACGAATAAAACCTTTATCAAGCAAATCTTGAAGTTGAGCCATCAACTCTCTCATTTAGATTGGAGCCAAACGATACGGGGCTCAGGCAATCGGCGTCGCCCCCGGAACTAAGTCAATTCGAAACTCCACTTGTCTCTCCGGTGGCAAACCGGGTAAGTCATCGGGGAATACTTCGGGAAAATCCTGAATAATCTTCACATTTTCAACCGTCTTCTTCTCTTTTCTTCCATCTAGGACATAAGCTATAAATGATGAACATCCTTTCGATAAACACTTTCTTGCTTTAATGGCGGTTAACAAGTTTGGCATATGATGCCTCTTTTCCCCATAGATGTACACCTTCTCATTTCCGGGTGACTTAATCGACATTAACTTGTTTCCACACAAAATATTGGCTTGGTGGATTCCCAACCAATCTATCCCAATAATCACATCAAAAGCCTTAATCCCCATAGGCATCAAATCGACCTTAACCTTCTTAATATCGATTTCTAATTCACAATCTCTATGGATGTGTTGAACCATGGAGGTTTTCCCATCGGCTACCTTTATTTCATACAAATCAAAGTAACTCTAGTGAAACCTTAAACTTAGCACCAAATTCATGAGACACAAAAGAATAAGTAGAACCCGAATCAATCAATACATAAGTGGGTATGGAGTTTATGAATAAGGTACCTGAGACGACATCATGAGTCTCCTTGGCTTCTTCACGTGTGAGTTGAAAGGCACGCCCTTTGACTTTCAACGGCTCCGGTTTCTTGTGAGCGGTTGACACCAACGTTTAGGTTCGCTTCTTTGGGCAAACATTACTATAATGCCCTTTCTCATGGCACGAGAAACACTCCACCTCCTCAAGCCTCCTCACCTTGCAATCTTTAGCCTTGTGGCCAAAACGCCCACACTTATAGCAACCATTTGAATCTGCCTTGCATTCACCCTTGTGGTCCCTACCACACTTTCCACAACCACCAACACTACCTTGCTTTGACCCGCTCGGGGCAAATTTGCTTTTTTTTATGGTCCCGAAACACATTCAAACTTTCTCTTTTCATTACCAACCAACCTCTCTTGAATTCTTCTTTTACTAACTTTCTCAACACTTCGGGCGACATTGATCGCCTCATCAAGGGTAGTCGCCCTTTTCACCTCTAGATCATACTCCCATGGCAACCCATTAGCAAACCGAACCACACGACTCCGTTCGGTGGGGTAGGTACTTGACACAAACGGGAGGCATACGTCACCATATCTTCTTCTTTTCACTTGCTACTCTCAAGCACATGCTCCGTCTCTCGAATCCAACGAACGGTCACTTTCGGTTCCGTACTCCCGAGATAGAAGTCGGGTCGGCATGCAAGGAATGTTTTGTAAGAACATCCTTCACGTTCAATCTTTCTTTCTTCACCATTTTCCTCATTGGAGGACTTCTCGGTCGGGACACTAGTGTCCGTTGACTTAGTCTTTGTGGGAGGTGGGGAATCTTCACTTTCCTCCCTCTCCTCGTCATCATGACGTTCCTCTTCCTCCCTTTCATCCTCACCAAGGTTCAACCGATTATTAATGACCCGGTTAACATCTTGTTGCATCACATTCCACATATTAGTGAGCATGGATTGAATTGCCTCCATTGTTACCGGAGTATGGTTATTCCCAATACCCGAATTGGCCAATTCATTCCCATCTTGATTCACATTCGAAGCTTGTTCTCCATCCATCAGGGCTCGACCACTTCTCGTTCTAGCCATCTTACTATAATAAGATGTCAATCCAATTAGCATCCAATAAGTTGACTAAATAGTCAAAATAAAAATATAAGAAAAGCTCGATTCAAAACAATTCCCTTAATGGTCAACCCTATCTCTTAAAGGTCAACCTAACTTTCTATAGAACATAATGTCCCAAAAGCAAAGTCTAAGTCTAGGGTGGGTAACCAACCTAATTCACTTAGACTAAAGCTCTGATACCAAGTTGTAACACACCAATTTTTCAAAACAATTTAAACTTTTTAAATAAACAAGTTTAATACTAAAAATCCATAATATCCAAAACATAGTTTAAGTAAAACATTTGGAATAATTAAGGAGTACCAAAAACCGGTGTTACAAATATATATCAAAACTAGTCTAGAGAATTAAATAAGTACATCGAGCTTAATCATCCAATGCTATCACTACGGGCCGCCTAATCCTTAGCTCCCGAACCAGAGTTCATAGTAAAAAATAAACGTACTACGTGAGACAAGATTGTCTCGTGAGAAAATATGGGTTTAAGGCCCGGTTAGAAATAATTTGCAATAAAATAATAATTAAAATATTATCAAATTGCACATAGTCAATCATACTCTAAGGCTTTCCATAATCCCAACACATACGTAACGGGCCTCCCCGAAACAAACTCCCACGATATGGGTTATCTAGGTAAACTCCCCCGTTTCCGGGTTATCTATTTGCTCCCCCGATTTCCGGGTTATCTCAAACTCCCCCGCTTTCCGGGTTATGTATTTTCTCGACACACTACCCTTGCGCAGGGTGGTACCGCCCCAAGTAGGTGTCACTAACTCCCCCAACTTGTGTGGGTTATCTAAGATCCAATTGTTTAGCTACCACATAACAATTCAACATCTTGAGCCAATGCTCCAAATCATAAGATTCAACATACTAGTGGTAACCAAGCAAGTCAATAACAATTCATATCACCTACTAACTAATAAATCTTTATTTCTTTATTAAAATATTTATTCAATAAAGACTACTATTAACTTGTTTAATCATTTAAACTATGAAAACTATTTTACTATGTACTCAGAAAAGATCACATGTACTCACCTTAGCAATGCTATCCAATACTTGTGTAAATCAACACAATCTCTACTTCTCAACCAAAGAAGTACTTCCAACTCCTTTTTGACCTAATATCAAGATCATCACAAAATCTAGTTACATTCCGTAACTAGCTACTAATAACTCAAATAAACCTTCCCAACCACCAAGTTCATACAACTTGGTGGAAATCTCAAACCCTAGTTCAAGATTTCTATCCATAAAATCCAAATCTAGCTTGTACACATTGATTACAAGCTTACCATGAGTGTTTTACACTCATGATAGACCATTTTCCCCAAAGATGATATGTTGGTTCCCAAAACCACCATTGATGCCCATGAAAAGCTTGAAACTAAGGTAGAAGATGATAAGAATCAATAATCTTTACCTTTGATGTTTAAATCTTCAAAGATGATGAAGATTTAAGCTCTAGACCTCCAAAATCACCTCCTTTCTTCACCAAAAACGGCAGGGCTACAAGTAGGGTCGTTGATGCCTAAACCCTAGCCTAAACCCGTTTTATATCCAGCTCGGACAGTTCACGATCGTGAACTAGAGTTCGCGTCGTGAACTTCGCGCTTCGTGAACAGTTCGCGATCGGCAACCCGTCGGGAACTCCATGTCTGAAAAACTCCATTACTCTGTATGATGTTCACGATCGCGAACTATAGTTCGCGCCGTGAACTCCTTCAGGCAGCAGGGCTGCAACTTTTTTTTGTCTAGACCAGCCCGGTTTCGACCTTAACAATATCAAACGGTGTCCAAATGACACGAAACCAATTCCTACAGTTCTGAAGATGAATTATCCATAATTAACATATTTTTGTACAATTTATTTATTTACAAATATCGGTCGTTGCATTTCTAATTAGACTAAGCTAACACCTGCGATTCTAAATACGATATATGACATACAATTAATGTTATGTTTTATGTTTTGTGACATCGAATGAACTTGGATCATTGGGTCTTAATGGACCGAAATGAAATGAAATGAAATGGGCTTGGGTTAGGCTTAATGGGCCTAGATTGGCTTAATGGGCCACTAGGTTGGGCCACTTGGGCCTCACAATGGGCTTAGGTCCAATTGGGTTGGGCCATGGATTGGGCATGGCCCAATTGGGTTCGGTTTGGGTATGAGTGGGCCAAAGGTTTGGGCTTTGGTCCAAATGGGCTTGAATACTAATGGGCCAACTAACTTTTGGGCCCGATGGACTAATATAGATTGAATGGGCCAAGTATGGGCCTTGGCCCGATCAGGTATTCGGGTTTGGGTCCACGGTTTGGGTCAAGATCCGGCCTTGACCGGTTTGATTATGGGTCAAAATTAGTCCATTCTAGAAGTCAACATTGGTCAAAATAGTCAACAAAAGTAAACTAGGGTTTCTAGATTTTGGCTAGGGTTTAGTGGTCGAGACTAAGATTGTTTCCTTTCAGTTTAACTAGGGATGCACGAGATTGGGTTAAACCGTTAGAGCCAGACTCTATTACGACTTGGGATGAACTCCGAAGTCGCTTTATTACACGTTATTTTTCACCAACTAAGGCTGACAAACTAAAAACTGACATCATGGCTTTTATGCAGGTGAAAAGATAACAGAAGCTTGGGAGAGATTAAAAATCCTACTGATGAAGTGCCCAAATCACGGTTTCGAGAAAAATAACATAGTACACATTTTTTATAGGGGATTGGATCATACATCTCGCTCCCCACTCGATTCATCAAGTGGTGGGCTATTCATGTACAAAACCCCAACTCAAGCATATCAACTTCTCGAAGACATATCCATGAACAGTCTGGAATGGACATCTGACATACAAGTTGGACAATTAAATGCAGTTGATGATTGGCAGAATGATGAAGTGGCCGTGATGAAGAATAACCAACAGGTATTGAACGTAAATTAGATAAAATAACAAGTTGTTTACATGCCATATAGGTTGGATGTGATAAATGCAGAGGACCACATCTAACTAAAGATTGCCAACAACATCAATCGATGATGTCTGCAGAAAAAGAGTTGAACTACATCAACAATGGGTACCGAGGTAATTATCAGGGAGGAAATCAGGGGTACAACAACAACAATCAGGGGTACAATAACAACAGGGGTTATAACAACAATAACCAACACAATAACGAACCCCCCTGGTTTCCAACGTGAAAATCAAACAAACCAACCACCTCGAGAGAATGCTGCAGGTCAAGGATCAAAGTCCTCAATGGAACCAATGCTTGAAAAATTAATGGAAAAGCACGATAAGAAAGCAGAGGAACAAGACCAGATTATTAGAAATCAGCAAGCACCAATTCAAAGTTTAGAAAGAAACATGGGCAGGATGGCTGAAGTATTACAAAAATGACCGCAAGGCAGTCTACCACCCAGAACGGAAGACAACCCAAAAAGGGGATTTGAAAATGTTAAAGCTATCACTAGTCAAAGTGGTAGAACGGTAAGTTCACCTGTGTTAAATACTAATGAAAATTTCTATGATGAATAGGTTACTGAGGAGACTTTAATTGATGAAAAGGAGAGGGTAATGAAAAAGATGGAAGGTCCAAAAGTACCAGAGCAGACAAAAACAAAGGAGATGCATGAACCGACTAAATCAGAAGCAACAAACCCGTACACACCGAAGGTTCCTTTCCTCAAAGGTTGAGGAAATAAAAATTAAAAGAGAAATATGGTAAGTTTGTTGACATGATTAAACAGGTGCGCATTAAAGTTCCTTTGGTTGACATGTTAGCAGGGATGCCGAACTATGGGAAATTTATCAAGGATCTGGTTTCTAGCAAGACACAAATGGAGGCATCTTCAGCAATATTAAGTGAGGAATACTCAACAATCCTCCAATCGAATATGCCACCGAAAAATGGTGATCCAGGGAGTTTCATAATCCCTTGTCTTATAGATAATTTACCACCCTGTAAAGCACTAGCGGACTTAGGAGCTAGCATAAGTTTAATGCCCTTGTCGATGTACCTTAAACTAGGATTAACAGATCTTAAACCGACTAGGATGAGGGTTAGATTATCAGACCATTCATTCAAATACCCGCTAGGCATAGCAGAGAACGTCCCAGTGAAAGTCGATAAATTCATATTTTCGGCCGACTTTGTGATCTTAGACATACCAGAAGAGCCGAACGTCCCTCTTATCTTAGGGAGACCGTTTCTGAACACCGCAAGTTCCATTATCTTAGTGGCCGAAAAACAGCTCAGTTTAGGTGTGTGCAATGAAACATACTTCTACCTCTGATGATACATGCAATTTCATCGACATCATCGATGTGTGCATGGAGGAGGAAATCACTTCATTTCTCGACCTAGATTGTAATGACATCACTACTCATGGTGATGTCGCTCTAGACTCTCCCGGATCCATCCAAGATCTCTCAGAGCTCGAGGAATTACTTCACCTTGATGAAGAGGATTCGAGAGAAAATGGAGATGATTTTGAGAAATTCGACCCTAAACAAAATCTCCAAATCAAAACATCTTTAGTGGACCCTCCTTCCTTAGAACTTAAACCGTTACCTGACCATCTAGAATATGCTTTCCTACAAGGAGAATCTGAACGGCCGGTCATCATATCTTCAAACCTGTCCTCTACTGAAAAAACCCAATTAGTAACAATCTTGAAATCTCACAAACGGGCCCTTGCCTGGAAAACCGCGGACATACCGGGAATCAACCCTGTTTTCTGTACACACAAAATCCTCATGGAGGACAACTTCAAGCCAAGCGTACAAAGACAAAGGAGGTTGAACCCGAATATGAAAGATGTGGTCAAAAAGGAGGTTTTAAAACTACTTGATGCAGGTCTCATCTATCCCATCTCAGATAGTCCATGGGTGAGTCCGGTCCAAGTGGTTCCGAAAAAAGGAGGAATGTTAAGGCAAAAAGCCTTACCCCTTTGGGATCTTAAGATAACAAAACAACCTAGACTAGCTTAGTATAAATAGTAGAATTAAATAGCTAAGTTTAGGAGTGATACTGAGTTTGGCCAGTATTGGCCACTCAGTATCAGCACTCAGTATTGGAAATCCAATATTGTAATGGACTGAGTTACAGTCAGTATTGTAATGGACTAAGATCAAATCCCTTGATCTTAGTCATTTCTTTAGTCTAGTCCTTCGGTTACTCCTTTGCCCATTATGTAAGATCTCTATACCACTATAAATAGAGATCATCTTGCAAAGGAGTACTCACCAATTCACGTACTTACTTTCATATCCTTGTAATTGATCAGTGGTCTTGTTATTCCGCAACAAGCCACACTTAGTGGATTTATACATTGACTATATTCTTGTGTTTTCACTTTAATATTTCATTAAGTATAATAATCTATCAATTAACCTAATAAACCAGGGCGTTGTGACCTAACAATTGGTATCAGAGCAGTTCAAAGTTATCTACAACTTTAATGTTCTTATAACCCTATATATTGTTGAAGAACAAGTCTTTTCATGAAGAAGAACAATGCCGAATTTTTGTCATTTTCTGCGCACGGGTAGAAGAAATGCCGGATCTCCTTCGTTAACAATTGAATTTGTATGAAATTTGAACAGGTGGTTCTCAACACCAGACACACAATCTGACCGTTCAGAATTGTAATTCGAGTTTCTGGTACAGAGATATGTATGGCGCAAAAAGTCAGATTCTTTTCTTTTTATTCCTTACTTTCTGGGCAGCCATGTTTGAAAAATCAAATCTTTTTCTTTAATCTTCGAATAAGCGTGAAATTTGGACAGAAGGTTCACCATAATGTGTTTAATGTTTTCACCGTTCAGATTGTCAAAAGGAATCGTTACTTGAGAGATATATGTTTTTGAAGATTATTGACGAATATTTATGGTATGTTTTTAATTCTGCACAACCGTGATAAAACGGCTATTGTATATTCTTAATCCGTTGGATCTTCATAAATTTTGGATATTATATCCATAACACATACATGTACCCGGTATCAAAATTTTAGACTGATCAGAAACGTATACTGAGAGATCCATATTTTCAAAATTGATTCTTTTCTGATATCGACTGTCTCATACTGAGTGGTCAGTATGAGACTTCTGTGATCGTTTCAACCATTGGATTAATATGATTTTTGGAAATGAAGTTGAAGACAGGTATATGTATGTTGTGTAAAAAGTTCATAATGATCAGAAGATTCTACATGGAGATATGATTTTTTGAAGTTGCTGCAAAACTAGAGAAACGACATTCTGAAAGCTGAATTTTACAAGTGAGTATATTTCACATGTTTTTCTCTTTTTAATCATATTAAATCATCTTAAACTGAGGAAATCCAAAAGTTGGTTGATTCTTTGGGGGGTTTCAAGTCAAAGATAAAATATACCGAACAGTTTAAGGTGAAAGTATATGATTCAGGGGGAGAAAAACAATGCGATATATATTTTCTATTAATGTGAAGCTAAAGTTCTTGAAGCTAAAGTTCTTGAAGCTAAAGTGATAATGATAAGTTATTCAAGGGGGTACGGGTCACACATTATTTTACAATCATTTGAATCGTTTCAAATTGAGGAAATCTACTAGTTGAATGATTCTTGGGATATGTTTCATTTCAACTCAAATATACCGGACAGTTTGAGGAGGAGTCAATGATTGTGGGGGAGGAAAGTTAATGTGATATATATTTTCTTGAAGTACTTAGTGAATAAAGAATATGAAAAGATATCAAAAAGAAGACCATACAAGACAAGATCGTTATTATTTATTAGAATTAAACGTATTCATTTGTTATCATCAGATAGTGGGAGATTGTTAGGGTAAAAACTCAGTCAAACCTAATACTTTGTGAATCTGATGAACAAAGGAATATACATATGTTTAATTCTAGTAATATAATAAGCTTAGTGAAACTCAACTCATACCGAGTTAGTAGGTATAGCTTAGTCTCATACCGAGTTGGTCGGTATGAGGTGATACTGAGTTCACGGACCGTGCTGCACAATCAGTGCATGATTTCCCATGATTTACTTAGTTAGTCAAATCATTTAATCATGGTATGTACTTATTAGAATTGGGAGTTACATATAGAATATGGTTAATTGTAAAACCTCTATACATTATAAATAGAGGTTTAGACTTCACTAGTTAGTATCATTTTGGATCCAGGTTGATCATTTATGTGGATCACCGGTAGCCTAATTCTAAATGTAACACTTTGTGGAATGTTCTTGGTTATTCCGCAACCAAGAACACATTTTATATGTTTGAGCTTAATAAGAATAATCGTATGACGTATATGATCTTGCCTTTACCGATTTTACTATCAATATTGGGGTTCGTGGGTCCTAACAACTGGTATCAGAGCAGGCTAAATTAATCCTTATTTAGTCGATCTATTACCCTGGCAGCCATTCCCTATACTTATCCATCAAACACTCAAAAATCAAAAATGTCTACAATCATAGCACCTGTTATGTCTGGTAAGGGAGTGCCCATCTTTGATGGAAAAGACTTTCATTAATGGAAGCTTAAAGCTCAGTGGTATCTTGAATCTATTCACCATGAGATGCTCAATGTGCTGAATGATGGTCCCATCATTCCACAAACTGTGGAACCCGTTGCTGCTACTGATGATGCTCCTGAGAGCACAAGAACAGTTCCTAAACTGAAACACACCTGGACTGATACTGACCATCAGTTATTCAGTCTAGACTCCAGAGCAAAGGGGGTGATTGGTAATGCTGTTACCAAAGAAATACTGAATGCAATTATGAAATTGCCAACAGCAAAGGCTATGTGGGATAGTCTATCAGTCACTTATGAAGGCATACCAAAGGTGAAGTTGCAGAGGAAAAGCAACATGAGAAGGAAGTATGAAAATTTCTTCTCTAGTCCAAATGAAGACATCACTACTCTCTATAACAGGTTCAGTACTGTTATCCATGATTTAATCAGTGTAGGCATTATGAAGGAGGAAGGAGAGCTTGTTCAAAAGTTCTTGGATAGTCTTCCTCAACAGTTTCTTGACATGACAAATTCTGTCAATGCTGCCAACAATATTAAGTCATGCACTCTTCAAACTTTGTATGGTTTAATGTTGAATCATGAGGAGAATAATGCTGCAAGACTGATCAACTGGAAGAAAACTGACAAGTCTTCCACTGGCATGGCTCTAGTTGTGCAACAGGCATATACTGTGACTGAGCCTGAAGAACCAGAAGTTGATCTTTCTGATGCTGAGGCAGAAGAGCTTGAAACCCAAATGGCTCTTATGTCTATGAAGCTGGATCAGTTGAAAAAGAAGAGGCTTTGTGTTAGCTCTTCCAATACTGACCCAAGATTAGGTCTTTGCTATAGGTGTGGAAAGCCTGGGCACATTGCTGCTAATTGTCATACTAAGTCGACTGAAACTGATCAGAATGACAAGATTGCATACCGAGCTAAACGGTATAGAGACAAGTATGTCAAGCTAAAGAACTGGAGCAAGGGCAAGAATACAGCAGGGAATGGAGCACCTCATCAAGCACTTTACTCTGAAGCTTGGATGGATGAAGAGCTCAGTGGTGATTAGGAAGAGGTTGAAAACAAAGCCTTTATGGCTTTCACTGAAGATGATTTGAAGAGCTCCTTTGAAAAGGATATCAAAGAAGCTGAGAGGATGAGTGTTCATACTGATTGGACTCCACTCAGTTGTACAAGGTGAGTTCCTTTCAAACTTATTCAGTGAATGAAAAAAAAAAAAGATTTTTGAGTATATGATTGTTGATCTTAAAACTTTAGTACAGAGAGAAAAAAAACTGTAAAATTAACAAATTTTGAACTTGAAAGGGTAAATAATGAACATTTGGATAAATTAGCAAAATTTAAAGATTTAGAACTAAATTTTTTAAACTTACAAGACGTTAACCAAAGATTAGCTGATAAAGCTCATTTACACAAATTAGAAAAAGAAAAATTTGAAAATCAGTGTAAATCTTGGGGAAATGCATCTATTAAATTAAATAAATTTCTAAATCAACAATTTCCAGAAAATGTGAGGGCTGCACTTTGTGTTGATCCTCAGTTAAAAAATAGAAATAATTTTGCTGATTTATTTGAAGAATTTTCTGATATGAACCCTATTCAGTTTGTAAAAGCAAAACTTTTTGTGAAGTTGGATGTCAAACTGAGTCAGATGATGAGGATAAAATTGTTTTTGAAAAACCAATTGGTCCTTCCATCTGTTCTAAGTGTTATACTGAACTACAAGAGCTCAGTATTGAATTTCCTGAAAAATAAATTTCTGATACTGACCTCGAAGTTGTGCAGTATGATACTTTAGATGTTCCTCCTTTTGAATTATTATTTAATACAACCACTTTTGAGATATATAATGTCAATCAAAACACTCCTATTCAAAATGTTTCATCTAATACTGAGGTTACAGGAACAGAAAAGTCTACTACTCAAGAATCTAAAGAACCTGTTAAAGTTGTTATTCAAAAACATGATAACCAGAAATCAACTTCAACAGGATCTTCAAGTGGCAAAAACAAGAAGTCTAATATTAAAAATACTT
The DNA here is from genome assembly GCA_963853835.1 of Calendula officinalis. NCBI lineage: Eukaryota > Viridiplantae > Streptophyta > Magnoliopsida > Asterales > Asteraceae > Calendula > Calendula officinalis. Next base: position 33,759,302 of record OY970828.1, read on the forward strand.
CTCTGCCAAATAAAAAGAAGACACCAGATCCATCTCCTTCAAAACCAGTCAAACATAACATTAAAACTCCATTAAAAAATGACAAAAATAACATTTTAAAATCTATTGGTGATCAGATCAAAATTTTAAGTCAAAAGTTTGCAAAACTTACTCATACTGATCGACCAAAAATCAAACAATATTCTAAGATTCCTTATGAAAATATGTTAAGAAACAGACCTAGAAAATGTTATAGATGTCATCATACTGGACATAAAGGAGATGAATGCTGGACTGATCTCTCAAGTCCTAGGTACTCAGTACCAAAGAAAAGGAGAGAAACCAAGTCAGTATCACCAAAGAAAACCTCCAAGGTTTCCCCTAAAGTGATACTGACCTCTCCAACAAAAGAGATCAAGTCTACCCCTGTTTCTCCTACCAAAGGTCCCATTCAAAAATGGGTTCCTAAAAAGAACTAATCCTTATTTTGTGTCTTGTGCAGGGTGACAGGAAATGGTACTTAGATAGTGGCTGCTCAAGACACATGACTGGCAGTATGGAGTACCTTCTAAATTATACACCAGAGAAGGGTCCTTCTGTCAAATTTGGAGATGATTCAATTGGAAAACACAAGAGGGTATGGTGTAATCAAGGCAGGCAACATAACTTTTAAAAGAGTTGCCTATGTAAAGGGTCTTAAACACAATCTGCTCAGTATCAGTCAGATGTGTGATGATGACAATGAAGCTCGTTTCAGGAAGGTTGCAGGAATCATCTACAATGATAAAGGGCAACCTGTACTCATTGCTAGAAGAGAAAAGGATGTATATGTTGTCAACCTATCTGAAATAGATCCTAGTATTCGAGTTTGCCTGCTTTCTTAAGTCAAGCCAGAATTGCATTGGCTATGGCACAAGAAACTCTCTCACATAAATTTCAGAAATATAAATGAGCTCAGTATGAAGAAACTGGTGAGAGGGCTGCCCACTATTACTTATTCAAAAGATAAGTTATGCTCAGCATGTGAAATGGGCAAGTAGAAGAAGAGTTCATTCAAGTCAAAGGTCAATCACTCAATTAATGAACCTCTTACAATGATACATATGGATCTTTTTGGCCCAATCAGCACACCATCTCTGGCCAAAAAGATCTATACTTTAGTCTTAGTAGATGAATTCTCAAGATATACTTGGGTCATCTTTCTAAAGACTAAATCAAATGCAACAACAGAAATCATTGCCTTCATCAAAAGAGAAGAACTTCAGAAAGGCAACAAGGTCAAGCAACTTAGAAGTGACCATGGTACTGAGTTTAAGAACTCAGTATTAGCAGGTTTCTGTGAAGAAAAAGGAATCGTTCAAAATTTCTCTGCAGCTTACACACCACAACAAAATGGTGTTGTAGAAAGAAAGAATAGAACATTAATTGAAGCTGCAAGAACTTTGTTATGCCATTTTGGACTTGCACTGAGCTTCTGGGCAGAAGCTGTCAACTGTGCAAATTTTACTCAGAATAGAGCTACAATAGTCCAGAGACATCAAAAGACTTCTTATGAGTTATACAATGGCAAGGTTCCTAATGTGGAGTTCTTCCACATCTTTGGGAGTAAATGTTTTGTACTCAGTACTAAGCAAAATCTAAACAAATTTGCTCCCAAAGCAAATGAAGGTGTGTTCATGGGCTACTCTCCACACTCTAAAGCTTTCAGAGTGTATATCATCTCAACCAAGATGACTGAAGAATCCATTCATGTCACGTTTGATGAAGATCAGAATGAGCATTCTACCTCAGCAAAGGAAGATATCAGTGGCACAGATATTCTATGCAATCCAGAAAACTCAGTTGTTGAACAGCCCAAGTCTCACCCATACTATGTTGATCCTGGTATGAGTGATACTGATCAAGAAAGAACTCAGTGTAACTCGAATGCATCAAATTATGAGGTTCCCATCACTGAGAACCTCAATACTGAGTTCCCAATACTTGATCTGAACAATTCTACCTATGAAAAAGGTGAATCTTCCAGTACCTTTCAAGAATCCATCTCAAATTTACAAAATCAAGAAGAACAGCAACCGGTTTTGTCTGATACTGACCAGAATTCAACTCATCATCAGACAGACAACACATCAGTACAACAAGACATTGTTGACCTTGTTTCAAATGCTCCCTTAGGAAACAATCTAAGGGAACTCAGAGATCATCCTCATTCAAATATTATTGGTCCTATTGAACAAGGTGTCCAAACAAGAAGAAAACTAGATTTTGAACCCCAAGCTACTGCAAATTTCTGTTTCTTTTCAAGCTTCCTATCTACCATGGAACCAAAGAAAGTTGATGAAGCTTTATTAGAAGAAGACTGGGTAGAAGCTATGCAAGAAGAACTGACAGAGTTTGAAAGGAATAAAGTCTGGAACTTAGTACCACCTCGTGCTGGTAAAACTATTATTGGTACTAAGTGGGTGTTCAAAAATAAGATGGACAAGGATGGTGTTGTCATCAGAAATAAAGCAAGACTGGTTGCTCAGGGTTACGGGCAAGAAGAAGGCATTGACTATGATGAAACTTTTGCACCAGTTGCAAGAATTGAAGCTATAAGGTTGTATCTTGCATATGCAGCTTTCAAGAACTTCAAAGTATATCATATGGATGTCAAGAGTGCCATCCTCAATGGAAAACTACAAGAGGAAGTTTATGTTAAACAACCACCAGGTTTTGTTGATCCTAAATTTCCTAACTATGTTTTCAAGCTTGATAAAGCTTTATATGGGCTCAAACAAGCTCCAAGAGCCTGGTATGATACCCTGTCTGAGTACTTAATTGAAAATAAATTTATAAGAGGAAAAATTGACAAAACATTATTTTCAAAAAGGAAAGGTTCTGACATCTTACTTATTCAGATATATGTAGATGATAATATCTTTGGCTACACTGACAAATCAATGTGTGGCTGGTTTGCTAAGATAATGTCATCTCAGTATCAGATGAGTATGATGGGTGAACTGACTTACTTTCTTGGTTTACAAGTTGATCAAAAGCCTGATGGCACTTTCATAAATCAAAGTAAGTATGTGCATGACATGCTAAAGGAATACAAATTTGAAAATTTATCTTCCATGCACACTCCTATGGGTACTCAGGATAAAATAAGTAAAGATGAAACTGGTAAACCAGTATGTCAATCCACATACCGAGGTATGATTGGTTCTTTACTTTACTTAACAGCTAGCAGGCCTGATATTATGTTTGCAACTTGTTTGTGTGCTCGGTATCAGGCTGATCCTAAAGAATCACATATGAAAGCTGTTAAGTGGGTTTTTAAATATCTTTCAGGTACTCCTAACATGGGTCTTTGGTATCCCAAGGACTCAAACTTTGACCTTGTAGGGTATACAGATGCAGATTTTGCAGGTTGTAGGTTGGACAGGAAAAGTACATGTAGAGGATGTCAATTCGTCGGTGGTAGACTAGTCGGTTGGTCATCCAAGAAGCAAAACTCAGTTGCAACTTCCACTGCAGAAGTAGAATATGTTGCTGCAGGAAGTTGTTGTGCTCAACTCTTGTGGACGCAGTACCAACTAATGGACTATGGGTTCAATTTCAAAAAGACATCTATTCATTGTGATAACAAGAGTGCTATTGCTATCACTGAAAACCCAGTCTATCATTCAAGAACAAAGCACATTTATATCAGACACCACTTTATTCGAGATAATGTGGAAAAGGGTAGGGTTGAGGTAGATTTTGTTCCTACAGATGACCAATTGGCCGATGTGTTTACTAAACCTCTCTCTGAGGACAGGTTTATGTACTTACTAGGGCAATTGGGTATGCTGAATCCTTAAATTTTCTTAAATTTTTCTGATACTGACCTCTCAGTATTGGTTCCAATACTGACCCACTCAGTATCACTCGTCTGATTTATCCAATGTTAATAATTTTTAATTTCTATTAATTTATGGATTAAATTAAATGTTTTTTCAATTTTTAATTTTTTTAATTTAATTTTTTTTAACTCGGTATTGGAGTCCTGGAGTGGTAAAACTGATCTTTAATCTTCATACTCCCCAACGGTAACCTTTCTTAATAAGAAAGTTACCGTTGCAACAGAATAAGGCTGTCAAATCAGCCGGTTTTACTTCCCAATACCGTAATTATCTCTAATTAAAGTATAAATAACCGTTTTTCTTTTTCATTTAAACTTCCTAACAGTTATTTCATACTTTCTCTTTCAATTCTCTCTGCGATTAACGATTCTACTTTCTCTTTGCAAGCAAATTTCTTAAATCAAAATCGCAGATGGCTAATTACAGATTCTTTGCACCGGAAGCTGCACCGACAACATCATTTTGAAATGACGAATTACCCAGGTTTGCGAGGAACAACATAACCGCTAATTTCAATATTCCTCAGGCGTAGGCGTGTGCTGAATTCACTCATATCGTTACATACTTGAAACATTGTCCCATCACTCAAGCATTGATTCTATCCCCTAGAGCAATTTATCCAGAAATGCTATGTGAATTTTGGTACTCTGCAAAGCTTGACTCTCCGGGTATAATTACTGGTTGGATTATCCGTGATCGACAACGAGCTTTCATTTCTACAGCTATAATTCGAGACACACTTAGGCTTCCCGCTCACGCTCAGTATGAGCCCTTTGTTGATCGAACAGAGGCTCGCTCAGTGTTACCACATAATGGAAGAAGAGGAACAACCGGAATTATCAAGAGAAACGAATTCGGTCCAATGTGGGGTGTTCTAATTTCCACTATTATTCGGTGCATGACCCACAAAACTGGAGCCTTGGACCAAATTAATGAATTTGGAATGCAGATAGTACATGCCATGTACCATGGAAGAGATATTGACTATGCACGGTTGATTTTCAACGAACTCGCTACACTAGTCAAGGCAAAGACAAGAGAGTTCAATGTTCCTTTTTGCAGATTTTTATCTCTCATTTTTCAGGGTTCAATGCCTGCTCATGTCTACGATGAATTTCACAGTCCTCGAGCAGATCTCCCTCCCCTAAATGAGAAGATTTATTTTTATAGGCCAAGAGAAGGAGAGCCTGTACTGAGTCACTCGATGTGGGCTATTTTGCAAGCACATATTGATGATGTAGAAAATTCTGATACTGGATCAGAAAATGGTGATGATGATGATAATGATGATGATAGTGGTGATGGAGGTAATGCTGATCAAGATGTGGAAATGATAAATGCTCAACCAGAACAACAACAAGCACACCCACATATACCTCCAACTGATCAGGATCCTGATGCTCCTCATACTGCATCAGATCCTGATACTGAGTCCACAAAAGACCAACCTATGGTCTTGTGAAGACAAAGAAGAAACTTATCCCCAGTGATAATGGGGGCTTTATCATCAGAAGAGGTGCAACCCACAAATGTTCCATCTTTAACTGCATCTCTTCAAGCACAAAGTCTTGTTGCAGCCACCGCTCACCTTCCAGGTCCTCAACGAGAACCTATTGCTCAACCAATTGAGGAACCTCATGTTCCTCTTGATGTGGAGATTCAGTTTGAGCAAAACATACTGGAAGGTGCACATGCTCGAAGAGAAGAGGCTCCGGAAGGTGCTGGTGCCTCAAATCAAAATCTAGATGATATAGTACCGACCTCTGCAGATGCTCGAATGAAATCTGACAAAGTCTCAGGTATTAATTTCTAAAAAGCCTTCAAACTTTTATATATATATATATATATATATATATATATATATATATATATATATATATATATATATATATATATGTATGTATATCTTTCCCAAATAGAGACTATGTATTGGCCACTACCAACTCAATACTGACCAAAGTCTCAAACGAACTTTCAAATATATCCACTTATGGCCAACATAGTTAGCCCACTGCTGCTATGCAAAATTCATACACTGAGCACCTCAATGATCATTGTCAGTCTACAGTTGTCTCAACATTTTAAGAGGCAATGGTGGTGATGTCATACTGACACCCACTGGTGCTGCTTGAATAATGTCTTACTTAATTTGAGTAAGGTCACATTATTCAATAACTAATCACAAACCTTTTAAGCCACATAAGCCAAAATTTTCCATGGGTTTAAGCCACAATTCTGTTATCACTCTAATACCGAGTGATAAACATTGAAAATAACAAGAAGCACATCCCAGGCTTCGATTACCCAACCCAAAACCTTTTAGTCAATGTGACCTATCCTATACTGAGCTACTCAAATATTCACACTCACTTTTACTAAACAATTTCTTACACATGCTATGCAGAAGTTCACAATATTTCATCATGTACCAGATGAAATACAGACTTCTAAATTCTGTTTACATGATTATAGAATTTAACAGCACCACAATTCTATTTCATAAACCTTTCATTCTAACCAGTTTACAATTTTTTTTGTTTCTTTAGCACCATCTGAGCAGGGACAGAGGGCTCAAGCCACCCAATCTCAAGAAGTGCAAGGGGCTCTACAAACTATTCTCAACCAGATCGTGGCCATGCAGAACACTCAGAATAATATTTTGGCCAGGATGGATGCCATGAGTTCTGAGATAGACTCATTAAAGCAGTCAGTGGCACTCCTTCAGCAACAACAACAACCTCCACCACCTCCACAGTCTCCACTTGGTGGAAATAATGACGAAGAAGGCCCTGACACTGAACCCAGAAGATCACCCTCCCATGCCAGTACTGAGGGTGACCATGATGCTGCTACTGAACCTATGCCCTCCCAACTCCTGATGATCAACAGGGAGACATAGGTGGTGATATTGAACCTCTTCCCTCCCCATCAAATGATAACAATAAGGGGGAGAACAGACAAAGAGAAAAAGAGGTTGATAAACCTGAGCCATCTGCTCAGGGGGAGAAAAGAAGAAAGTTAAATGAAGATCAACCTCAACAGCAACAACAACAACAACCACATCAGCAAACTCCTCATACTGAACCACTCAGGTTTCAGTATGAAAGAAGAAGACAAAGAGGAAGGTCAGTCCTGGAATTACTTGAAGAGTTATCTGAGCCATCTGCTCAGGGGGAGACTAATACTGACCAACCACAGCAAGTTAATACTGAGCCGCCTGCTCAAGTCCCAAACAGCAAGTTAATACTTGAGCCTCCTGCTCAAGTTAATACTGAGCCTCCTGCTCAAGACCCAAACACCAAGTTAATTTGGAGGAACAAGGTATGTGTTAAAGATCCTGAAAGTGTTAAGGCACTCAGGCTTGTTGTTCTTGACAGCCTCGGTCAGTACACTGAGTGCCCTATAATCTGCATGGTATAGAATGCCTTGTTCAAAGCATATAGCAGAAACAGCCCAGATTTCATCCATCATTACTTGGGTTTCAGAGGATCTTGATGGTAACTCCTTTATCAGTCTGGAAATCTTCACCCACTCTTGGAGTCCAATGTTCTGAATATCATGAAGAAAAATCTTCATGGGAGGACTGACTAGTCCAGTGCAGACTACAACTATGGACTTGTCAACTGTTTTGACTTTAATTTTGTTGACATAAATGTTCAGCCAACATATCTCCTTCACATTTGGGAATGATCTATTCCTCAGCATACCCATCCTGGTCTCCCTATATCTTGTTCTTTGAGCAACAATGTTCCAGTATTGTTGAAGAACTTCATCTCCTGTTCTTCTTATGGTGTGAGATTTCCTTGGAACATCTGCATCAGAATCAGTGTCAGGATCTTCTTCCTTAACAGGCAAGAATCTTTAAGCCTCAATCTCATCCTCAGCATCACTCTTTTCCTCAGTATCATGTACAGGTCTTCTTGTCTAGTGATTAGAGGAGCTTGATCAGATTCCTCACTAGATTCAGAAGACATAACCACTCTTGACATTCTTCTGGTGATTGGCCTTCTAGGAACTCTAGAAGGTCCTTCAGCTTGAGGAGAGATTGGTTTTCTTGGAGGCTCTTCATCATCTGAGGATGATGATGAAGAGCTTTCTTTATTTGCCACATCCAGTGCAAAGTTTAAGAAATTTTGAGATGGCACTGGATGTTCTTCATCTTCATCATCAGCTATTGGCCAGACAAAAGGCCTATAGACTATGATTTTGCAAGTTATTTGGCTCTTGAGCAGGAGGCTCAGTATCAACTTGTTGTGGTTGGTCAGTGGTAGTCTCCCCCTGAGCAGTTGGCTCAGATGGTTCTTCAAGTTGTTCCAAAACTGACCTTCTTCTTTGTATTCTTCTCTCATACTAAAACCTAAGTAGTTCGGTATGAGGAGTTTGATGGTGTTGTTGTTGTTGTTGCTGTGGAGGTTGATCTTTACACAATTTCCTTCTTTTCTCCCCCTGAACAGATGGCTCAGGTTGATCAACCTCATCTTTTCTTTGTCTCTTCTCCCCCTTATTGTTATCATTTGATGGGGAGGGAAGAGGTTCAGTATCACCACCTATGTCCCCTTGTTGATCATCAGGAGTTGGGGAGGGCATAGGCTCAGTAGCAGCATCATCTTCACCCTCAGTATTGGCATTGGAGGGTGATCTTTTGGGCTTAGTATCAGGGCCTTCTTCATCATCTGCATCATTTCCACCAAGTGGAGACTGTGGAGGTGGTGAAGGCTGTTGTTGTTGTTGAAGTAATGCCACAGACTGTTTTCGGGAGTCAATTTCATTACTCATTTCATCCATCCTGTCCAGAATAGTATTCTGAGTGTTTTGCATGGCCAGGATTTGATTAAGAATTGTATGTAGAGCCGCTTGTACTTCTTGAGACTGAGTGGCTTGTGCTCTATGGCCCTGCACAGATGGTGCTAAAGAAAAAAAATAAACTGGTTAGAATGAAAGGTTTATCAAATAGAATTGTGGTGTTTTTAAATTCTATAATCATGTAAACAGCATTTAGAAGTCTGTATTTCATCTGGTTCATGATGAAATATTGTGAACTTGTGCATAGCATGTGTAAGAAAGTATTTAGTAAAAGTGAGTGTGAATATTTGAGTAGCTCAGTATAGGATAGGTCACATTTACTGAAAGGTTTTAGTTTGGGAAATCGAAGCCTAGGATGTACTTCTTGTTATTTTCAATGTTTATCACTCGGTATCAGAGTGATAACAGAAATGTGGCTAAAACCCATGGAAAATTTTGGCTAATGTGGCTTAAAAGGTTTGTGATCATTTCTTGAATTATGTGACCCTACTCAAAAATAAGTTGGACATAATTCAAGCAGCACCAGTGGGTGTCAGTATGACATCAACCACCATTGTCTCTTTAAATGTTGAGACAACCGTAGACTGAAAATGATCATATAAGTGCTCAGTGTATGAATTTTGCATAGCAGTAGTGGGCTAAATATGTTGGCCATAATCGGATATATATTTGAAAGTTCGTTTGAGACTTTGATCAGTATTGAGTTGGTACTGGCCAATACTTAGTCTCTATTTGGGAAAGATATATATATATATATATATATATATATATATATATATATATATATAAAAGTTTGAGAGCATTATAGAAATTCATACCTGAGACTTTATCAGATTTCCTTCGAGCATCTGCAGAGGTCGGTGCTGGATCATCTGTATGTTCATTTGAAGCACCAGCACCTTCAGGAGCCTCTTCTCTTCTATCACGAGCACCTTCCAGTATATGTTGCTCAAACTGAATCTCCACATCAAGAGGAACATGAGGTTCCTCAATTTGTTGAGCAATGTGCTTGAAGAGATGAAGTTAGTGATGGAGCATGAGTAGGCTGCACCTCCTCTGATGATAAAGCACCCATTATCACTGGGGATATGTTTCTTCTTCTTCGTCTTATGAGAAGTGGCTGCATTTCTGTGTACTCAGTATCGGAATCTGATGTAGTGTGAGGAGCATCAGGATCCTGTTCAAGTTGAGGAATATGTGGTGGTTCTTGTGGTTGATCTGGTTGAGCATCCACCATCTCAACATCTTGAGGATCATTACCTCCATCACCACTATTATCATCATTATCATCATCATCATCATCATTTTATGATCCAGTATCAGAATTATCATCATTTTCTTCATCGTCTTCTTCATCATTTATGTGTGCCTGCACAATGGCCCACATAGAGTGACTCAGTACAGGCTCTCCTTCCCTTGGCCTGTAAAAATATATCTTCTTATGTAAGGGAGGAAGATCTGCTCTTGGACTATTGATTTCATCATAAACATGAACAGGCATTGAATTTTGGAAGATGAGAGATTGAAATCTGCAAAAAGGAACATTGAATTCTCTAGTTTGAGCCCGAACTAGAGAAGCTAGTTCGTTAAAGATCAGTCTAGCATAATCAATGTCCCGACCATGGTACATGGCACGGACAATCTGCATCCTAAAATCATTGATTTGGTCCAAAGCTCCAGTCTTGTGGGTCATACACCGAATGAGTGTGGAAATTAGAACACCCCACATTGGACCAAATTCATTCCTTTTAATTATCCATGTGGTTCCTCTGCGGCCAATAAGAGGTAACACTGAGCGAGCCTCTGTTCAATCAACAAAGGACTCATACTGAGCTTGAGCGGGAAGTCTCAGTGTTTCCCTAATAATAGCTGTTGAAACAAAAGCCCTTCTTTGATCTCGGATAACCCAACCGGTAATCATGTCCGGTGAGTCAAGTTTTGCAGAGTACTAGAATTCACAGAGCATCTCCGGATATATTGCGCGATGAGATAGAATCAACACTTGAGTGATTGGACAATGCTTCAAGTATGTAACCACGTGAGTGAATTCAGGGCACGGCCAAGCCTGGGGAATGTTGAAATTTGCGGTTATGTTGTTCCTCGCAAATTTGGGCACTTCGTCTTTTCGAAAATGGGTCGCTGGTGCAACCTCTGGTGCGAAGAATCTGTAGTTTGCCATCTGCGATTTTTGACTAAGTAATTGCTTGGAAAGAGAGAATAGAATCGTTAATCGCAGAGAGAATTGAAAGAGAAAGTATGAAATAACTGTTAGAAAATTTTAAAAGAAAAAAAAAACGGTTATTTATACTTAATTAGAGATAATTACGGTATTGGGAAGTAAAAACGGCTGAAATGACAGCCTTATCCTGTTCCAACGGTAACTTTCTTGTTAAGAAAGGTTACCGTTGGGGAGTATGAGGATTAAAATCAGTTTTACCACTCCAGGACTTCAATACCGAGTTAAAAAAAAACAATTAAATTATAAAAAATATTAAAAATTATAAAATCATTTAATTTAATCCATAAATTAAAAAAAATAAAAATTATTAAAATTTGATAAGTCAGATGAGTGATACTGAGCTGGTCAGTATTAGGACTAATACTGATCAGACAGTATCAGAAAATTTGAAGGAAATTAAGGATTCAGCATACCCAATTGCCCTAGTAAGTACATAAACCTTTCCTCAGAGAGAGGTTTAGTAAACACATCGGCCAATTGGTCATCTGGCGGAACGAAATCTACCTCAACCTTACCCTTTTCCACATTATCTCGAATAAAGTGGTGTCTGATATGAATGTGCTTTGTTCTTGAGTGATGCATTGGGTTCTCTGTAATAGCAATATCACTCTTATCATCACAATGAATGGGTGTCTTTTGAAAGTTGAACCCATAGTCCATGAGTTGATACTGCATCCATAGGAGTTGAGCACAACAAATTCCTGCAACAACATATTCTGCTTCTGTAGTGGAAGTTGCTACTGAGTTTTGCTTATTGGATGACCAACCAACTAGTCTACCACCGAGGAATTGGCATCCTCCATTTGTACTTTTTCTATCCAACCTACAACCTGCAAAGTCTGCATCTGTATACCCTTAAAGGTTAAAGTTTGAGTCTTTGGGATGCCAAAGACCCATGTTAGGAGTACCTGAAAGATATCTAAAAATGCGCTTAACAGCTTTCATATGTGATTCTTTAGAATCAGCCTGATACCGAGCACACAAACAAGTTGCAAACATGATATCAGGCCTGCTACCTGTTAAGTAAAGTAAAGAACCAATCATACCTTGGTATGTGGATTGACATACTGGGGTAAGGCTTTTTGCCTTAACAAGGGTTTCATATGCATCTAGCAACTGATCGACCCATAGGACCGACCTCCTAGTTTACTTGGTTCGAACCATACTGACCAAGAACATGAACTTGTTCTTGACCGGTTAAAACCAACTAGCTGATTTAGTCCCTAAAAGTGGAAGTGGGATTAAACCTAATCCTTAAACCCTAAAGGATTTGGATGTTGGAAATCTAGATTAGATTAACAAGAAAGAAACCGTGTACGAAGAACTCGAACACACACAAAGCTTGTGTGGTTCGTTCGACCATCAACCAAAGAACCCTAGGTTTCTTTGGTCGAATTCGTCCAAGAGAGGAGAAGGGAGAAAGATGTTTCCCAAAACATACCTTGTTGATTGCTTAAGATAGATCCACTGATGATGAACAAATCGAGCGATCTTCTAGTTGATCTAAGCAATGAACTTGTTCTTCAATACTTGAAGAACACGAAGAACACGAAGAACGAAGAACACCAAGTGGTGGTGTTCCTTAGGGTTTGGCCGAAATCTCCCAAGAGAGGAGGAGAGATTTCGTGTAAGTGTATCACGGGAATAAGGGTTACCCTAAGCCTCTTATTTATATACAAATAAGTTACGCTTAGAACCCTTCTAGTTTACATAAGATTAATCTCTTAATTAAACTTCCTTTTTAACATTCCCATCCCTTATAGTTTAACTAGTTTATTATTGTTGCACTTAACTATTAAATGTCTAGTATTAATACACTAATAATTCGGTACCCATATACACGAATTATGTACTTGTATTTATACTTTTAATAACTAGTTACATAATAACCTTTATATAATTTGTACAACAATATTATCCATTTACTATATGATTTAATAGCTTTAAATCATATCATGGATAACCTTTAATTAACACATTGTATATTTACTCAACTAGTAAATGTACAAATACTTGTATTAATTAGTTAGTTAAATTAATCTAGTAATAAGTTAAACTTAACTTAATACTTAACTGATTCATAATGACTATTATGAATCATTCCTCTCCGTAGTATCATTGCATAACTTGCGCGTATTACATGCACTCACCGGTGTGACCGACCCTTAAGTGTTTCGTAGGCATGGATGTATCATCATAGGTTGACTAACTGTGCACATAAATCCTCCGGACTACCAGTTGTGCAAGTTTGTAACCTTTATCTTAATGATACGAGCTACAGTGGCCTTCTAGATGGGCATGTAGGTAACCAACCCCATAAAAACAACTTATGTAACCCTGGTATAGTTTTATGAAAAACTCAATAGCGTCTCCTAGTAAAGAACACTCTCTCTTTACTTCTTGGGTAACGTTGTTAGGCTTATCCCTTGCAGCACGATATTTGTGACAACGAATACGAGCATGGTAGAAATTATCAACTCCTGTATTCGAAAACATTTTATGACTTCTTGATTCAAACTGTTGTGATAAACGACAAAGAACAAACCAGTTCATTTGGGCACGGTCGTGCACTTGTCAGTTTCTCATCATGTCAAAGGACCTATAAATATCTCTCCTAAAGAGGAGGTGCAATTGCCATCTTGTTATATCTCGATTCAAAATACAACTTCCTTTGTACCCAGTATCGCCTCGTATGACAAACATTTTTCAGAATTATCTAAGACGAACCAAAGCACATTAGTCATTGTATTCTAAACCAGATACCTCAGGCTTAAGGACAATCCTAGTGAGCAATACTTTTGAACTTTTCAACCACGAAGTATTGTCACAGTGGTCAATCCAATATTCGTTGAGCCTCCAACAGAATATCACTGATATTTGGTTTACACAAAACTTGTGTAGCTATCTTCGAAGAACTTCAAATCTACCACCAAATACCGCGATGACGTTAACGTCCCATCAAGGTTCCCACCAAGACGAGTAGTCACGGATTTATACCTTTTGGAATAAATAGACTTTTATTCTTGGATGTTGTAAAACATACAAAGTCTGAATAATAATGATACTAACTCATGTATTATTCCTCACTGGACATAGATACTGAGTTATTACTGGATCATTACTTATTCCTTTTGTTTGTGTTGATTACTTAATGATTCTTACAACCTTAATTGTAACTTTATCACTAAACTAATCATTTCTATTAAACTAAAGACACAAGACGAGTATTTAGGAATACTATTACTTTTATCTTTGCTAGATATTGTTCATGCAACATTTGGAACACTTTCTAGTCTTGCCTTTTATGCAATTCAGTAAACATAGGAGGATTGGAAATTAACTCCTTAGTTTCTTGAATTCATAAAATTCTTCTTGTAACTAAAGCCTCTTTTAGTTACTTGATTTGTAGATATTCTTACTAGTTAAAGAAATTTCCTTAAATGATTATGTTATCCATTGAAGTGTTAACAATCTATTAGATATGCAATAATTAATCACAAGACTTATGATCACGCTATTAGGTATGCAATAATCTAATCAACGATCATTTATCATTTCTATTAACTCCTTGGCTAACGACTTGGTAAAACCTTGTTGTTAATGTCTTACTTACTAAATCCATTAATGCCTTTAATGAATTATGTTAGTCTTAGCTCCCATTATCTTTAATGGAATTTAAGCATCACTTAAACTACTACTTTGACCTAGTCAATAACTTGTAGTTTAATCTTTTAAGAATTCTATCAATAATTAAGATCATCCTTTGGATTTGCGAATATCCACTATTCCTGTTTAGGGAATCATGACCTTTATTGATTACTGTATCTAGCAAGTATAAAACACTTGAAATGACACTATCAATTCTTAAACACATTAGTATTCTTTAAGAACTTCATTTAATGCCAAAGTCATTTCTTGGATTTCTACAATATCCATTATACCTATACGGGAATTATGACTTAATTAAATAATGTATTTATTACAAGTATAAAAGACTTGCAATAATACCTCTTAATTCTTAAATAATTTAATATAGTTTTGTCCATTTTAAGAGTTCATTTAATGTCTAAATCATTTTACTTGGATTATACGAATATCCAACTATTCCTATTAGGGAATTATGACTTCATTAAATACTTTATTACAAGTATGAAAGACTTGCAATAATACTCTTAAAGTTTATCTTGATTATATCCAATATAATCATACTATATTAATACTAAAACTTTCTATCATAAGTAATGACTATTACTTAGGATGTTTTAACTAAATTCAATAAATTTTGAACCTTATGCTTCCATAAACTCTAAAATACTTTAGAAAAACTTTCTAATTACTAGTATCTAAGTACCTTGAGCTATCAAGACATTATTCATTCATACAACAACCAAACAAATATAAAACATGATATATAAGTAAATCAAAACTTGACTTACAATCTAGTCACAAACCTTGACTAGTGTAATTATCACACATGCACACAATATAATTCAACCATGGATTCTAATTTATTAAAACCAAAAAAAAAAAAAATTAACATAAAATAAAAATTATCCAAACAATGAAATAAAATTGTTTTTGCTGAATCCATAAAACTACTGAATTATAAAACTTGGTGCTCGTGGGATCATCACCATCTCATGCCGGTCATCATCACTTTCCATCTCCTCCTGCAATAAACGATTGCAAAAGTTAGATTACTCGTAATGTACTTTACAAGTATCTTAAAGTGATTAAGAAGTGTGGTTGTGTTACCTGAGGAACTTGCGTTTCCTCCACCACCACTTACACCCTTTGGACAATTCCTTTTCCAATGCCCAGCCTCACCACACTTGAACACCGATTCTCGGTCCTTGCAGTGTTAGGCTTCACCTTCTTGACATTTTGTTTGACACCTTTACCATTTTGCACTCCTTGGTTAGGATAGGTTTTACCCTTTTCTCTTCTTCCAACCGCCACCGCCATTACCGATCATAAGAACGTCCTTAGATTTGGTCCCCAAACTCAACTCGGCTGTCTTGAGCATAGAATGTAGCTCAGCAATGGATTTCTCCATATTATGCATGATGTAGTTGACCACAAAAGACTTGTAGTCATCAGAGAACGAGTTGAGTATAGTGTCTGTTGCCAACTGCAACGGTATGGGGTGACCAAGTCTAGCGAGCTGATCCATGTGTCCTTTCATTTTCACGCGTGGGCACTCACCGGCGTTCCTTTGACCATCTTGCAAGAGTTGAAGGCTCGATTGATGTCAAACCTCTCAGTGCGAGCTTACTCTTGAAATGAATCCCTAAGTTGCTGGATCATCTCAAATGCAGGCACATCCATAAGTCCCGCTTGTAACTCAGGACTCATAGTGGTGAGCATTAGACAGCTCACATCGAGTGCATCACTGACATGCTTACCATAAGCTTGCCTCGTTTCAGCTCTAGCATTAACAGCAGGGACATTTGGTACTGCTCTCTCCAAGACATACCACTTTCTCTCATGCCTGAGCACAATACGAAGATTGCGCTCCCAGTTGAGAAAGTTTGACCCAGTCAACTTGTCCTTTTCGAGGATTGAGCGAAGTGAGAGATTGTTGGTACTTGTTGTCGCGATTGTGTTTGTTGCTGCCATCTAGAAATCAAACCCAGTTTAATTAGTAATCATCAATAAACATTCTAAAATATATTATAAACCCATAATTAATATTTTAGGCCTAGGATCCATATATCACATTCTCGCTGCAAGGTTTGGGCACTTCCCGACGAGACATGTTGTTTCTGATAGGTAACATCCTTACCGATCGTATCAACACTTGACACGATTCCTAGGGGTCGTAGAATCTTTAGACTTATAATTTATTACAACTTTGTACAATCTAATTATACATTTCTAAGTTAGTAATAAAGTCTAGTATGTTTATTCTACTCAAGTACTTTTTGGCTCGGGACTCCCGATTATCACCAAAGTAGATCAGACCATCTAAGACAGTGCGATGCTCTGCGCCGGGACTCCCGATTATCACAGAAACTTACGCACCCTAACACTCGCAATGATTTGAATCCATATCTAAGGTTCTTTATCCTTACAATATGAATATCGTTTAACAAGTGAGGTGTTCTATTAGGTGGATAGTACTTAGATCTAAGATTTTCTTGGGTTTGTTTAAGTCTTAAACTAAACTTAAACCTTTATTCCAATCTTAATCCTTGTTTAAAAATGTGTGACTTGTGAATTGAAGGATTCTACAAGACACCTTTTTTGAAACTTAAGAACTATTCTTTAAAACTTATAGTTTCAAGAATTTGCGCGACTTATATGTATACCTAAAACGAGGTGTACAAAACGGTTTACTAGGTTTTGTGAAAAACCTTATCTATGATAAAACTTACTTGTTTTCTATTACTTGAAAAAACTTATAAACTTATGTTAAACTTTTTAAATTCTTTTATGATTCATGAACTTGAAATATAAACCTAGTTTAACACACCTAGCTTTTCATATGTCTAATAATAAAATTAAACGTTTGTTTTGACTTATTGGATTCAACCAAAAATTATGTCTCAATGACACACTTTACAAATTTTGTGATTTTCTTGTCTAGCTCCCACTAGCTCCAACAACCATGATGGAACTTAAGCTAACACAATCACTGATTTATACTTGGTGAAACTAATAAACTTATTATATAAAGACTATATATAATAATTCTTAGTTTGTTTAAATCTTTCTTACATTTAACTTGAACTAGTTAAATATATGTTATAAAGTTTTCTTGTTATTTATTACTTGATCATTAATCTAGTATATTACATGACTTGTAAAATACGTATATTATACTTTGTATAATTATCTAGTTATAATAACTTATAACTTTATACACCTTAATATATATAACTTTGTAAATTTTCTAGTTAATCATATAATTTCAACTTGTACAATTTCTAGTTATAATGAAATCATAACTTTGTACTTTCTAGTTTTAATTATATAATAACTTTATACAATAACTAGTTATATTATTATCTTTTAAAGATCAAAATAACATTATCCTTATTGTTCCATTTTTATCTTGTATTTAATATATATTCGTATATATGTATATTTTTTTATAATAAACTTGTAACATTCTAATAAGAATATTACATCTAATTTATGCGTATGTATTTAAATTTAATCTAATTAAAATACGTATAAACTTATTATATCCTATTTAAAATTCAATTTTCTTAATAATTTAAAATTCCAAAAATTTAATACATATATATAAATAAATAAATATACCTTGTTAATTTTAGACCTTAAAAATTAACACTTCTTTTAATCTTATTAATTCCCTATTAATAATTACTTAAACCCTAATCTTGTTCTTGATCAATCAAAATTAGGGTTTTGACTTTCTTGATCAAAGACATTATTTTATTAAAAGATTAATTTTAATCAATCCTATCTAAACAATAAACTTTGTTTAAATTCTAAGATAGATTATAACCTAATAAATTTATTTAAACTTTTTTTAATTTAAACCTTAATAGACAATAAAACTTTGTCTAAGTTTCTAGGTTTAAAGAACTAGTTTTAATAAATCTATCAAGATAATAATTAAACCTATTAAACATAAACTTGTTTAATTATCTAGGTTTTAGATTATTATTATCCTAATTAATTCTTTTAATTAAACTAACCTAGTTTGATCCTAGATTACATCTAGGGTTTCGAAAATATGCCTTAAGCCTAGGAAACTTTTCCACCGATTAAACTAGGCTAGTTTAACAAATCTTGGTGTCCAAGTAACCTCCTTGATTTCGAAATCTTTGAGGGAAAAAGGAAGGGATCATTTTTGACCAATTAAACCAAAACTTGGTTTAACATACTTGGTCCTAGATTTGGAAGATCAACTAGTAAGGAAAGAATCCTTTTTGATCAAGAACTTTGATGTTCTTGATCCTAGGGTTCTTCCTCTTTTTCGAAATACTTGATCAATTAAACAAATCTTGTTTAACATACTTGATCCTAGGGTTCTTTAGAATTTGAAGCATTTTGATCAATTAAACAAATCTTGTTTAACATACTTGATCCTAGGGTTCTTTAGAATTTTCGAAAATTCTAGGGTTCTTAGAAACCTTTTGACCAATTAAACTAGGCTAGTTTAATATTTTTGGTCCTAGGGTTCTTACCCTTTTCGAAATTTAAGAAGAAGAAGGAAAAAACATGGAACAAAAAACTTGTAATTAAAATAAACAAACAAAAAAATTGTTAATCTAGTTTAGATCTCTAAACCAACGCTCTGATACCACTGTAGGGTTTCGTTGTAACTGATCGACCCATAGGATCGACCTCCTAGTAAACTTGGTTCGAACCTTGCTGATCAAGAACATGAACTTGTTCTTGACCGGTTAAAACCAACTAGCTGATTTAATCCCTAAAGCAGAAGTGGGATTAAACCTAATCCTTAAACCCTAAAGGATTGGGATGTTGGAAATCTAACTTGATTAACAAGAAAAGAAACCTTGTACGAAAAACTCGAACACACACACATACTTGTGTGTGTTCGTCGACTACTACCAAGAACCCTAGGGTTCTTGGTTCGACTTCGAACATGAGGGAGAAGAGGAAGAGTGTTCCATGAAACATACCTTAGTTAGTGCTTAAGATAGATCCACTGATGATGAACACGACGAGCGATCCTCTAGATGATCACTTGCAACGATCTTGGATCTTCAAGACTTGAAGAACACGAAGAACGAACGAAGAACACGAAGAACGAAGAACACCAAAACATGGTGCCCAAGTCTTTGGGTGTTCGGCCAAATAGGAGGAAGTAGGGGGCTAGGGTTTCGGCTCTAGTGATCTAGGAATAAGGAACCCCATGCATTCTATTTATAATAGAAGGACTTTCACTTATGGCCCTTCTAGTTTAATTAAGATTAATATCTTAATTAAACTTATCTCTTACACTTTAAACCCTTATAGTTTTACTAGTTTATTATTATTGTACTTAACTATTAAATGTCTAGTATTAATACACTAATAATTCGGTACCCATATACACGAATTATATACACTTGTATTTATACTTTTAATAGTCATTATATAACAACCTTTATATAATTTACACATCAATATTATCCAATTACTATATGATTTAAAGTCATTAAATCATATCATGGATAATCTATAATTAACACATTGTATATTTACTCAACTAGTAAATGTACAAACACTTGTATTAATTAGTTAGTTAAACTAATCTAGTAATAAGTTAAACTTAACTTAATACTTAACTGATTCATAATGACTATTATGAATCATTCCTCTTCGTAGTATCATTGCATAACTTGCTCGTATTACATGCACTCACCGGTGTGACCCTTAAGTGTTTCGTTGGCATGGATGTATCATCATAGGTTGACTAACTGTGCACATAAATCCTTCATAAAATGTATGCTTGTGAATTTAGGAATTCAACAAGACACCTTTTTAAAACTTAAGAACTATTCTTTAAAACTTATAGTTTCAAGAATTTACACGATTTTATATGTATACCTAAAACGAGGTGTACGAAACGTTTTACTAGGTTTTGTGAAAAACCTTTATCTATACTAAAACTTACTTGTTTTATCTTACTTAAAAAACTTCAAAACTTATGTTAAACCTTTTAGTTCTATTATGATTCATAAACTTGAATCATAAATCTAGCTAGTTTAACACACCTAGTTTTTTTCCGATGTTTAATAATGAAATTAAACATTTGTTTTGACTTACTAGATTCGATCAAAACTTATATCTTAACGACACACTTACAAACTTTTTGATTTTCTTGTGTAGCTCCCACTAGCTCCAACAACCATGATGGAACTTGAGCAAACACAATCACCGGTCTATAGTTGGTGAAACTAATAAACTTATTATATAAAGACTATATATAATAATTCTTAGTTTGTTTAAACCTTTCTTACATTTAACTTGAACTAGTTAAATATAGGTTATAAAGTTTTCTTGTTATTTATTACTTGATCATTAATCTAGTATATTACATGACTTGTAAAATACTTATATTATATTTGTATAATTATCTAGTTATAATAACTTATAACTTTATACACCTTAATATATATAACTTTGTATATTTCTAGTTAATCATATAATTTCAACTTGTACAATTTCTAGTTATAATGAAATCATAACTTTGTACTTTCTAGTTTTAATTATATAATAACTTTATACAATAACTAGTTATACTATTATTCTTTAAGATCAAAATAACATTATCTTTTTAATTGTTCCATTATATCGTGTATTTAATATATTCGTATATATGTATATTTTATAATAAACTTTTAACATTCTTATAAGAATATTACATCTAATTTATATGTATGTATTTTAACTTAATCTAATTAAATTACGTATAAACTTATTATATCCTTTAAAAATCAATTTTCTTATTAAATAATTAAAATTCTGAAATTATATATATATAAATAATTAAATACATCTTGTTAATTTTAGAACTTAAAAATTAACACATCCTTTAATCTTTATTAATTAGTTAAACCCTAATCTTGCTCTTGATCAATCAAAACTAGGGTTTTGACTTTTTTGATCAAATACATTATTTTATTAAAAGATTAATTTTAATCAATCATATCTAAACAATAAATTTTGTTTAAATTCTAAGATAAATTATAACCTTAATAAATTTATTTAAACTTTTTAATTTAAACCTTATAGACAATAAAACTTTGTCTAAATTTCTAGGTTTAAAGAACCAGTCTTAATAAATCTATCAAAACAATAATTAAACCTATTAAACATAAACTTGTTTAATTATCTAGGTTTTAGATTATTATCCTAATTAATTCTTTTAAACTTAATTAAACTAAACTAGTTTAATTTTCTTGATCCTAGATTACATCTAGGGTTTCGAAAATATGCCTTAAGCCTAGGAAACTTTTCCACCAATTAAACTAGGCTAGTTTAATTAAACTTGGTGTCCAAGTAACCTCCTTTGATTTCGAAATCTTTAAGGAAAAAGGAAGGGATCCTTTTTGATCAAATAAACCAAAACTTGGTTTAACATACTTGATCCTAGATTTTGAAGATCAACTAATAAGGAAAGAATCCTCTTGATCAAAAACTTTGATGTTCTTGATCCTAGGGTTCTTCCAATTTTCGAATTACTAGAGTTAGGAAAAAGAAGCCTTTTGATCAATTAAACAAATCTTGTTTAACATACTTGATCCTAGGGTTTTTTAGAATTTTCGAAAAACACTAGGGTTCTTAGAAACCTTTTGACCAATTAAACTAAACTAGTTTAATGTTCTTGGTCTAGGGTTCTTACCCATTTTCGAAAACTAAGAATATGAAGAAGAAAAATTGGAACAAAAAAAACTTGTAATTAAAGTAAAAAAACAAACTTTGCTAATCTAGTTTAGATCTCTAAACCAACGCTCTGATACCACTGAAGGGTTTCATATGCATCTAGCAATTGATCGACCCATGGGACCGACCTCCTAGTTTACTTGGTTCAAACCATACTGACCAAGAACATGAACTTGTTCTTGACCGGTTAAAACCAACTAGCTGATTTAATCCCTAAAAGCGGAAGTGGGATTAAACCTAATCCTTAAACCCTAAAGGATTGGGATGTTGGAATCTAGATTAGATTAACAAGAAAGAAACCTTTTACAAAGAACTCGAACACACATAAAGCTTGTGTGGTTCATTCGACCATCAACCAAAGAACCCTAGGGTTCTTTGGTCGAATTCGTCCAAGAGGGGAGAAGGGAGAAAGATGTTTTCCAAAACATACCTTGTTGATTGCTTAATATAGATCCACTGATGATGAGCAAATCGAGCGATCTTCTAGTTGATCTAATCAATGAACTTGTTCTTCAATACTTGAAGAACACGAAGAACACGAAGAATGAAGAACACCAAGTGGTGGTGTTCTTTAGGGTTCGGCCGAAATCTCCCAAGAGAGGAGGAGAGATTTCGTGTAAGTGTATCAAGGGATAAGGGTTACCCTAAGCCTCTTATTTATGTACAAATAAGTTACGGTTAGAACCCTTCTAGTTTAATTAAGATTAATCTCTTAATTAAACTTCCTTTTTAACATTCACATCCCTTATAATTTAACTAGTTTATTATAGTTGCACTTAACTATTAAATGTCTAGTATTAATACACTAATAATTCGGTACCCATATACACGAATTATATACTTGTATTTATACTTTTAAGAACTAGTTACATAATAACCTTTATATAATTTGTACAACAATATTATCCATTTACTATATGATTTAATAGCCTTAAATCATATCATGGATAACCTTTAATTAACACATTATATATTTACTCAACTAGTAAATGTACAAATACTTGTATTAATTAGTTAGTTAAACTAATCTAGTAATAAGTTAAACTTAACTTAATACTTAACTGATTCATAATGACTATTATGAATTATTCTTCTTCGTAGTATCATTGCTTATTTTGCTCGTATTACATGCACTCACCGGTGTGACCCTTAAGTGTTTCGTAGGCATGGATGTATCATCATAGGTTGACTAACTTGCACATAAATCCTTCAGACAGCACCACCGAACTTCGACACTTATGACGCATGGTACCAGCAGCATGACTCGACACCGCACCGCATTGATCTTGACCAGTGATCCATCTGTTTGTCTTTGAATTTGAAC
This sequence comes from Calendula officinalis, assembly GCA_963853835.1. Classification (NCBI taxonomy): domain Eukaryota; kingdom Viridiplantae; phylum Streptophyta; class Magnoliopsida; order Asterales; family Asteraceae; genus Calendula; species Calendula officinalis. The sequence goes on from OY970828.1 coordinate 33,782,904, forward strand.
AATTTTATTTTCATTTTATTTCTTTTCATTCGATTGGGTTGTACTTTACTATCCAACTATGTTACCGCTTTACTTTATTTTATGTTTTCTACTTTTATTTGTGTTTATGTTGGTTGTGATGTTTAGAACAAAATTCATGTTTGCAGTTGAAACTTGGAATTGGAGCACATTCTTTTGGACCACAAAAGCATGGAATCAACACAAAGCACCCCACGGAGTACCTTTCCTTTACTCTTTTATTTACGTTTACCCATTTGTTTAAAATATTATTGCATTGGGGACAATGCAAAGCTTTAAGTCTGGGCATGGGGATGAGTTTCACCACTTGATTAGTTCTCTAGGAAATCATCTAAATACACAAAATTGTTTTAATCAGAGAAATTTTTTTTTTAGACACATCTCAACCTTAGAAAACAATTTTTGGACAATAAAGTTCACTTTAAAGGGAAAAATTTTACCTAGCTTTTATGTGTCAATTTTTGTGGCTTTTCGCCGATCTAATTATCTTTTTAACCCGTTAATTAAACCACTTCCTAACTTGGAAAATTTGAAATGTCTTGTAGAATCTATAAAACTTGTCTTTTAGCAAATTAAGATTAGCAAAGCTAGCTCCCGATGACATTAGGTTAAATTAAGGGCTTTTAGTTTACGTGAATAAATTGCTAATAATAAATATAAATGAAAAATTTGAGAACTGGTGAGAATATTCATCCGGCCTTGTGTCTCCGGACGAGTACGCCCGAGGGGTCCTTTAAACCTAGCATTCTAAGGTCAACTGATCTGGACATGTTGGTCGAAAGTCTGCTACGCGGATTCACAATGTAAGCTGAGGTTCAAATCGATTCTTGAATAAATACCTAATTAAATATTTAGAAGAACTTTCATCCGGCCTTGTGTTTCCGGACGAGTACGCCCGAGGGGTCCTTTAAACCTAACATTCTAAGGTCAACTGATCTGGACATGTTGGTCGAAAGTCCGCTACGCGGATTCACAATGTAAGCTGAGGTTCTTTCTACTAAACCATAAATAAATAAAATAAAAATTAATAAACATGCAAAGCATGTATATAAAAAAAATGAGTGAATAAATAAATGAGCATGCAAAGCATGAATAAATAAAGCAAATAAGCTATGAAATGAGTAAATAAACTAAATTTTCTTCTTTTAACCTTACTAGTTGGGTAATTTTCGTAAAGATGGTATTTATAGGTTATGCAAGGATGGATAAGGATCTAAGTTAAAAGTAGTATAATTAGCATAGTTAAAGATTTGATTAGATTTGTGAAAAGTTAGCTAATGTCTTACACAAACTTGGGCATAAAATATAGTGAAAATTTTAACTGCTAAATTGGACTAGGTTCTGAAAATTATTGTACTTCTATGAATGAAATTGAGAAAAGTGTCTACTGTGTTAATTCTTTATCTAGCTAATTAATTTTTCTTATGATGATTGGCTTGAGGACAAGCAATGTTCAAGTGTGGGCATCTTGATAGAGTGGAATAGGTAGACAGAGAGGGAAAGGGAAGGAAGATATATTGTTAGTACGGACTTGTAAGTTTCTTGTCAGTGGGAAAGAGGGTGACGTGGCGCTACTAATGAGTTAGAGAACGCGGCACGGTTGTGAGAGACCTTAGTGGTGGTTTCTTGATAATAGCTTGATTAAAATATAAAGTTAGTTTAGAGAGAGAAAGTCTAGATAAAATAATATTATTTCGAGGGAAAATGAGAACTTTATTTTCATTAAAATTAAGGAGAACTTTTATTTTGGACAAAAATTTAAAATGAATTGAGAACTTTATTATGGAACGGATGGAGTAAGCGATAGCAAGGTCATGCATATGTATGTTTTATAACATATGTACACATTTCATATTTATTGAAATTTCAAACAAACTTCCTACAATAATATTATTGTTAATGTTGTAATTACAATACCCTTTTTATCGTTCATGAATACAAATTAAAGAAGTTAAATCTGATCAAAAACGAATTTTAATCTACACCAAAAAGATATAGGGAATTAATTTTTATATCATAATTTTTTATTCATACACCACACTGTACACATATTTTCATAAACTGTACAAACATATTCAATTATTGTGGTACACAAATTAAAATTACCTGGTGTAAAAATTATTCTCTAAAGATATATGTTTCAGAATCCGCAACAAGGCAAATTATTTGTTGTTTAAATATGTAACATCGTAACTGTTGGATCCCAACAACACAAATGTGTTGCGTTATGACAAGTAAAGACGATAAGATAAAGAACACACAAGTTTTCAATGATTAAGAGTTTATTAAAACAACTTAATACAGTACAAAGTTTACGGAAATAGATAGTACACACTAACTAAAACTCTATACTTGAAGTGACACTTTTGTTCGCTCAAACTAGAAGACAATGCAATGAGAGTTATATCAGCTGATACAAACAGCTGATATTAAATGTCTTAGTAATAACTATGGAAGAGTTAATACCAGACACTAACAACTCTCAGAGAATGTTCTTGTGCTATGAATGTTAAAAGGTGTGTGTAAATGTAAGCATTTACGTCTCTATATATAGCCCAAGATCCGTGTTCCTTTGTCCACAAGTTAATCGACGTGTAAATATATCATTCGTCGATGGTAGACTTGTCCACGGAAACATTAAATGCACTTGCATAGATTATAGTCCCAAGTGTACTTTGTGTCAACTCCTTTTGCTACCTTTTCTGACGCACAGTGAAAATGTGTACTATGAAAGTACAAAAGTAATTGACTTTCCTTTTACATGGTTGGAGGGACAAACGATGATGTACTGACATATTATTTTCTAGTCCAAAATAGAAGATCTTCATCGTTTTCTTCTTCTTTGAGCGGGAAAGGGACATGTTCAAAGTGTCAAGAACATTTCCACTAAGTCTTTATCTGCAGCAGGTACTATCAGCTGATTCCACAATCAGCTGGATGGTCTTCTTCTTGTCTCTGTCCTTTGGCCATAGACTTCAAATGAACACTCTTCTATAGCTGCTGATTTGACTTGTCTTCCTAGAGCTAAGTACGTACTCAGCTGAAGGTTTATTGCATATACTTGCTTCAGCTGGGCTACATACTTCAGCTGATATTATTCTTCTTAGCTATCGATCATCATATCTTATTTACTTAGTCTAGGGACTAACAATAACCTTTCAAAATACAATATTGAATTTTACAAGTTTTTTCAAAAAGTTAAAGTTAACAGAAATTTAAATTATTTTGAAAAAATTAAAATGTTATAAAAAGAATATCAGAAAATATACAGATAATGTAAACTTGGCCTGGATGAAGTGTTCATCCGAGGCATAATCCATCGACAATCCCTATAAATAATCATTCATCTTTATGCAGTATCTTTATACATAATCAACATGATTTCATCAAGTAAGCATCTAATTAACATCATGTTCTAAGTTTTTGATTTCTATTTTATTCATTTTGTTTATGGATTTGCTTTGAAATTTGTGGTAATGCTTACACGTTAAGGTCAACATAGGTAGAATTTTAAGTTCTAAATCCGTAAGGAAAATGATTAAGTTTGACTTCAAAAGTCAATGTGAGTTTGTTGTTTGTTGTCTCTAATTAGGCTGCTGTTCTATTTGCTTACTGTTCTCTTATTCATTGCCTGAAAAATTGAAATCTGCAACAATTTTGAATAAAATAGATAGATTTTATATTAAACTCACTACTTTTTTATTAAATTCTTTCCAATTATTTTTAAAAAACTGTAAAAAACTATTACTAATTTCATGTTTAAATAACACAACTTGACCTAAAACCCAGTGTTTGTGAATTGTGATCATTTCATGTTTGTTTAGAGTTTTGATTGATAAAAATTTTGCAGGTTGCACCATGTTTACTTTTTTTCTATTATTTATCGGGTGTTCTGCACGGACACTTTATCCACTTCCGAGTGAGTGTGAAAAGACGAAAAAGCCCTTGCAAACTTTTCGTCCATTTAACGTTGCACACAGGGGTTCAAGTGGAGAACTCCCAGAGGAAACCGGTCCTGCTTACCTGGTACATTTTTAGAACTATTTTTTTTTTTATCATTTTGACCCTTAAAAGTCAACATAGTAAAAAAAGATCAATTTCCAGTAATACCCTTTTTATCTAAACCCTCCCAAATCACTTGATGTAAAAAGATTAGACTTTTATAATTAGGGTTCGTTTCGTCTAAAATCGAACATACTTTTAGATTTTCCTTGTTTAGTGATTGTACAAATTAAAATATTACGAAATTTTGTTCCTTTTCTTGAAATAATTTAAAATATTTATGAAATTTTGGGTTCCTACAGAGAGCGATTGAAGAAGGTGCAGATTTCATAGAAACGGATATATTAGTTAGCAAAGATGGTGTTCTTATGTGTCTCCATGACGTCACACTCGATAATACAACCGATATTTCACAACACAAACAATTTGCAAACCGAGTGAAAACGTATGAAGTTGAACGAGCTAATATCACTGGATTTTTCATATGTATCCTCGCTCTGTTTCTGTTAAGTTTTTTTTTTTTTTCTCATATGCTAATTGGTTTTTTTTTTTTTTTGTGTGACTATTTTGCAGTTGATTTTACGTTAAAAGAATTAAAAACTTTGAGAACAAAACAAAGGGACTCGTTTCGTGATCAACAATATAACGGTTAGTTAGTTTCCTTTTGAATCTTTGGATTGTAAAAAAGAAAAAAATGATTATGCTTATCTAGTTATTACAACTAGTACTTTATCTCATTAACTTGTTTTATAATTTGTTTTTATTTGCTCGTTTTATACTATAAACAGGAATGTTTCCGATCATTACGTTCGAAGAATACATTCAAATTGCGCAAAACGCATCAAGAGTAGTTGGAATATATCCAGAAATCAAAAATCCCATATTAATGAACCAACATGTGAGTTATACTCAGTAAAAATCGGTCTAGGCGGTTATTGGTGGACAACCTAGTAATCAGTGCAATTTATCGGTTCAATCCAAATCAAGGTCAACGAAAGTCAAACTTACTTAAAAAAATTTAAAAATCAATTTTTGGATTTTTATTGATTAATTTAGTTATTTTGAAATGGACTTATGTTTTTTATTTTGAACATTCTTATATATTTTGCTTGGTTATTGCTAAGATGTATTTATATAAATATATATATTTCTTTGTATTGTATGATACCCGTCTAGAAACCGATTAATCACCCCGAGACCGATTAATTGCTTGAAGGTGGTCGACTGCAGTAGCATCAACTGATTTTTAAAACTGGGTTATACTTAATTTCTCAACAATATATCAAACCAAATACATCTAATTTCATCAACTTAAATTACATTTCAACAGGTAAAATGGCCAAAAGGCAAGAAATTTGAAGACATTTTTGTAGAAATACTTGAAAAATACGGTTATAAGGGCTCGTATTTATCAAAAGAATGGCTAAAACAACCATGTTTTATTCAATCATTTGCTCCATCGACACTTATTCACATTCATAACAAGACTGATTTACCGAAAATCTTGCTAATTGATGATGTGGTTGTAAGAACACAAGATACAAATCAGGTAAAAAAGGAATCTAATTTTACCATTATAATGATTTATGAACAATATTAAAAAAATATATTGAGAATTTTTTGTTTTAATTTGTAGACGTATGCGGAAATTACTTCAGATAATTATTTTTATTATATTAAGGAATATATTGTTGGAATTGGTCCATGGAAAGATACAATTGTTCCTGTAAAAGATAAATATCTTCAAACACCTACTGATCTCGTGGAAAGATCACATGCACATAATCTACAGGTATGTTCATGCAGGCACTGTTTTTGGTATACTTTGACTTTTTTTAGGTCAAACCTATCAGATTCATAATCCAAATTGGTATCACTGATAATTAACATGAATATTTTCCCATCTTAAAATGTTTGAGATTTCATTTGTAAACATTGAGATACCATTTGGCTTCGAACTTTTTATAAGATGGTAGTTGAATTTTTCTCTGTTTGACTTTAGAAGTCAAAATTAACCTATATAACCTACAGGTGCACCCATACACATTTCGCAATGAAAACCAGTTCTTACATTTGAATTTCTCTAAAGACCCTTATAAGGAATACGATTACTGGATAAATACAATGGGAATTGATGGTCTTTTTACCGACTTTCCTGGTAGTCTCCACCATTACCAACGGTGGACCTCTTGATCTCCTGATGATGAAGTCGATGCATACAAAATATTCCAAAAGATTTCAATAATTATAAGGAAATTTGAATTTCCCGGTAGAAATTAGCTTCTTGGAAATTATTGTGTATCATCGTTGATTTGTAAACATATTAGTTTATGATATTTTTTAGGTCTCTTTTTTGTAAAATTACTGTTCTACCCTTCTCGTGTCCCCTGCCTGAAACTGTGGTTTCCTAGTAAAAAGATTAGTTTTTATTATCTTCCTTGTTTTCCAGTAATGTTTTCTTGATAAGAAACTAACAGATTTCCTAGGAACATAATTTTTTTTCTCCCAGTAATATTCGTACCAAGAAATTTATAGATTTTGTGATATTACCGTTATACCCCTTGCCAACGACTCCTGCCTGAAACTGACAATAAGTTACCACCTTCAGGGGTTGCATTTGTAGATGGGGATTTAGAATCATTGTTAGTTGAGAATTAGGAGCTTAACAAGCATTAGCTAAATTAAAAAAGAGATTAAAATGGTTGGTGTTACTTAACAATCTCCTAATCTTAAGTCATTCTTTTGATTTTTCGACATAAATATATCAATTACAATCTCCTACATAAACTCAGATTTTGTGTAACCCCAATATAGAAACATGGCTGGTGGAGGAGATCTTAGTGCAATCACATCAAAAGCCGGTGAACATGTAGTTAGGAGGCCACGCGGTAGGCCCGCGGGCTCCAAAAACAAGCCAAAACCGCCCATCATCATAACCCGAGATAGTGCCAACACGCTACGGGCCCACGCGATGGAGGTTAGCCTGGGGTGCGACATTGGTGAAAGCTTAGCCACTTTTGCTAGAAGGAAACAACAAGGAATTTGGGTGTTGAGTGCAGTTGGGTCGGTGAGCAATGTCATGTTGCGCCAGCCCACCCAGTCACCGGGCGGGCTGGGTTCCGGGCCTATAGTCACTCTTCACGGGCGGTTTGAGATTTTATCGTTGGTGGGTTCAGTACTGCCGCCACCAACTCCGCCAGGTGTGGCTGGTTTAGTTATATATTTAGTGGGCCCACAAGGTCAGGTTGTGGGTGGTTCCATTGCTGGCCCACTTATGGCCTCTGGGCCCGTTGTGATTATGGCGGCTACTTTTATGAATGCCACTTTTGATAGGTTGCCTATTGATAAGGATGAAGCGGTTATTGCAAATATTGCACATGATCAACATCACCAACGTGTTTCGGATACGTACGGGGGCCCACAAAACATTCTTTCCAACACGACACTCCCTCTTCCCGAGATTTATACTTGGTCAACCGGTCGACCTTTATCGAAAACATGAGTATTTGTTTAACAAATTACTATTTACAAAATGGTGCCAAAATCTAGATATTCAAAATATGTGCTTCCCCCTCTGAGAAGGATTTCAAAAGTATAAGTTAATAAAAACCTAAAATAATATTTTCCAAATAGTATTTCAGTCATAAGACAACATATAATTGTGTGTTAGAATCTGAAAACTATATCTAATATGTATAGATCAGGCTATATATGCATGTTTTTCTTCCCTTAGCGTTGTATGAGACCGAATTGTGTTTAACATTTGATGTATTAAATGGTGAGTTTAACATTTGGTGTATTAAATTGTATTGGTGAAAATGATCAATAAATTATGGTTATATAATAACAGTGAATGTGTCTAGTTATACCCACGTTAAATGATTTTTAACATCACCAACACCAGAGCGTCCTTTGTGTCAAACTCATGCAAAAAGTCATTTGCCAAACCTATAATACATCTTAAACATATTTTTCATATATTTCTTTTTTTTTTGGGTTTCAAAGTAATGTTATATGAACTTTTAAACGAGAGAGGAAACACCACAAAAATTACAATTAATTAATCTCTACATAAATTAGGAAGGAAATATATGAGTTAATAACAATTTCATTAAATAAATATAACGTGAGCTGATTATATAGAAATTTTTATATCTATGTAGACCAATTTTATATTAAAAGACAATTATGTCATTCTTTTCATTTTCCCCAAATTACTTGTACCATATGCTTTCAAAACTCTACTATCTTCTTCTCCACCATCATCATCAAGTTCACTCCCAAAAATCAGATGCCAATCACGATGGGCTAAGACAACCACTCATGTCTACTTCTAATGCGCACGAACCATAGCTATCTCACGAGAACCCGTTCCCTAGTAAAGATGTACTGACCATCAGATCTATCGTGCCCCAGTTAACAATGCCTCGGATAGACTAAGGATCCTAGGTGAGACCTAGAGTGCAGCCAACTAAACGTCAAATAAATCGGAATAAAACTTCCATGAGATTCCATGAGTGACTAAGTCATTACGATTAATATAGTCGTAATCTTAGTCGATCCAAAATATGACTTAACCAAAACTTCTAAGATCATGTAATGGTAATACATGTACATTTAGACTTGGAACCAAATTTTGGCCTTTCGTTTATTTCCAGGTTGATATACCTTTGGGAGAAATTACACCATCTTCGGCAAAGTAAAAGTTAATTACATGGACATATACATCGGTGGTACCAGGAAAAATATTAAGAGGGGGAAAAACTTAAAAATTATAAACAAGTAGCAAAATATAAGTCTATATTCAGGGCCGGTCCAACCAATTTTTAGGCCCCGGGTAAAAATTCTAAAATTGGGCCCCCTAAAGTAATTTTTTTTCCAAATAACAAAAAAAATCCGCCAAATTAAAAGTGACGCCACAATCCCCAAGTTAAATGTCCGGATTGAACCCTTTAGTCTGCCGATTTTTAATATTTCGTTGGACTTATATTGATTTAAATAAGTTTACACATATGTATACATGTGTTGTTTTTTTTGAAAGCGGCCCCCTAAATTTTATGGGTCATGGGCAACCGCCCTTGTCGCCCATGCCTAGGGACAACCCTGTCTATATTTTAAGCCGTGAAAAACAATACATATATTGAAATTGAGACCATATCCTACCGCCCCTGGGTGACGCGCCAATTAAAATAGAAAAGCAAATGAAGATACATGATTAACTTATTTATGGGACGAAGATGACGGGAGCTTAAGGGCTTAAGGCTTCACTTTCTGAACAACTGAAATTAAGAGTATTGAGAGGAGCGAAGGTCAATGGTCACCAATTTCTGCCGCATAAAACCTTTTTTTTTTAAATTTGGGTGGTCAATTATAGTATTATACTTGTATTACAATTTATACTTAAAATATATATATATATATATATATATAGGGTGTGGATCCATAGAAAACTACTACTAATTAAAGAATATAGGGAATAGATTATAGCCCTTAGATCATGAATTGAAAGGTTCAGATTATAGGACTTTAAAGAGACGCGCATTAGTAAATTATGGGGGGAATCCGGATGAAAATAAGCATGTAGGGGTAAAATAGTCAAAAGAACTGTCTCTCACCTGTGATTTTACACTCACGTTCTTTCTCCCCCTTTCTCTCGTTCTCAAAACCTAACAGTTCTCAAAACAAACCCTAGGGTTTCTATCGTTCTAAATCCTTTCCACGATTCAAGACACAATCGACGCAGGGAGCGATGCTCGGCTAGGGTTTCCACGATTCTAGCACAAACGATTCTCGGTCTCAATCGACCAATCGGCTAGGGTTTCCAGGATTCAAGTCTCAATCAGCGATTCTCGGTCTCAATCGGCGATTATCGGTCTCAATCGACCTCTCTATGCAGGTTTGGTCACTCAGGTACTACTCAAACCTGAAATTTACACCCCTTTGTCAATGATTTTGTATATTTTCCAGTTGTATTGCCTTAACATGTGAAAATTTACACTCATTTGTCAACGATTTTGTATACTTTCCAGTTGTATTGCCTTTACATGTGAAAATTTACACCCCTTTGTCAACGATTTAAAATGTCTATTGTGTATTTTGTGTATGCATTTGCATTTTCATATGAGAATCCATCAGTTGCAGCAGCCCTATTAAATAAGAAAATGCATATTGTTTGTTTGGTCAAGGATATTGCAAACTGCTAAAATCAAGGTTCTAAATAACGCAAGGCGCGGCGTGGCGGCACTATCGAGCCTCAAGACATGGCGAGCCATGGCGAGACATGGCGTTTTTCAATGCGTGACTTAAGGCGGCAAATTTGTATATAAATTATAATTTATAACACAGTTAATCAATTGTTTTCTTCATTTTCGACCTATACAACGGTTCTTATAACTAAATAACTATATATATACCTATAAATATGGCTTATATAACTCAATATCTTTAATACGCTTAAAAACACAGCTTATGACGGGTAAAAATGAGTCAAGTTCGACCTTAACATACGCCAAGCCTTAACGTTCAAGCTTTAGACCAAGGCGTGGCGGCATGGTCAAGCCTTAAGCCTTTTCGAGACATGGCGAAGCCAAGGCGGGCTTTTTAGAACTATGGCTAAAATGCATTTGCATTTTCATATGTGTATCTATTAAAGGTTTATTGACACAAAAAGCTAATATGCTTCCTAAATTGCAGGTAAAGTTAGTGTTGTAAATGAGAAAGACATTCAATACTCTCATTAACAGATACAAGATGAAAAAAAGATCACAAACACGGGATTCTACAAGATGGAAATCTATGCAATCTAGGGTTAATGAAGGTAAAAGAAAGAAGACTACTATCATCGATGAGGAAGTTTTGTGTGTGGAAGCAGAAAGGAGAAATAATACTGAGGATGTTCAAGAAGGTAATCACTCATTTGCATTTTTGTGTATGCATTTGCATTTCTGTGTATGCATTTTTAGGTTGAATTCTTAAAATGTGAGGTGATTATGTATGTGTGTATATGCATTGCATTATTGGAAAAAGAATTATGTAACATATGTAACATGTGGATTACAGAAATAGAGGCAAGTGAAGAAAAAGAAGAAACAGAAGGAGAAAGTGAAGAAACGGAAGGAGAAAGTGAAGAAACACAAGGAGAAAGTGAAGAAACGGAAGAGGAAAGCGAAGAAACGGAAGGAGAAAGTGGAGAAACGGAAGGTGATAGTGATGCTTGCGGGTCACCGTGTTATGCAAATCTACCGAAAAAAGGAAAAAGAATGCCAATGAAGCAAACGGAAGTAGTAAAGGAGAAGGAAACGGTAAAGGAAAGGGAACAAAAAAAGGACAAGGAAGTAAGAAATCAAAAGAAAGAAACAACGGAGAAGCAAACAGAAGGTGTGTATTCATTCCCTTATTGTATATGCATTTCTGTATGTAGAAAGTAAGAAAAAAAAAAAGTAAATTTTTTTTTTGCATTTAAAGTTCATGGAGTATATTTACTGAAAATGCAAATGCAACTATGAAAATGCAAATGCAACGGACAGTATTTGAAAATAGAACTGTTATGTAAAAAATTTAGGAAATAACTACATAAAATGAAAATGCAAATGCAAATGCAACTGACATTATGTAGAAAAGCAGTGTAGAAAAGGTATGATTAAATGAAAATGCAAATGCAAGTTTAAAAAATAATTGTTTTAAATTTGAAAGTGTTTATGTATATATGTCAATTCATTCCCTTATTGCAAATAAGCATTATGTAATATTTGCAGGAGTCAGCTTGAAAACAAGGCAATCACCATACCAACTTGTTATGTTATTAAAAGAATTATCTGATGAAAAAAGTAAGAAGATAAAGGAAATTGGCTTTGGTGGAATTCTACAATGCCAAATTGATACAATCCCAGGAATGATGAGCTATTGGGCAGTAGACCATTTCAACCCTAACGAAATGGAAATGATAATTGGAGAAAAAAGAGTGAAAATAGACAGAGAGAAAGTGCATGAAATACTTGGGTTCCCGTTGGGAAAGAAAGTAGTGAAATCGGTAAACAGAGCTGGACATAACGACACAAGTAAAGTGAAAGATTGGAGAAAGCAATATGCTTCAACATCGAGAGGCGTACATAATATTACAGTTAGAGATGTAATTGATAAAATACAAGAAAGTGAAGATGTTGGGCAGAATTTCAAGTTGAATATGGTAGTTTTGATAATGACTTTAATGGCGAAAGCGGTTACAAACGGGGCAGTTAATCAAAACATTCTGAAGTCGGCTACAGAAGTAGATGACATAAAGAAATTGGATTGGTGTGGATATGTGCTTGAATGCCTAAAAACATGCAAAACAAAGTGGAATAGAGATAACCCAAGAAGTTGGTTCAGCGGAACGTTGCTTTTGTTAGTGGTAAGTACGAGTTTAATTATTGTCAAAATGTTTATATATATAAAATAAATGTTAACCTATATTCAATAAAATGTTGCAGATTTGTTATGCTTCAATGATTGGTGTAGACAATGAACCAAACGATGCTGATCGTCCAAAAATTGCATTTTGGACAAACAAAATGTTGAAAGATGTCGAAAAGAAAGTTAATGGAATAGAAGAATCAACAGAGGAGGGTTTAAAAGGAAAAGATAAAAAGGAGGAAAAAAGTAGGAAAGGAAAAACGAAGAAAGTGGAAAAGGAAAAAGGTAATAAAATGTAAAAATAATGTAGATTTATTTATTTTAAATATTTAATAAATGATAACATCTAACTTTATTAAATGCATAACATGTTTTATCGAAATAGAGCTACGAGAAGAAAGGGAGGAACATGAAGTTGAAAGTGATTCGTCACATAGTACTAAAGATTACTGCGTTGAGGTAAGTAAAAGTACCTTTTAATGAAATTGTAATGTATGTTAATATATAAATTCTTTGATGTAATTTTGTTGTTAAAAAATGCAGGAATTTGTATCAGAAATAAAATCAAAGTACCAAAAATTCATCTCCATAAAAGATGAACTAACTGAGTTAATGTGGCAAGCAGAATTTAAATACCCATATGATGAAGATATAGTAAAAACTCTAACTGAACTTAGAGAAAATTTAATGGGAGATTTAAAACTTAAAGAATTTGAAACAACTTTGGAGACAACTCAAGATTTTCAGTCACAGCCAGTTGAAGATGATGAAAATGCAAAACTTGAAACTGAAAATGCAGATGTAGAACCGGAAGGTAATGCGAATGCAAATGCAGAAGCTGAAAATGCAAATACAAAAAAAAAGGAAGTTGCAGAAAAAAAATGAAAATACAGAAGACAAAAATGCAAATGCAGATAAAAATGGAAGTGGGGAAAAAATGAAAATGCAGAAGTAGAAAAAAGTGAAAAAGGAGAGGGGGCGGAAGAGGCAACCGAGATGTTTGAAGATGTAAGTGAAGAAAGAGATGATGAAACAATTGAAGAGATGAAGAAGAAGATTCAAAAAGGGGAGAAAAAGAAAGTTGAAGTTGAATTGAATATTTCTGAGAGACCTAAAAGAACAGTGAAACCATCAGCCGCCCTACAATCGCCTTACGATAAATGCAGAAAAAAATGTGGTGGTCTAACTAAAAATTAGGTTTGTTATGTATACGTACAAACTAGGTAATTTGTTGGCTTTTGATAATATGGATTGCTGGATTTAGGTGTTTGAATGTGTTTTTGAGGTTGGTTGGTTTTTTTTCAAACTTTTTGTTGGTTGGTTTTTTGTGATTATATGGAATGATGGATGGTTGTAGAAGTAGTATAGATTGTTATGATTCTGATTCTTTTTCTTCTTTTTTTTTTTTGTTATGATATTCAATACAAGTGCAGGTACAAAAAATTGGATCACGTGGTGATGATACATGAAAAGGTAAAAGAGAATAGAAATTGTAAAAAAGATATATGTAATGAAAATGCAAATGCAACTATGAAAATGCAAATGCAACTATCATTATGTCAAAAAGTTGGATAAAATTTTAGGGAATGACTAGGTTTAATGAAAATGCCAAATAAATGGTAATATTGAAAAGGCAAAATGCAAAACCTAGTGTTTGAAACAGAACTAGTATTTATAAGTTCACGGGATAACTGTATAAAATGAAAGGCGAAATGCAATTGCAAGTATGAAAGTGAAAATGAAACTGCAAGTACGAAAATGCAAATGCAACCTAGTATTTAAAACGGAAAAAGAAGTTAAAATTCAAATTACATAAAATAAAAATGAGACTGCAGGTATAAAAATGAAAATGCAACTGAGTTTTTAAAGCAGAAACCTAATGTAAAATAAGAAAGCTACTGCTTGAATTCAACTGAGTATGAAAATGCAAATGCAACTGACATTATTTAAAACATAATTAGTATTTCAGAATTCAGGGAATAACTAGATATAATGAAAATGTAAATGTCAAAGTATTTTTAACTACATTTGGTAAGAATATAAAACGGAACCAATCAAAAAAATAATGTGTCATTCAAGAAAATCCTGCATCATCATTTGGTTGTTGCGCTTTTTTTCTGTGCATCTTCAACTTTTTTTCTTTCTTCAACTTTTTTTCTTTCTGGACAAGTGCGATTATTATGCGGATCACAGCTTTTACACTGACCACACATTCTCCCTATTTTTTGTGATTTAGAAATAGCTTTTTCACGCGAACTAGTGATCCTTTTCTTCAACCTACTTCCTTTATTGCGAATACCTTGAGGGGCATTAACATCACCTATCTCTGGTTGCTCAAAACCTACCATCTCACAAATAAACTCAGTAGTTCCGATCTCATCAGAAGCATCATAGTCTTTCTCGCATTCCTCTAGAAGCTTTTCTTGTGCTTTCAAAAACTTTATAAGTTTTTCCCTATTTCCAACAAGTTTATCCAATGATAGTTCCACATTCAAGTGAACTTTGCTAATAAGCTCACTCAAACCCAAATCCTCAGGTGAAATAGTAGGCTTTACACCAGGGTTCAAACAAATTTTAGGGGGAACAACATTTTTTGTCCAACGTTTACATATATATTTCCTTGGGAATTTAGTGAACTTGCACACCCGGAGAACATAGAATATATGTCTACATAACAGTCCAAATCTTTCATATCGTTTGCATGTACATGTAAATTCCTCCAGAGAAACATTATAAACAACCTACAAGAAAAAAGTGGTAAAATGTCAAATAAGTCTTAAACATGAAAATGCAAATGCAAATTTAAATGAAAATGCAAATGCAAATGCAGATTCAAATGAAAATGCAAATGCAAAAGGTAATGGGGGAAAATAATTGAAAATTTTAACAACCTCACTCTCATCAGGGAAAAATTCATCAAAGAGTCTCGCCTCCTTGACTCTATCAATAGAATCATCAAGTAGGATGGAATCAACACTAGTGTCGGTGATTTTGAACTTCTTTAAACCATCAGCATTATCATAAGATAAGGACATACATTTGTTTATTGAATAACGAATTTCACGACTGAGGTCATCAAAAACTGATCGGGTGAAAAATCTAGCAGCTTCATTCTCAATAACCCAATCATGGGTCATAACGAGAGAAGTATATGAACTTTCATGGTCGTTTTTTGATTGCGTGAACCTTTGCTCATACATAGCAGTGTCAAAATGAGACAAAAACTCACAAGAGTTGAACTTGAATTCATCAACTGGTTAAACATATGATTCTCCGACTCGGATCTTGACGAAGTACGCATCAAGCCAGAGAATTCCAAGTCTCTAAAATATGTTGGAATCCAAAATTTTCTTAACCCAAACATGTCCGATAGCCAATTATTATCTTCAAGATTAAACTCAGCAATGGTGGCATGCCAAAGATGATCAAAAACTCCAGGTTCCAACTTATCCGTCCATACAATTCTACATAATTTCTGTTTAAAACCAGCATTACATACAACAAAGGAAACCTATATAAAAATTAAATAGTTAAAACCACAAAAAGTAAATGAAAATCTAAAAATGCATAAGAAGTAATAACAGAGGATATCTTGGTAGTAACTTTCTCCATTATGTGCCACATACATAGTCGATGCCTCGACATGGTAAAGCAAGAGTCATTAGCGATTTTCATCGCCGGATCCTGATCAGTTAGTACCAACTTAGGCTGAGAAGGATAAGCTTTAATAAAAGCATTGCATAACCACTTGTAGGATGCAACATTCTCTTTACTCAACATAGCAGCACCAAACACGACACATTTTTTATGGTTGTCTATCCCAGTAAATGGTATGAAAACCATATCATATCTATTAAAAAAACAGAAAGTAAATCAGAAAATAAATGCACAGTAATATGAAAATGCAAATGCACAGGAATATGAAAATGCACAAGAATACGAAAATGCATAACTCACTTATTAGTCCTATATGTAGCATCAAAAGACACAACATCCCCAAATGCACAATAATTTCTCTTTGATGTCTCGTCTGCCCAAAAAAACCCACCAAGCCTATTATCAGCATCAAGAAAGTAATCAAATGAAAAATCACTAACAGATTGCTTCCTCTTGTTCAACAAATCAACAACAATTTGGCAATCATTATTCCCAATGAATGCCAACACATCCCTCTTATAGTTTTTAGCATCAAGCTTTGTAAAACCAACTCCTTGTGCTCCACAAACCTTTGAAAAAATACGATGACTAGTAGCGGGTCCAACACTTGCTTCATTCATCTTATGTAGCAAATGCTTTTTAGAAAAAGTAACCTTGCGAAAAACATTAAAATGCTTGATATAGTCGGGATGAACCAACAGGTGGTTGTGTTCTTCAATGAATTGGTAAACATGGTATTTGTTTTCGAAAAGTTTTAATCTCAAATCTGCATGGCAATCCGTCTTCTTAGAAGATGACTTTCTTTTTTTATTTTTCTGAACTTCAATGGTTGTATTGTCATCAACGGGTCCACTAACTCCAACATCAACCTCATTAGATAAATGCACGTCATTTGCAACTTTTAAAGTGTCCACAGATTTACCATTACTTACATTCTTACCATGCTTAGAACACCTAAAAATCTTAAGAGTAACAAGTCCACCATTCCTTGTTGAGTGAGCATTCTGGGTAGATTTAATTGGCTCAAAGCCGCCTAAAATAGCATACTCTTTATAGAAATTCCAAGCATCGCCCAAAGAATCAAATTGCATACCATTAATGGGTGTTTTAGGAATGGGAACATTAGGAACCCAATACTTATCACCAACAGAAGAAACTTTTTCAAAACCAGTTCGAAGAGAAGCTGGAACATGATCTAAATCTAGAAAAAAAACAAAGCAAAATATATTAAAACTACAAAACTTAGTTAAACTTTAGAAACTAAGTGCAGAAGATGAAAATGCAATTGAAAGTATGAAAATGCAAATGCAGTCACTGTTTAATATTCCAGATGCAAATTCTAGGCAGTGGTTTTATATTTCAGATGTAAATGCAAATGCAATTTACAGGCAGTTGTTTTATATTTCAGATGAAAATGCAAATTCCAGTAAGCTGTTTAATATTTCAAATGAAAATTCAAATGCAAATGCAGTCAGTTGTTTAAAATTTCAGACGAAAATGCAAATGCAAATTCCAGGCAGGTGTTTAAAATTTTCAGATGAACATGCAAATGCAAATATCATATATAATTAGCACCAATTCACACGGGTTTAAAGATCTGCGAGTTACCTGGATCTGATTCATAAGTACAATCTGCATCTGGATCTTATTCCCTCATTCGAGACTGATTTAGGGCTCGCATAGGAGCTGCGCAACCTGGAGCTGATCGAGGAGGAGAAATCATGTGAATAGCAGCTGATTGAGGACTAGAAATCAGGTGACCTAGAGGTTATTGGAGGAGAAATGCCTTAATCATTCATATAGGAAGAGGAGAAATCACTTAATGGTTGAAGAACATACCTGTATACGATTGGAGCTGATTGGAACTGATTGAATCACGAAATTGTTGAAGAAAACAAACGATTAATGCCAGAATCATGTTATTTAATGGTTGAAGAACATACCTGTATACGGTTGGAGCTGATTGGAACTGATTGAATCACGAAATTGTTGAAGAAAACAAACGATTAATGCCTGAATCATGTTATTGTAGATCTGAAATCAATATTTGAGCTGATTGATGTAATAGGGTAAAACGGAACTGACTGAATCAGGAATCACGGATGGAAGTTGATTCAGGCAAATACGTTAGGGTTCTTATCATTCCATGTATTTGGATCTGAA
Organism: Calendula officinalis; assembly: GCA_963853835.1. Taxonomy (NCBI): domain Eukaryota; kingdom Viridiplantae; phylum Streptophyta; class Magnoliopsida; order Asterales; family Asteraceae; genus Calendula; species Calendula officinalis. The sequence goes on from OY970828.1 coordinate 33,801,135, forward strand.
ATCATGAAATTATTAGGGTTCTTATTGAGGAGGAGAAGCCATTGATGGAGCTGTAGGAAAGAAGATGAGCAGAGGTGAAAATCACGAATGGGGAAAATCAAAAAAGAGAGTTTTATATGTTGGAGGAGGGGGTAAAATGACAATCATGCCCTTAAGCCCCCTTGAATGTTCTAACTAAATCAAGGCTCTTAATTGCTTCTTTAACTTCTCTAAATAAGCCAACTTCTTTCTTGATCCATATATATATATATATTTAAAAACCTAGAAATTAGGGGTGATCAATGGCCCACCTTGACCTCCCCTTGCTACCGCCATTGGACATATATAAATTTTCAGTGTTAAAAAATCTTATTGTTCATTCGCTTGGATCGGTGTAAACAAATTAGATGAAATCATACGGTTTTCAGTTCCTATAAAATAGAACGAAATGTTCAAATTTGTTATAAATCTAAAACGTTTAAATTACTAAACAACACAACAGGATAGCACGCTGAACTCATAGGGTGAAGGCGAGCAAGGCTAGCACCCTGAACTCATAGGGTGAAGGCGTAGTAAATAATTGATATTAAACCTCTTATAATTATTTGATTACCATTGAAATATCACAATAACTTGCACAAACCATTATACATTAATAGTTAAAACATCAGATACATTAATTGAAATTCGAAACAAAAGCACCATAGACATTTTAGTCGTTAACAACTTTCGTATACGTGGGGTGCTAACCGTGGCCTTGGGTGAACCATCAACGGTGTTGCCCGTTGAAGCATAAGCCCATATGACTTCTCACTATTGAGCGTCTCGGGCTCTAACCCATTAACCAACTCCCAATCAAATGCATGGACCAATGTTGCAACAATCAATTGGACCATTCTCAACCCTAGGCTCATAGCCACACAAACCCTCCGCCCGGCCCCAAACGGTATAACCTCAAAATCATTCCCCTTGACATCAACATGAGGGTTTTCACCCCCGGGCAAGAACCGATCGGGCCGGAATTCAAGTGGGTTGGTCCACATATTTGGGTCTCGGGCAATGGCCCACACGTGAACAAAGAGTGTGGACCCTTTAGGGATGTGGTACCCGTTGACCTCACAACTCTCGGATGCAATCCTAGGCAAAGAGATTGGGGCTGGCGGGTGGAGTCTAAGTGTCTCCTTCACAACAGCTTGGAGGAATGGTAGTTGACTTAAGTCCAATTCGGTTACAAGCCGGTCTCGGCCCACTACAATGTCCATTTCTTCTTGGGCTTTTTTCAATAGTTGTGGATGAGAAATGAGCTCGGAAATTGCCCATTCCGCACTACTAGATGACGTGTCTATCCCTGCAGCCAGTAAGTTCTGAAACAATATGAATTGAATTGCTAGTAAGATATATAGGGTTGTTGGGTTCAGGTTTCGGGTTTCGGGTTTGTCAGGTTGACTCGATCAGGTTGGTCGGGTTACATAGATCCAACTACAAAAACAGTTACAAATTTGGTATATTAAATGACTCGGACAAAATCACACACATACACAATGAAAATATATTAGATGATAAGTTTGATTTTTTGCTAATAAAGCTATCGTTTAGTAAATAATTAAATTAGTAAAGAAAGGTTTAAGTATGTTAATGAACACCTATATTGGCACTTATTTAACACAGTATTTACAAATATAAAAAGCTCCTTGTGTCTTGTAACAAATTTGTATAAAATAATATTTGACCAAAACCATAAATTAATTTATTTTAAGGTCACAATACTTTCACAATAACCATTTTGTAATATTTTTGGAAATTAGCATAACTTGCAGTAGGATTTTTTTTTTAAGTTTTGAAGGGAAAAAATCTTTTTCAATCGTGTATAATCGGGTCAACCCAAAACCTGATAAAGGTAATTAATCCTAACCGATATCCGATCCGATTTTAACTTCGGGTTGGTCGAGTCGGGTAAAACAAAATCGATACCAACATAAGACCCGAATACACTCGACCCGATTAGTATAATCGAGTTGGGTTCGGGTTGGTCGAGTCTGGTTAAAAAAAACTCGATACCAACATAAGACCCGAATACACTCGACCCGATTAGTATAATCGAGTTGGGGTCGGGTTAACCCTTTTAACACCCCTTATTGTGCCACAAACCTTAATTTGATCCAAGGACCCTTAGTTTTATTACGTTATATATATAATTTATTAAACATTAATTAACTCTACTTTTTACATTTATTAAATTTTTGCATTACACACTTTTATCTCGTGCCATTAAAACGTGAATTCGATAAAACCTTATCTAGCTGCTCTTAAAAAAAAGTATATAATGCTTATGTAAATGGGTTTTTCTAGCATGTGTCATACGTACATATTTAGGTACATTAATTTATTCAAAATTTTCTAATAAAATCTTATTACACATTGATGAATTCCGTATGTTACATTTTCAATAGACATATTAAATGTATTTCTTTAATTTTAATGCACCATAATATGTGCATGGGATACATATTAAAAAAACTCATGTAAAATATGCAAATTACTCTATTTTTAGGCGTTGCAAAATTTTTAGTTAAAAATGGGTTTGACAAAAATATTAATAAATGACGGTGACATATAGTTTTGCCATTTGATTCATTTTTTAATAATAATAGTGATTTTTTTTTAACGGCAACCTAATCTACTCCTAATTTCACATATGTTCACTATGGGACTTGAACCCTCAACCTCAAGATTGGAGGCAAACATCTTTACCGCTAGGCCATTGACTCTTTGGTATTAATAAAGTCTTGTAAGGGGGAGGTCACATGGTGCGTCACCCGGTGTCCCTTCTTCCGAGATGTTCCAACACTTACGCCATTTCTTCCAAGACGCGTCACCAAGCGTTAAAGGTTGTCCAGGCGACCGTTGTGGGTCACCATTTTTCAATAGGGGAAGAGTGAGTGTTTTTAAAGGGAATGAGTTTGGTCGCCTCCTACGTGGGTTTGGTCGGGATTCTTTATGTGTTTGGTTGCAAGAGAAAAAAATGATGTGTTGGTGAGGTGGCGCGTGACCACTATTACAGTGGTCACCCCTTACGCATAGTCTAATAATCTCCTACCCATGTAATCTCTCTTAGCTTGTTTTATTTTCAGCTTCTTGTCGCTTTTTAATACAAATCGCTCTTAAAAAATATACTTCCCCCGTTTCAAAATAAGTAATACACTTTGTGTTTCACGTTTTCTGAGTCAAAAAAATTGCAATAAGTCACATGTATTATGATTAAAATGAGTTTTATACTCCCTCCGTCCTAATTTTATTGTTCATCTTTCTATTTTATTATGTCTACAATTAAGTATCAACTTTTAAGTTTCAACCAATCAAAAAGAATTTAAGTGGGAGAAAGAAAATTTGATTGGTGACAAGGTTTAATTAATGTAGTTTTAACTATGAGTTTTTGTCTAGTGGACAATAATTTTAGGACGGGGGTAGTAATGTCAAAAAGGAAAAATAAACGTAAATGAATCATTTCAATTAATTAAAGGAGATGGTCGGTGGATATGAGTCCTACTATTTTTTACCAAATAGGGTGTGATTTATACACCACACTTTTCAATTCATATACCACAATCTTCATATTTTGTACTGTTTTTACAGTATTATTAATACACTATGGCGTATGAACTAAAATATGTTATATAAGAATTAATTAAGGAGGTGTTTGGGAGGGCTTATTTAAGGTGCTTATTAGCTTATTTAAACTTAATAAGTCCATATTAAGTGTTTGAATAGTCTTATAAGTTTGTGCTTATGAGCTTATTTAAGTCCCATTAAATAAGTCATTTTGTTGTAGCTTTTTAAGGTTTATCTAAGAATATCAATGACTACATTTTTAACGTTCACATCAATTTTCTTTTCCTCTCAGCCTCTTTAAAAATTAAACCGGTTTCGATAATTTTACAATATCCTTATACTTCCTCCGTTTCAAAATAAGTGAATCGCTTTGAAGTTTATGTTTTTTTAGACAAAATAAGGTAATAAAGGATTACTCAAATTAAATGCGGTAATTAGAAAGGATGGGCCCCACACCTTTTACTATTTTGTTACTTTTTCTAAATGGTGGAAAACTCAAATATAGTAAGATAACAAAAATAAATGGGGCTCACACATTTAATGATGTTTAAAGAGAGATAAGTAAATGTAAATGAGTAACTTTAAATATAAAAATTTACCGAATAATGTAATTTATTAAAGTGATTCACTTATTTTGAAACACCCAAAAAAGAAAGTAATTCACTTATTTTGAAACGGATGAAGTATAAGGTAAAACAAACACTTTACTTAATAAAAGCTTATTAATTTAAACTAGCAGGGTACCCGCGCAATGCGGCGGCGGGTACCCGTAACTATATTTCGAAATGACGATAGTAACAGTGGTGGTGGCAATAGTGATGGTGATGAGTGGTGGTGCATAGTGATGGTAGGTGCCGACATTAGTGATGGTGTGAGTTTTGGTGATGTTAAAGCTTATATTTATTAGTATCTGGAATAAATCAAAGTAATTAAGTAGTTGAAGTGGTTAACACACACACCTAAGTTCTAAATGGTCGCAGCTTCGATTCCCCTAAGCTGGGTTTTTATTTTATTTTTTTGTCTTTAAAGCATTTAGGTCTACTAATATTAGAAGGACTTAAAATTAAGGCTTTAAGACCTTCTAATATTAGTAGGCGTAAATGCTTTATAGTAGTATAGATAAGCTAATAAGCTTATTTTAAAAGCCAAAATACATTTTAGTACCCTGAACTTGGCTGACTGAGTCTTCTACTACCCTGAACTATTAAAGGTGCGACATGGTACCTTGAACTCACTAATTTAACATTGTTGTCTCATGAGATTTTGCTTCTAATTAATATCAATATATTGAGATGAATATATATTTTTTATTCCGTCAAAAGCCCCAACGAAAGTAAGTCAAGCAAGAAAATGTGATCAAATTAATGAGTCAGGGTACTAAATCGACCATTTTGTCAAATTCAGGGTACCTATCTACACCTTTAATTGTTCAGGGTATATTTTTTATCCTGTCAAAAGCCCCAACAAAAGTAAGTCAAGCAAGAAAATGTGATCAAATTAATGAGTCAGGGTACTAAATCGACCATTTTGTCAAATTCAGGGTACCTATCTACACCTTTAATTGTTCAGTGTAGTAGATGACCTAGTTAACCAAGTTCAGAATACTAAAATACATTTTGACCTTTTTTAAATAAGCTTTTCCATATAACCCCTGAGAAAGATTTCAATATGTATCACTTGTTAAATGTATTTTGAAAGGTAGTGATTTTGGGACCACACAAATTACTTCATATACCACGACCACTGTTTTACAGTATTTGTACAATATGTTTTAAATATTGTATAATGTGGTAGGTGAAGTAATTTATATGGTACCAAAATTCCTACCCATTTTGAAACGGGAAGTAAAGAGTTACCAGAAACAAAGCTTTGATTTCGGTATCTGAGAGCTTCTCGCCATCTCCATCTGCATCATCCTTGAGTGAAATCAACATGCTCAAAAAGTCAGCGTGACCACATCCGGCTATTTTATGCTCTTCGAGGATCGTGTTAAGGAAGGAATCCAATCGCGCGTGGAGTTTCTTCATTCTTATCGTCAGACCTTGCAGATCCAGCCAATCAAGCGCCGGGATGAAATCACCGATGTTAAATTCTCCGGCCAACACCATCAGCTCAACTATCATATCCCTGAATTCGTCCGCCTTTCCATCACCGCCTCCACTTCCGTCGCTGAATACTCTCCTGCCTAACATCACTCGCGACAATGCATTTGCGGCACACACGTAAAGTTGTTTCCCCAAATTCACCGGCAACTGACCGGCACCGACCAAAGCGCGCGTGAGTATCGCCACCTCCTCCTGAAATCAATAATTCCCCCAAATCATTAAAGGAATTCGAATATTCGAAATAATTAAGACGATTTTGTGATATCGTGATAGTGAAATTGCAAAATTAACCTGCCGAACGTGACGGAAATCATCGAGCGCTTTTGCGGAAAACAGGTGGACGGAACAGATCTTCCGAAGCATTCGCCACCGTGGACCGTACGGTGCGAACACCAGATCCTGATAATTATACGCTATATGTTTCGCTCCGGAACTCGGCGGTCTGCTGGCGAAGTTCACGTCATGCACCTTTAAAAACTGTGCAGCGACAGAAGCAGACGTCGCCACAACCACGTCAACGAAGCCTAGCCGGAGATGCATCAATGGGCCGTATTTTGTCGCCATTGCCGCCAGTGTTTGATGCGGAATTGTGCCGAGGTGTGGTAGGTTTCCGACGATGGGCCATGGGATGGGGCCAGGTGGCAGGCGGTTAGAGTGACGGGTGCGCAGGTTAAGCAATATATAAAATACTAACCCAGTTATGCAGGTGCATAGAAGAAGGGCTAAAAATGTCATTTTACGTATGCTGGTTCTCGGTGTTAGCCTGTTATAGTTCCGTTGAAATGTACTGCCGTTATATATAAGTACACATAATACAACCAGTGAAGACAAATTGAACAATACATTTTTATCTTTTTAATCATTTTTTATTACTTCCTCTTACTTTTATGAGTGATATTTAAAATAGGATAGGGATCTATAGAAAAGCACTACTAATTAAAGAATATAAAGAATACTTTATAACCATTAGATCTAGAGATGAAGGGAGTAGATTAGAAGCTAAAAAAAACACACGCGCATTTTGCGTTTTGAAAAGAATACAGACAAAAGAAGAGTCTTCGAGGGTATATTTGTCAAATGCCCCGTCTCTCACCTAAACATATTCTCTACCTACTTTTTCATGGAAGGAATTGTGAAATTAGGGTTTTTTTTCTTGGAAGGAAGGAGACGTTTTGAACATATGACGTTTGGGCTTTTCTGTAGTCATTGATGACTTTGAAATATATGGCTTTCCTCTCTCCAAAAATAATATGTGATTTGAACACACGACATTTTGGGCGAGGATTGAACATGTACGATTTGCTCTCTCGCTAACTGAAGGTGATGATATGTTATCTCCTGAACTGATTGTTAAATTAGAGGAGAGGATTGTAAAGTTGTAAAATTTGTTTAGATGGTTCTTTAAACAGATTTGTTAACCTCGAATCACAAATTATTTGATTTTTATATGCTCCGTCAATGTGTCTGTACATCAAACCGAGATCAATTCATGTACATCATATGTGTTTACCATTATTTGAATTAATGGATAAATCTCCAAACAGGTAATATGGCTGGTGTAGCATATTAAACATTTTCTTTCGTATCTATTTTTAGGCTGGCTGAATTGGTACCAAAAAACTGAACCAAAGTGAAAACTGACCATAACCGAACCAAACCGAAAGTAACAAAAACTGAAAACATGTAATTGGTTTCAGTTTTGAAAATTCATCAATTTTAGTTTCGGTTCGGTTTGGCCCTCGGATATGATGAGCATTTAGGCTAAAAAAAGGGAACTAAAACCGAACCAAACCGAACCAAAACCGATAACATGTAATCGGTTCGGTTTTGGTTCTGAAAATTCATCATTTCGGTTTCGATTCTATTGGTTTCGTTTCGGTTCAGTTCTGTTTTGGACAATGCTCACCCCTGACGTATAGGAGATAAAATTGTACTTTTATTAGGTAGAAATAGTAATTTTTTAAATTCTTGAATCTTGCAGCACCTAATAAAGCCATCTCATGTAATATCTGACTTTGGGCAGCAAATTGTGAAGATCAGGTGTTTCATATTTCAAGTTCAATTTTCCATTTTAAGCCAAAAGTGAAAATTTATTATACTGATTTTTCCTTATATATTACGTAGGGCGATGATTCGCTATTACACATTGGAACAACTTCACAAATTGGCCAGATATCATTTTTTTTTATATTTTTTTTTTATTTTGATGTATTGTGATTATGTTGTATTTTAACACGTGTCATGCTCCACCATGTGCCATACGGACCGACGATATACTTTTTTGTTGAAAATTCTGCTCCCTCTTTGTTTTTGTGGAAAACCCGGAATTGGAAAAGCGAAGCTAATCAAAGTTGGCAATTAGAAAAATTAAGGAAAGTGGTTGAAGATGTTGAAGAGTACCAAAACTAACAAAGGAAGTGCGGGTTAAACTTGCGGAAGATGCCGAAGTAAGTGTATGTTGGGCTAACTATAAAGAAGGTTTTTATGTATAATTATAAACTATGTGGGTGAGTTTTGTGCATATGAATTGGTGGATTTAGGTTGTTAGTTGTTTTTTAGATGGTTGGTTGATTTTTGTTTGTGGAATGATAAATAGTTGTAGAACTAATCTTGATTGTTAGTGTTTGTATTTTAGTGGTATTGATTATAATCTAGATTACAAGTGTTCATGATACATGAAAAGAAATTATTGAAAGTTTGTTGTTTTTATGGTTATTATTTGGATTCGTCTTTGTATTGACAAAATGAACATGCAAATGCAACTGACAGAATGAAAATGCAATTGCAAGTATTAAAATGCAATTGCAACTGACAGTATTTAAAACAGAACAAGAATGTAAAATTTCAGGTAATAACTAAATGAAACAAAATTGCAACTGTAAATACAATTGTAAATGACAATTTTCAAAACAATTGGTTAAAATTCATGGAATAACAAGATTTAATAAAAAAACACAAGTGCAAAAATGAAAATGCAAATTGACAAAATTAATTACTGAAACAGACCAATATTTATTAGTTTATGGAACAACTATATAAAATGAAAATGAAAAATGCAACTTCAATTATGAAAATGCAACTGACAATATTTATACTAGAACGAGTTTTAAAATTTTAGGTAATAACTATATAAAATGAAAATGCAATTCCATATATGAAAATGCAAATGCAAATGCAACTGACAATATTCGAAGAAAAACCAATACTTTAAATTTCAGGGAATAACTAGATATAACGAAAATGCAAAAGGCAAAGTATGTTTATGTACATTCAGTAAGACTATAAACATGATCAATAAAAAACTAGTGTGCCACTCAAGAAAATCTTGGATCATCATCTGCTCGTTGCGCTTTTTATGTGCATCTTTTATTTTTATTTTTTTTTCTGGACAAGTGTGAATATTATGCGGATCATAGTTGTCAATGTAACCACACATTCTCCCTATGTGTTTTGATTTAGAAATAGACTTTTCACGCGATCTAGTAAACATGTCTTTCAACCTTCTTCCTTTATTGTGAATATCTTGAAGGGCAACATTCTCTTTACTCAACATAGCAGCACCAATTATAACACATTTGACATAAAAACCATATCATATCTGTAAATAAATATTAAGTAAATCATAAAAGCAAAATAGGAAACAGAATCTGAAAATGAAAATGCACATGAAAATGCACATGAATATCAAAATGCAAATGCAAAATAAAATGCACACGAATATGAAAATGCATATCTTACATATTACTCTCATATGTAGCATCAAATGAAAAAACATTCCCAAATACAGAATAATTTCTCTTTGATTGCTTGGTTGCCAAAAAAAAACCACCAACCCTATTATCCGCATCAAGAAAGTAATCGAATGAAAAGTCAGTAACATTATGAAATAACATTTTAGGTAGATTTAATGGGCTTGAAGCCACCTACAATAGCGCATACTTTCTAGAAATTTCATGCATTGCCCAAAGAATCAAATTGCATATAATTAAAAGGTCTTTTAAATATAAAGAACAATAGGAACCCAATACTTATCGTCAAGAGAATATATTTTTTTCATCACCAATTCAAAGCGAAGGTGGAACATGATCAAAATCTATATAAAAAAAACAAAATAAAAAATAAAACTACAAAACAAGGTGAAACTTCAGAAAATAACTACATAAAATGAAAATGCAACTAGAAGTATGAAAAAGCAACTGCCAATATTTAAAAAAGCTGTTTAAAATTTCAGATAATAACTAGGTATTGAACATGCGAATGCAAAAACTATTATTCAAAACAGTTGTTTAAAGTTCAGAAAATAACTACATAAAACGACAATGCAATACAACTGCAACTATGAAAATGCAAATGCCTGTATTTGAAACATCTGTTTAAAGTTTCATGAATAACTAGGTGTAACTAAAATGCAAATGCAAATGCAACTGCAAGTATGAAAATGAAAATAAAGAATTTTGTATCAAATGATTCAAATAACAACTAAGAAATCATGGAATCAACAAAATTAAGAAAATTCATAAAAACAATGTTTCATTATATGCACGAATTATATAACTAACAAAACACATACGAATAATCCATACAAACATGATAGGCAAACTTATGAAAATGAAACTGAACATTGATTCAATATCTTCCCCAATACCAGATCATCAAAACAAATATAATTAAACAAAAACGCAAATGAACTTGATTTCAATATCTTTCCCAATTTCAAAATCAATACAACAGATACATATAAACAAAAATGCAAATGAATTGTGATTCATCTTTTTCACCAATCTCAAAATCGACAAATGAACATTGATTTCATCATATTGACCAATTACAAAAATCATTCATCATATTAGACATATCTATCAACAAAACTACAAAAAAAAACATATATTGATATTGATTACAGGATATAATACACAAATATTATTCGGTTATAGTAAAGCAATGTATCATATGACGTCAAATTAAGCATTCAACCAAACGTTATTGAACTAAAATAAATATTGGAATAAAAAAATTACCATTTCTATGAAGCTTTAGATCCAATTAGATATCACATCCATTAGCCATTGGATCAAAATTTAGATATACTTAGCTAATACATGAATCACATAAAGAAATTGAAAGGATGAGAAGAAATTAAACGGAATTCAAGCAGGGACCGATCTGGTTCATATCTATGACCTACCTTGAGCTGAATCGACTGGTTCAGATCTAATTCAAGTGACATGTGACCTGGAGCTATGTTCTGGTAGCGGAAAAAATTGAAGAAGTAACTGAAGTAGGAGAAATTGAAAGAAAGAATTGAAGGAGGTATTGAATCGAAGTAAGTATATGGGACTAGAGCATATATGTATTGTTCAGATCTGTTTCAAATATGGTTCGAATCTGGTCCGTAATAGTTGAAACGGGAAGGAATTAATTAGGGTTTATACCTGGAGCTGAATTGGATATTGTACACGGTTCGTATATTGTTCTAATTGAGGAGTTGTGCAGGAAGCCATTGATGGAGCTATGAAGGAGATGTGGAGAAGATGATGAAAAACACACATAAGAATGAGGGAGATTGAAAAGGATGCTATGTATTGTTGGAGGGGGAAAATGACAATCTTGTCCTTGAGTTCTCTTGAATGTCATAACTAAATTAATGTTCCTAATTGATTCTTTAAGTTCTTTAAATAACCTAGCTTCTTTCTTGATCCATATTCTTTAAAATAAGTGATATCCGGAGTATGTTAAAATTTCATTTGCAGGTGTCCCAAAACTAATATTACTAGGGGTGTTCACTATTCGGATATAATCAGATTATCCAATTGGACATTTTGGATCAGACTATTTGGATTGGTTATTTGGATCGGTTTGGACTTGAACCAAATTAATAGTTTGGATTTCGGATTGGATTTGGTTTCCATTGTGAAAACCGGATTGTCCAAGAAAACCGAATAGTAATATATAGTAAATTGATTTATATACTAACACATGTTGGTTTCCATTGTAAGCAATTATGGTACTCCTTTTCTTTACATTTCTTATAATAAAATGATTTATATACTAACACTTGTTCCATTTTATATTGTATCATTTGGCGATATACCAATCTTTTTGGAGTTTTTGATAAACTTGATGTCAAGGTTTTTGCATATATCATTATAAATGTCACAAGCTATGAATTTGACTTGTTTTTATATACAAAGTAGTTTATCATTTTGGAATTTTACATTTTGAACTTAATATTATTTATTTTATATACTTTTGTAGTATTTTGAAAATTTTAAGGAAAAACCAAACGGATAAAACCAAACCAACCAAATTGTTATTTCGTTCGGATTGGTTTGGTTTTCGAATAGTTTGGACGGTTCGGTTTGAACTTTTGAAAACCGGACTTTATTTGGTTTCATCTATTTGGTTCGGATAAAACAAAACCGTCCAAACGAACACCCCTAAATACTACTATATAAAGGTGTCATATTTGTACGGAATAAAACCAATTGACATGCTATCAATCATATCAAGAATAGTTGTTAGCCAATATGTTGGCAGCCAACATGTTTGGTTGGTAGTACCATATCAATCAAATAGTCATGATACGGTAATGGTACAAAATTTAAATATCATGGTTGCAACGTACCAACTAATATTTTTTTAATATATATATATACACACACACACACACATTATTTAGAAGAATTCGAGATCCGTAAACTATGTACGTATTATTTTTTAATAAAAGTTATAATAATATTATAGTGGTTTGTTCAAGGTAGTCCAAAGATTTTATCAAGTCCCAAAGGACAATTAATAGCTCTTTAATCAAGAAAAAGTTAAAGGTCAAGATCAAGATTCAAACCATCACCACCACTACAAAAACACATGTGATTCAATACATCAATATCCCACCCACCTCCGTCGGCGATCGGGGGCGGCCGGCGGTAGCGGCCGACGGTGGTCGGTGGTGGAGACCGGCGGTGGTGGGACCAGAAAAACCTGTGCCCAAAAATAAGCCCCAGTCTTGAAAACCGGTATAGCGAAACACATGTGTTTCGTAGTTCGTATGCTTCCTGTATTTTAGAAACTCATGTTTTAGTGAAACACGTGTGTTCTGTGACTTGAAACACACGTGTTTCACTTTTTGAAACACATGTGCTTCGTAGTTCGTATGCTCCCCTTTATTTTAGAAACTCATGTTTTTAGTGAAACACATGTGTTACGTGACTTGAAACACATGTGTTTCGAAGTAATATGCTCGTTTGTATTTTGGAACACCCGTGTTTTACTTAATCACATGTGTTTCAATACATCAATATCACCACCACCACCAACGCCGCCAGCCACCACCGGCGGCGGCCGACGGTGGTCGGTGGTGGTGACCGGCGGTGGTGGTGACCGGCGGTGGTGGTTGTGGCTGGAAACACATGTGTTTGAAACACATGTGATTTGATCTTGATCATTTTGATCCAATGGCTAGGATTTGTTCCTTAAAACTATACATTTTTGGTGGACTACCTAGAACACAACTCTAATATCATAACATGAAAACTTTCAAGTTACAACTTCTTAGCATAACCGATCAATATATTACATTTTTGTTATTGTGTTTGTATACAATGTTAATAATTAAGCGTGTGAAGAAGACGAGAATGCTACAAGCTAGTGTATTACGACAAAATACTACATAATTTGTACTTTTAGATAGTATTTATATAACATTTAATGTATATAATTACCAAATATAATAAAATAGAAAAATGTCTTACTTTTACTAATAATTCCAACAAAGTTGTGATCTTGGTACACACCATTAACAATTATGTACCAACCATGATTGTTGGTAGCCAAATAAATTGATACCAAGGATAGTTGATATGATAGTACTGGTAGCTAGATTAGTTTACCAAGTATACTTGATACATTACACGATATGAGGAAAATATACATAATACCATACTATGTTCATCATTACTATTATAATAAGTAGATTAAAGCAATTAATTTGAAAACTCTAAATTAAAATGAAGTCTCGTTGAATGAGTACAGAATTAGATTGTTACATCATATTTTTTACTCGTTAATATATAGTAAGTAATGTTCACTTTCACGTGTCCCAAAATTAATATAATAAGTAAATAAAAACAATCAATTAATTTGAGGACATTAAATTAAATTGAAGTCTCGGTGAATTAGTGGAAAGTTGATTAATACATCATACTTCCTTCGTCCTATTTTTATTATCTAGTATATTATTTTAGTTTGTCCCATAAATATTATCTTTCTGAAATTTTAACCAATGAAAAACTATTTAAGTGGGAAATAGAAAATTTTATTGGTGACATATTATTTTTAAACTATGTTCTTTTTCGTAATGGATAATAAATTTGGGACGGAGGGAGTATTTATTTTCCTCGTGTGATATATAATAAGTAACGTTGTTTGAATTTCAGTTACAGGTGTTCCAAAACTACTGTAATAAATAAATTAAAGCAATCAATTAATTTGAGATATTAAATTAAGGGAGTTGATCCGTACAAAATATATCTTTTAGATACACGTAGTAATTTAAAACTAAAAGACCATTATACCTTATTTCTTCCATTTACATTTACTACTGCATTAATTTCGACTACCATGGTTTCTCTCTCTTCAAATCAAAATCCACCATCAAGTTTTAGCCTCTATTTCGACCACCTTTCAGGCTGAATCGGGAAGCACGAAATCTACTGTGAAACCAGCTCCTTTTTCCGATCACCGAGGTACTCGACGCTGCTGGAATCTCCGCCGAATCATGCCGCCGGAAACTCGCCGGAGTTGTAAAAGAATCCATGTTTTCTGGCGTCTTTTTGGATCTCAACGGTCTCTGCAATATTTTTCGAGTTTTCCCCACCATCGCTGTGCATAACCCATCTGGAATCACTAGTTTTGAAGTTTCCATGAGAAACCTAACAATTCGAACCGTCTTCTACTTGTTGAATTTGTGGGGCGATTGGATATATTTACAGAAAGAATTAACCTTTTAATATTTAATAATCTATCAATGGCTTCCATACAAAAACCATACTGATAGTAAATATAACAACCTTGCATCACATGCTTCTGACTTAAAATTGACTCACTGCTATACTCGATGTAAAAACTTGTTCTTGGGTTATGGAAGTTTTGACAAGAAAGAATTTTTTTTTTTAAACAACTTTCAATGAAAACAAACTAGCGAAAGCTAGAACAAAAGTTCAACAATTGGAGATATGTAAAATACAAAATGTAGTAAAAAAGAGAAAGGGTATAATTGTCATTTGTAATGTAATTGCTCTGCATTGACAAAAATGTTCTCAAAGTGGTCCTTCATGTTTGTATTATATTACAATTTTGATTATTTAGTTTCAAAAATGAGACTGGTAATCTTTGCTTTTTAAACTTGTTATACTAACGGTCCTTTTAACTAAATGGTGTTAAGTTTTTTCCGTTAACTTACCCATATGCAATGCACATGAAGATAAAAAAAATAAAAAATTCAGTTTTTTCCTTTTATTCTAAAATTTAAAAAGTCATCTCCATCTTGTAGCAAACTAGACTTCTCAATTTCACTAAAATTTGTTGGAGAACCACCACTGTCGATTCAAGCCACAGTTGTCGCCGACCTTCTGTCTGCCACCTCCATCCAACGTCATCCACCTACCATCATTTGAGAAAAGGTGGTGATATTTACACCACATCTTTTAATCTATATACCACAATAATTATTTTATGTGTTTGTACAGTCTAAAGTAACACTTGTACATTGTGGTATAGGCATGAAAATTGTGGTACATGAATTAATTTTCTTTGAGAAATGAGATTCCTTAAGAGCATCCCCAATGGTTAACCTCACAATAGCTTATTACTTTTGCCACATCAACAATCTACTAAGCATCCCCAATGGTTAACCTCACAATAACTTTTTGTTTTTGCCACATCAACAATCTACTAATCAAAAATCTTTACATGAATAGCATCTCCAATGGTTAACCTTTCTAAAAGCTTTTTCTTTTACGATATTTCTAACTTACCTTTTTCTATCTTATATAAATACTCCTTATATAATTTGACACTTATTATAGCATCTTACTAAATATAATCTTTTTTAAAATATCTTACACAAAAATATTATAATAATTAACATTAAATATAATATAATTTATTTATTAACTAATTAAAGTATAATAAAGAATTTATATATAATATATTTAAGGTTTAAAATGAAAAACTATTAAAGACGGGGGACTAAAAAAGACAAACATTGAAAGTTCATTAAAAAGTTAGTAGAAAAAAAGTCTTTGCGATAAGTTTTCAAAAAAGTTCATTATCCCAATGGTAAAAAGTCATCCAAAGACTTAGTGTAATAATAATAAGCTTTTAAAAAAGTTACCATTCGAGATGCTCTAACCAAAAACCTCTACATAAATAGCATCTCAAATGGTTAACCTTTCCAAAAGTTTTTTCTCTTACAATATGTGTTTTGCTAACAAGTGCCCTTAGGGAAATGGTTAAGGGTACAAATGTACAAGTCTGGAAGCATAACTACCTCGGGATGGTTATGAAATTCAGGGGGCGGTATTTTTTATTGTTGATTTACAATAAACTAAAGCTTCCTTTTTTCCTTTAACCATTGCCCTAAGGGCACTTGTTAGCATTTCCCTTACAATAATTTTAATTTACCTTTATCTATCTTAAATGTTTTATATATACCCATTATATAATTTGACACTTTTTATAACATCTTACTAAATATATTATTTTGTAACACCCTAAAATTTACAAGATTTTTAAAATTTTTGAAAACAAAATTATAGTCAAAAGGTCCCATAAAAAAATCTCAGATATTAATATTTAACATTTAAAACGTATTTATTGCGGAAATAGTTAAGATAAAGTAAAGTGTTTTAAAATATTAAATGATGTCCACATCAGTAATGAAAAGATACAGCGGTCAACCGTCCACCTCCTCCTTTCCTTTGCTGGTACCTGAAACAATGTGGGGGAAAGTTTGGGTCAGCTGGGGAAGCTGAGTGAATAATTCTCAAAATGCAAACAATCATAACATACAACACATGAGGGCACATCGGTGTACTCCTACTCAGAATCTACTCGATTAATTACTCAGATTTATTTCTCAGATTTTATTACTCAGATTTTAATTTATATAGCGCGCTAGTGTGACTTGGGACGAGAGATCAACCTCGACCCGCCTCACACAACCTCAACACCTGTACTCTTCGGTGTTGAGTAAAATAGGCCTGGCACCAGTACTCTTCGGTGCCAAGTCAAAACGTCTGACACCAGTGCTCTTCGGTGTCAAGTCAGATATATTATGTTTAATATTTAACTCAAAACTCAGAAACTCAGAACTCAGAAACTCGGAACACAAGATGCTAGATCACAGATAACTCAGATAACAGATAACTCAGATAGCAAATATGGTGCAAGTAATGTAACACGTAAGTCATGCATGTATAACGTTAAAACTGAATACACGGTGAGAATACTCACCTGGAATGCGTAAGCTCCGAAGATCTTTAATAATCAAAAGCATATCAATCTATCTCTTAAAATGGTCCTAAAACATGTAAAAAAAAACCAATTAAAACTTGACCCGAAAGCTTGTTTTTATAAAATTTGACAGCACCCGTCGGTCTCATCGGAACAACCATAACTCCCAAACCGTTCACTATATTGAATCAACAATTTTATAGTATATACTAGACACATAACACTACAATATGTCTTTAGCAAGTTCGGCCCGGATCAGGCCGAAAAGGCCTCAAAACAGTCGCGCGACCGGGCTTATCAGTGCAGTATTTCAGCACTGCAGCCTGTTACGAAAATGGCCGTTTCTCACAAACCGAAATCTCGATTAACCAGAGGTCAGCGGAAACGGTTAGCTAAGTCAGAGGACTACAAATCTCTAAGAGACGGTCCTCTCCTAAAACCGACTCTAAGGGTGTCAAAAACAGGTCGCAAAAGTCTGGACAGAAACTGCCAGCACTCGAACAAACAATTCAACAACAATCGACACCATAGCCCGACATCTTTGCCCCGAACATCAAACGTGATATCCGAGACAATGATTTTGGTTCCCTAGAGTCATGGATCGGAAGGAAATATAAGAATACAAGATTATTAAGAAAAGAGATGAAAGATATACCCTACGATTAGCCGAGAGAATAACGATTACACCTAGACATCCACAACTCACGACACCACCGAACTAATCTGCTCCAGTTCTTCAATCAGAGCTGTGTTGAATGAAATTCGGCTGTGGAGGAACGACAACGATCAGCCACGAAAAGGAACAAGAAACTACCAACAACTTTGAAGACCACCGCTACCTTGCTGACGTCCATCTCAAAACTTGCGAATACCATACTTTTATTTTATTAAATCCATCGCCAAGATACATATATAAAAAAAGATGGAGGTGCTTGCATAATATCACTTTAGTCATAAAAGATCACATCTTTTGTTTACATCGGATAAGGCATAAAAGGGAAAAACAAATTGTTTTGATGCACGAAAACCTGCACCCACCTACTGAAATTGTGAAAAGGAAACCAAAGTGTTTCTAACCAGAATTTGTGACGTACCAGGATAAAAGAAGAAGAGGCGCCGGCTAGAATAAGGGGATGCTCTAGATCAAGGCTGGAAGAAGAAATTAGGGTAGGGATTAAAGACTTATGCCATTGAATTAATTAAGCCCAACACACGAAAGCCCGGACCTTGGCCCTTCCACTCAATCTCGGTCTTCTACTCTTTTGGCCCGACACAATAATGAACCTGGCTCGTTAAAATAGAGAGCCAATTTAACTTGAAACGCTAACGCGGCTAAATAACGTCTCGCAAATTAACTAAGTCGACAATAACTACGACTAATTATAGAATTAATTTACTAATTAAATGTCGTCTACATAATACTAATCGTCTAACAAATTGTCGTCTAAACTTACAAGACGACCAACTATTTATCTACCCAAATAAAAATTAATAAACAATAAAAGTAAATTAAGAATTTATTAATTAAATAGCCGATATGACTAGCTTAATTAACGCCTAATAACACGAACCGTCTAACTACAGGTCGTCTAAATAATATAAAATTAATTATAAATAATAAAACGTGATTAAGATAATGTTATTTATTTAATACAAATTTCAGGGCGTTACAACTCAACTCCACTTGAAATAGACTTCGTCCCCGAAGTCATCGCTCGGAAGAAGCCCAGGATAGCGATCTCGCATCTCAGACTCAGGCTCGCCAACAACACACATCCTCAAATGGGGAAAGAAAACAAAATGACAAGGTTAAGAATGAAAAGGAAATTCATCAGGGTGACCTACGACATGCATACTCAATGGAAAAGAAGAATAAAAACGATAAAATTATGAATATAAAGAAGCTCTTCATGGTGAATTTACTTAATAGGAAATGAACTCCAGATCACGTAAGTGCTCATACAATTATCCGCCCCTAGTGGCGCAAAACGATAAGGCTAAAAGAAATAAGGTCAGGATGCTCACTATGGATCTCAGTATGCAAAGAAAATGTTGATAATGAGAATAAAATACACCACGATACTCTACTGAAGGCGTCTTCTTGCTCTCGCATTCGGATACAGTTGTTGCACTCAGCGATTAACGTCGCGTTGAATCACCGATTCAACTCCACTTGGAAATTTACTATTGATTTGTTGATGATACCCGATGCTCAGCGTAGTACCAGGTTATCCAAACCATTTGCACAATCACACTCGGACCTCTCATGACGATAACAAGTTTTTATGGAAAAATTTTCTTCCCGCACAACTCCATCAAATGACCACTTACACATTTTAGCAACATGTAAGAATTTCATTATCAACCATTTTCTACCAAAATGACTCGGAAGGTCCTCTACTCTATGGGTCAACAGTTTATTAACAGCATAATAAATAATTTAGCGGTTTACACCATTATCAATTAGTATGAAAACCATGCCAATAAAACACAAGGAATATACATATCACCCAGAATTCTCATATACTCAGGTATATAACTCCAAAATATGATCTGGAAATATAACTCAGAAGTCCCACTCAGAAATAAACTCAAAACATATCTCAGGAGTATAACTCAAAAATGTATAACTCAGGAGCAAACTTATAAATCTTAACTCAGAAGCAAACCCAAAACTCTAACTCAGTAACAACTCATAAGGTAATAATATTTACAAGTAATAGCATTAGGTATAAATCACATTTTTACTCGTTCTTATTACTACTCGCGTGTTCCAATTTACCAGCTTATAATACTTGGAATGATATACTCTCTCTCAACCGTGTTATTGGTTCTCAAAATAACTCTTCTTTAACATTATATTGTTACCTTACTCTATTAGGTTTGCATATTACCGATGTTGATAACCCTTTAAATAGCTCAAATTAACGATCTTGTCATTTAATTCCCTTTACTAGGTTCTCATTCTATTACCTTTAGTGGTTTCTCGATAATATTTTTAATAGATGTTTTCTCATTCATCTAGTTTAACGATCCTTCAATAGACCGTTTCACTGATTTTACACAATATAAAATGACTCTTAATTATTTTGACCATATCTACTCATTAATTTCATGTTACCCACTAAAATTCCAATTAAATTTCATACTCTTATTTATAATGATTTCTCGTTACTCAAATTACGAATTAATTCCTTAGTTCTCATTTACTCAATTCGCAGTTACACTTTATTCTAAATCGTACGGTTTACTCATGGTTCATCAATTCAGTACATTCTCGTCTTTTTGAAATTTCTCCTAAGTTCAATATCAATTTATTGAATAGTTGTTCTCATCTCAAGGTTAATAATTATTCATAAATAGAGTTTTCTCATATAATTTTTATAATACCTCAAAACTCATAACACTTTATAATACTTCTAAAATTTGAATAAAACTTCCCGTTAATTTAATACTTTTCTCTTTTGACTCATTTTATTAAGTTGCTTATGTGACTCGATTTGTAAATTTCTTATAACTCAAAATTACTCCTAATTAATCAAAATAAAATTTTATCATTTAGCTCGTTTTAGTAATAACTCATTACCAGCAAATTACCGATCTCATTCTAACTCATTTTCCTCAAAATTTCATTGTAGCAGTTTTCTCATATTCGACCCATTAATAAGTTCTCATCACTTTAATTTCACGATTTCTCATTATCACATTTATAACCACCCAAGAATAAGTATACTGTCTTATTTTGTATATAATTGTAGTATTACTACTTCCCTTTTGCACGATATTCATTCAACCCAATTAACTTGATTTGTTAATTTCTCCAGTAAACCCAATCCATCATTTTGTTGTAAACTCTATAACTACCCATAGAATAAATTTAATTATTCTCAACTGCTTGATTTGATAGTTACTCTTATATTTTATTTGATCAATTATATGTATCTAGATTTCGCACTTTAAATTCATACCAACAAAATCTCTCTGCATAAGCATCATGCTCATAATATTTATAAATAATAATTAATGATAATTATTTCTTGACAATTTTCCTTTTTACTCCTACTCAACTCCACTTGGAGAAAACTCGTCCTCGAGTTTGGAACTAGTATTGTCTACCAAAATAAACAAGCAAGTATGTAGTCACACCAACAATTAGGATACACATACTAAATTCACAATAACAAGCATTGGTCCATCGTTCCCTTCAAAATTTCCCCCTAACCAACCAAAAGTCCTGTGTGTACGGTAATAGGGGCCCTCTATTACTTTCGACACATGCTTTTGTTTGGTCACGAGTAAATCCCAAAGTTCACAACTTCCCTCATAAAAAAAATATCCACAAAAAAATCACACACAAAAGAAAGAAATGTTTACTCTCAATATCTGATAAATACAGATATGCACTCGGCTGTGGTTACTCAAAACCTAATAAACATTACTCAGAAATCATGCGTATATTTAGTCTTATACGCGATACTCGGATAACTCAGATTCATAGAAATATTTCCACTTTGTTACTTTCACAATACGAATATCGTTTTATCTTCTACTCTTAGTTGTCTCATTTGTCATTTCCCATGAATAACATTTACTCTTTCTCAAAATTTTATCCGATTTATTGCCGTCTTGAGCGACAATTAATATTTTCTAGTTCAACATTCTCGGTTAATTATTCTAATAAGCTTATATAGTTCGTTTATTAGCTCTGTGTTAACTTAACAACCTCTCGCTGAAGTCGTTATTCACACGACGTCTTGCACCCAACTATTTAAACCACTTACTCATAATGTTTTCTCATTTTATTTCAATTTAATGATTCTTAAATAAATATTAATCTGTTGACTTTCCAACCTGAAATTTTCTCAATTACAACTCATGGTATTCGCGAATTTTTTTTTATTTTTTTTTCTCATTTAGTAAGTTTAATATAATCACTTCTCTTTTAATACTATTCAATAATTCTCTTTAATGCATTCTATAGATTCTTACACAAATTTGGAATTCCATATTACTGTATCTTCTGGCTGCTTAATCTTGATTCAATATCTTCTCATTATGCAATACTCATTTTATTATCTCATTAAACGTATTTCTCAAAAATTTAGTTCGATAATCTCCTCGTTTAGCTTGAATGCAATTATTTTTCATTTTCTTGAATAAATACTTTCTCATTACACAACTTGGTAAACCCTCATTTAAATATTTATTAATCTCTGATTTACTAGCTTCAATAACTCTTTCTATAAAGTATTTTCTTCGAATGAAAAACTTTTAATATTTTCCGAGTTTCAAAAATTTATTACCTCTCTTTAATATTAGGAACTTCTCCATTTCTCATTTACTCAAGCATGTTTCTCATTTGATAATTTATGAATTTTATATTACAAATGGGTATTCCTTCATCACACTTTTGGTTAAAATTTCTCAGAATTATAAAATCTCATTTCAACTCTATTAGGTGTTCCTCTAAATTGGAAACTTTTATTATTCTCATTAAAATTTATGATTCCTCTAGTATGCGTATTTATATATGCATAAATATATTAAGCACTGGGAATTAAACCCAGAATTTTACTCAGAATTATGCTCTAAATTATACTCAAAATTATCAAACCTCGCATTCGTATATCTATATATACATAGTATTTAATCGTACTATTCATATGTAATTTTCGTATATTATTATAACTTTTGGGGTTTATTTCACAGATGTAATCAGAAACAACATTCGGAAAAATATACTTAGAAAATAAACACAAAAATCTCAGACTACTCTACTCATCCATACTCAAAATACAACATACATCTCAGATAAATAAAAACTGTTAAATATTACCAGCAATGGGAAAAAGCGAGAGGTCGACGTGACATGCTGTATGCTTGATGTGGAAACTTTTCTCATAAAATATTTTACTCAGTTCGCGTTTTAAAACTCGAGACTCAAACTTGAGTTTGAATTCGCCCCTTGCGAACCCAAATCCCTCAAGTCAGAGCTCTGATACCAACTTGTAACACCCTAAAATTTACAAGATTTTTAAAATTTTTGAAAACAAAATTATAGTCAAAAGGTCCCATAAAAAAATCTCAGATATTAATATTTAACATTTAAAACGTATTTATTGCGGAAATAGTTAAGATAAAGTAAAGTGTTTTAAAATATTAAATGATGTCCACATCAGTAATGAAAAGATACAGCGGTCAACCGTCCACCTCCTCCTTTCCTTTGCTGGTACCTGAAACAATGTGGGGGAAAGTTTGGGTCAGCTGGGGAAGCTGAGTGAATAATTCTCAAAATGCAAACAATCATAACATACAACACATGAGGGCACATCGGTGTACTCCTACTCAGAATCTACTCGATTAATTACTCAGATTTATTTCTCAGATTTTATTACTCAGATTTTAATTTATATAGCGCGCTAGTGTGACTTGGGACGAGAGATCAACCTCGACCTGCCTCACACAACCTCAACACCTGTACTCTTCGGTGTTGAGTAAAAAAGGCCTGGCACCAGTACTCTTCGGTGCCAAGTCAAAACGTCTGACACAGTGCTCTTTGGTGTCAAGTCAGATATATTATGTTTAATATTTAACTCAAAACTCAGAAACTCAGAACTCAGAAACTCAGAACACAAGATGCTAGATCACAGATAACTCAGATAACAGATAACTCAGATAGCAAATATGGTGCAAGTAATGTAACACGTAAGTCATGCATGTATAACGTTAAAACTGAATACACGGTGAGAATACTCACCTGGAATGCGTAAGCTCCGAAGATCTTTAATAATCAAAAGCATATCAATCTATCTCTTAAAATGGTCCTAAAACATGTAAAGAAGAAAACCAATTAAAACTTGACCCGAAAGCTTGTTTTTATAAAATTTGACAGCACCCGTCGGTCTCATCGGAACAACCATAACTCCCAAACCGTTCACTATATTGAATCAACAATTTTATAGTATATACTAGACACATAACACTACAATCTGTCTTTAGCAAGTTCGGCCCGGATCAGGCCGAAAAGGCCTCAAAACAGTCGCGCGACCGGGCTTATCAGTGCAGTATTTCAGCACTGCAGCCTGTTACGAAAATGGCCGTTTCTCACAAACCGAAATCTCGATTAACCAGAGGTCAGCGGAAACGGTTAGCTAAGTCAGAGGACTACAAATCTCTGAGAGACGGTCCTCTCCTAAAACCGACTCTAAGGGTGTCAAAAACAGGTCGCAAAAGTCTGGACAGAAACTGCCAGCACTCGAACAAACAATTCAACAACAATCGACACCATAGCCCGACATCTTTGCCCCGAACATCAAACGTGATATCCGAGACAATGATTTTGGTTCCCTAGAGTCATGGATCGGAAGGAAATATAAGAATACAAGATTAGTAAGAAAAGAGATGAAAGATATACCCTACGATTAGCCAAGAGAATAACGATTACACCTAAACATCCACAACTCACGACACCATCGAACTAATCTGCTCCAGTTCTTCAATCAGAGCTGTGTTGAATGAAATTCGGCTGTGGAGGAACGACAACGATCAGCCACGAAAAGGAACAAGAAACTACCAACAACTTTGAAGACCACCGCTACCTTGCTGACGTCCATCTCAAAACTTGCGAATACCATACTTTTATTTTATTAAATCCATCGCCAAGATACATATATAAAAAAAGATGGAGGTGCTTGCATAATATCACTTTAGTCATAAAAGATCACATCTTTTGTTTACATCGGATAAGGCATAAAAGGGAAAAACAAATTGTTTTGATGCACGAAAACCTGCACCCACCTACTGAAATTGTGAAAAGGAAACCAAAGTGTTTCTAACCAGAATTTGTGACGTACCAGGATAAAAGAAGAAGAGGCGCCGGCTAGAATAAGGGGATGCTCTAGATCAAGGCTGGAAGAAGAAATTAGGGTAGGGATTAAAGACTTATGCCATTGAATTAATTAAGCCCAACACACGAAAGCCCGGACCTTGGCCCTTCCACTCAATCTCGGTCTTCTACTCTTTTGGCCCGACACAATAATGAACCTGGCTCGTTAAAATAGAGAGCCAATTTAACTTGAAACGCTAACGCGGCTAAATAACGTCTCGCAAATTAACTAAGTCGACAATAACTACGACTAATTATAGAATTAATTTACTAATTAAATGTCGTCTACATAATACTAATCGTCTAACAAATTGTCGTCTAAACTTACAAGACGACCAACTATTTATCTACCCAAATAAAAATTAATAAACAATAAAAGTAAATTAAGAATTTATTAATTAAATAGCCGATATGACTAGCTTAATTAACGCCTAATAACACGAACCGTCTAACTACAGGTCGTCTAAATAATATAAAATTAATTATAAATAATAAAACGTGATTAAGATAATGTTATTTATTTAATACAAATTTCAGGGCGTTACATATTTTTTGAAATATCTCATAAAAACAATCTTATAATAATTGACATTAATTTATTTATTAACTAATAAAAATACAACAAAAAATTTATGTATAATAAACTAAGGTTCAAAATGAAAAACGATTAAACATAGGGGATCAAAAAAGACATACATTGAAAGTCCATTAATAGGTTAGTAAAAAAAGAGTCTTTGCAATAAGCTTTTAAAAAAGCTAGGTATTACAGTGGTAAAAAGTCATCCAAAGACTTATTGTAATAGTAATAAACTTTTAAAAAAGCTATCATTGGAGATGCTCTAATACCACCTTTCTGCTTCTCCATTAAGACCCCTCCCAACGGCCAGTGGCGGTACCGTGACAATTTTCAAAGGTGGTCAAACTTTTAGAGTGGAAGTCAGGTTCTTGAGTGATATTTTTTTAAGGTTAAATTGAAAACATAACATTTTTAAAACTAAGAAAAAGGAGCGAAATTAGTCAAAAGAAAAGAAAATTTTAGTGAAAAATACAGCAAAAAACATTAAAAATGAAATAAGGAATTTTTTTTAAAAACAAAATATGCATATGAAAGGGACTTGAACTTAATGTTATATGTTTAAGATATATATAAGTTAACCACTAAGCTAATATACGACGTGGACTAGTTATCGCTCATACATTATAAGCAAAAGCCAAAAATGAGTTGATACTTAATTGGAAAACTAATTGGGGTGGGCAGATGCCCACCCCGCCCACCCCCTAGAACCGCCCCTGCCAATGACACGTCGGGGGGCTTCAAAATGTGTCACTAGCAAGACGCGGTGACAATATGGCACCATCTCTTCGGTAGCTCTCGTCGATAAATCACGTCCCCCAGGTAACGGGTTTGTGATCTCTTCAGTAGATCATGTGTGAGGGGGAGGGGGTGGGCCGGTGGGGGGGTTTAATATTTTTAAATTAGTGATGAGTTTAGTAAAATGTTGTTGTTGGAACGACCTCATCAGTAACTCGCGGTAGGGATTTGTTCAATAATACGCAACCTTCACTTGTTTTCTCTCTCTAGAAAGTACAAACAAAACCCAAATCTTTCAATACCAAACAAACCCATCTCTGAAAGTCAAATTAATATCTCAAAAGTACAATCAAAACCCAAATCTTTCAATACCAAACAAACCCGGCCATCTCAGAAAGTCAAATTAATACTTCTCTACATCTGTGTTCTTCCACTATTAAATTATCTCCTTTTCAACGTTAATCTCTGGCATGTTCTTGATTTCCAGCAACAAAGTCCACTGTTTGGCATAAATGACTACAGGTGCAACAAGTTAAAAAATAAGGACTATTGATATCCTTTTTTAAAAATAAAGGGCCAAAATTGTATATATGGTGCAAACCTAAAGGACTATTTGTGTAATTTACTCTTAAATAAATTAAATTGTAGTTTCATTGAATTAGTGGACAGTTAGATTTTCGAACAACATATAATCTATTCCACTTTGTCCCCAACGAGATTTAAAAGATTATGGGCAACATCATATACACCACTACTACCCGACTACAATCATAGAAAGTTAGATTGTTACATCATATTTTTTTACTTGTTTGATATATAATATATAAGTTATGCTGTTGGTATTTCGTTTTCAGGTAAAGTGAAAAAGCACGAAAAAGCATGTATTGAAAATCAACACGTCTTTATTCCTTTTGCATTTGATACCTCTGGTTTCCTTGCACTAGAGGCGGTAGAGCTTTTCAACGGAGTCCAATGTGTTATTGTTAGTCCCAAGACTAAGTGAATAAGATTTGATGATCGATAGCCAAGAAGAATAAATATCAGCTGAAGTAAGTATCTCAGTTGAAGCAAGTATATGCAATAACCTTCAGCTGAGTACGTACTTAGCTTTAGGAAATCAAGTCAAATCAGCAGCTATTAACGAGAGTTCATTCGAAGTCTATGGCCGAAGGACAAAGACAAGAAGAAGACTATTCAGCTGATTGTGGAATTAGCTGATAGTACCTGCTGCAGATGAAGACTTAGTGGAAATGTTCTTGACACTTTGAACATTTCCCTTTCCCGCTCAAAGAAGAAGAAAACGATGAGGATCTTCTATTTTGGAATATAAGATAATGTCAGTACATTATCATCGTTTGTCCCTCCAAGCATGTAAAGAGAAAGTCAACAATTTCTGTACTTATGTAGTACACCTTTCACTGTACGTCATAAAGGGTACCGGAAGTAGTTGACACAAAGTACGCTTGGGACAATAACTTGTGCAAGAGCATTTAATGATCCATGGACAAGTCTACATCGACGAATGATAAGTTTACACGTCATTTAACTTGTGGACAAAGGAACATGGATCTTGGGCTATAAATAGAGACGTAAATGCTTGCATTTACACACACCTTTTAGAAATCATAGCACAAGAACATTCTCTGAGAGTTAGTTATTTGTCTAAGTATTAACTCCTCCATAGTTATTACTAAGGCATTTATATCAGCTGTTAGTATCAGCTGATACAACTCTCAGTGCATACTCTTCTAGTTTGAGCGATCTAAAGTGTCAATTCAAGTATAGAGTTTTAGTTAGTTGTGTACTATCTATTTCCGCAAACTTTGTACTGTATTAAGTTGTTTTAATAAACTCTTAATCATTGAAATCTTGTTGTTATTTTTCCTTACCTCTTCGTCACTCTCGGTCATAACGCAACACGTTAAGTGTTGTTGGGATCCAACAACTGGTATCAGAGCAAGTGTCAAAATTGTTTTCTATCAATTTTGAGCATCTGTTATGGCTGAACCTACATCATCAGATCTTCCATCATCTGGAAAACCTCCTAAACTCACTCAAACCAACTATCCTATGTGGAAAACGCTCATCACGATAGGAAAATATGTTCCCAAAACCCTCATCCCTGGTACTCCTGAAGTCCCAGAACACTATGTAGTGAAATCTGAGGCTCAATGTACAGACGCTGAAAAACATCTTGTTCATCTTGAGAATAAGGGAAGGGACATGCTTTTTCAAGCAGTTGGCGATGAACTGTATCACAATATTCAATTTTGTGACTCGGTTAAGGAGATGTGGGAGAGGCTGGCTGAAGTTTATGAAGGCACATCTGTTGTGCGTGAACATAACAAAAACATGCTCATACACGATTACGAGCTGTTTAAAGCCAAGCCTAGTGAGACTATAGCTCAAACTTTTAATCGTTACAATATTCTGTTAAACGAGCTGAAGTCTCATGGGGTTGATAAGGACGATATGTCCAAAATGTGTAAGTTTATGGCTGCCTTACCTTCTAAATGGGCCAACATCATAACTTGCATGAGTACATCTCCTACCTTGAAAGATTATACTCTTTCTTCTCTCTATGGTATGTTTCTAAGCCATGAGAGAACTGTACTCAACAAATTTCAACCTCCAAAGGACTCTAAAGTGAGTCCCTCTGGATCTTTGACTACTCTTGTTTATCTAAACAAGCCTAGCAAAATCGAGTATCCTCCATCAGATGATGAAGCTGACAACACTTCAGCGGCTGGTTTGTTTAGCATGCCTGAAGTCAGCATTAAAGAAGTTGATGAAGACGAAGACAATGAAGCCCTTATAATTGAGCTTGCCCTACTTGTTAAAAATAGAAAATTCTTTAAAAACAAGTCTGGCTCCTCAGCTAGAGGTTCTAGTAGCAGATCTATCTCATCAGCTGTACCCTCCAGACCTTCTGGAAGTACACCTGACATCTCTGAGATAACTTGCTACAACTGCAACAAAAAGGGACACTATGCTAACGACTGCAAGCAGAAGAAAGCAAGTTCATCATCTTCAACTGGTGAGTCCATTGAAGAGAAATATAAAAAGCTACAAGCCTTCACCAAAAAGATCTTGGAAGAAAAGAAGGCACTTGAAGGCAAATCTGCTAACAAGGGTCTCGTAGCTGAAACTCATGATTGGGCTGACTCTTGTGACAGCTCATCTGATGATGATGAACAAATGGCCACAATGTGTTTGATGGCTCGTGCTGATGATGATGAAAGCATTACAGCTGATGATGCTAGTTCTTATAAATGGGTCAACATCGTTCATAAAAAGGTAACCTCTCTAATCTCTGCTGAGGCTACTAAAGCTAAAGATATTGTTGATTCTATTATTTGTGACTTGCACTTCATTGATCAGCTGAAAGGTGAATGTTAGGATAAACACAGTGCTATTCTACGTGAAAATGCATTTTTAAAAGAACGGTTAATTGACCACAAAACTTTAAAAGAAGAACTTTCTGAAACAAAATTTATAAACTCAGTTCTTCAACATGATCTAAGTGAAAAAGTAAAAGAACTTTAAGCTATTAAAAAGATTTGTGAATCATGGTCTCGTTCATCCAAACGTGTGAGTGAATGTGTTAACTCACAAATTCCTAGTCAAGTACAAGCTGTGCTAGGAGGAGACTTCCTTGCCGCAGCCGCTGTACCTGACAGCAGTACAGATGATCTGTACTACTCGTCAGCTGATGCTTCTGTGCCAGCTGAAGAGTTGGTTTTTGGTTCCTTTGTTAGGTCTACCAAAACCTTTGCTACTGAGATGTCCTCAGAAGATCCTTCTGAAACCACTGGTGAAGAGTCATCAGCTGACTCTTCAGCCATGGTTGTTAGGACACCTACAATAGTAGTCGTTGAACCAAGAAAATCTATCTTGGGTTCAGCACCTGCTGCTTCTTCTGCTAGATCTAAGCAGAAGACTAGCAAAACAGCAGGAAAGAAAGTTGTTCTTACACCCTCCAGGGGTGAGCCAGTTGGAGTTCGTACTCGAGCTGCAAAGAACAAAGGTAAGAATGTTCCTAAAAACACTCCAAGCCCTTCTTCAGCTGTGTCTGTCAGACGGCTGAAAGGAAAGGTCAGCAAGCTGACATCACTCGTTCAAACTCTGACTACCTCTGATAATCAGAAAATGAAAGGAATTTTGGGTCCTGTTCCCAATCCTATTGCCTCGCCCTCTACTCCACTGCAAAGAAACAGAAAATTCTATAAGTGTGGAGATCGTGGGCATATGGCAAGTGAGTGTGATAGAACATGCCTGAGACCTTCTCCAACCTCAGCTTGTGAGCCTTCTGAAAAACCAACACCTGTGAGCTCCAGCGGGAAATCACAAGGACCCACAGAGGTGTGGGTTCTCAAAAAGAACTAACTCTTTTAATTTATGTGCAGGGTGACGAAAGCAAACATGTCTGGTACTTAGACAGTGGTTGCTCAAGACACATGACTGGATACAAATCGCTGCTGGAAGAGTTTGAAGTTTATGATGGTCCCTCAGTAGTCTTTGGTGATAACGGTAGAGGCTCAACTGAAGGTTATGGAACCATCTCTAATGGATCCATAAAGATCACTAGAGTTGGTTATGTGAATGGGTTGAAACATAATCTAATCAGCATTAGCCAACTTTGTGATGCAAAGTTCTCAGTGAACTTTAATGAATACAGAGGAATGGTGACGGATAAAAATGGAAAGGTAGTATTAGTTTCTCCAAGAACCAAGAATGTTTATACACTTGACATGAATCCACAAAATCAAGAAGTTTGTCTATTCTCACATTCTACTGAAGAGCTAAATTGGTTGTGGTATAAACGGCTATCTCACCTAAACTTCAAAAACATATCGAAGCTGGCTAGAGGTCAGCTGGTGAATGGTCTACCACAAATCCGATATGAAAAAGATAAACTTTGTTCTGCTTGTGAACAAGGTAAACAACACAAAAGCTCCTTCAAGTCGAAGCGATGTTTTTCCATCGACAGCTGCATTCACATGCTCCATATGGATCTCTTTGGTCCTATGAGCACTGAAAGCTTAGGCGGGAAGAAGTATACACTTGTCATCGTTGATGAATATTCACGATACACATGGGTTATATTCCTTCGTCACAAAAGTGATGCAGCTGATGAAATCATTAAGTTCATCAAAAGGATGGAACTTCTAAATGGGTCTAGAGTCAAGATGCTGAGATCAGACAATGGTACTGAATTCAGAAACAAGACTTTGGATGACTTCTGTTCAGATGTTGGGATATCCCAAAACTTCTCAGCCGCTAGAACACCTCAACAAAATGGTGTCGATGAAAGAAGGAACAGAACCCTAATAGAAGCTGCAAAACAATGCTTGCTGAGTCAAACATGCCTAAGCAATTTTGGGCAGAAGCTGTTAACACAGCTTGTTTTACTCAAAACATGTCTCTCTATGTGAAGAGACATAAGAAAACTTCTTATGAGATTTTTCATCAAAGGAAACCTTTCATCGGTTTCTTTCATGTGTTTGGATGTGTGTGTTTTGTGTTAAACACAAGAGATCAGCTAGGAAAATTTGATTCCAAAACTGATGAAGCCATTTTCTTGGGGTATTCCACTTCATCCAAAGCATATAGAGTTTTCAACAAAAGAAGACAAACGTTGGAAGAGTCCATAAATGTTACTTTTGAAGAACACTCAAAAGCTTTGAACCCTACCTCTGCTGACTCGTCTGACACATTTCAGAGATCAGATGATCCATCTCCTGATGATACAGCTGAAGCATTTTCTGATGCTTTAAATCTCTTTGAAGTTCCCATAAATGAATCAGATGAGACGTTTCATGATGCTCCTACATATCTTGTAGATATTGCAGCTGTTCAACAAGAGATTCCAACAGCTAGAGCATCATCCAAGGCTGTCTCTAAGCCACCTCTTCATACTTCAAGAAGATCTGTTCAAAATGAAGTAAACCATCCTGCTGAGCACTCAGCCGCTCAACAAGGATCTAATTCTGCTGAATCTTCCTCTTCTACAGCTGCTCCTCAATCCAAGTGGACCTCAGAACACCCAATTGAATTAATCATTGGAGATCCACAACAAGGAGTAGTCACAAGAAGCAAAGCATCATGCAATCTCTGCTTATGGTCTTGTTTCTTAGCAACTGAAGAACCTAAAAATATTAAAGCTGCTTTAGAAGACTCAAGCTGGATTCAGGCGATGCAGGAAGAACTTAACCAATTCGATGTCAACAAAGTATGGCAGCTGGTGCCTCCACCAGCTGGTAAGACCATAATTGGTACTAAGTGGGTATTTAGGAACAAGATGGATGAAGAAGGTGTGGTTATTCGTAACAAGGCTAGACTTGTTACACAAGGATACAGACAAGAGGAAGGAATCGATTTCGATGAAACATTTGCTCTAGTGGCTAGGCTCGAAGCTATCAGAATATTTCTAGCTTACGCTACATACAAAAACTTCACAATTTTTCAGATGGACGTAAAGAGTGCTTTCTTAAATGGAAAACTTCAAGAGGAAGTTTATGTTAAGCAACCACCAGGGTTTGAAAATCCTAAGTATTTAGACTATGTGTTTAAATTGGATAAAGCGTTGTATGGGTTGAAACAAGCTCCTCGTGCTTGGTATGATACACTCTCTACGTTCCTCATAGCAAATGATTTCACCAGGGGAAAGATTGATAAAACTTTATTCATTCGTAAAATCAAAGGTGATATCATTCTTGTTCAAATTTATGTGGATGCCATAATTTTTGGTGCTACCGATGAGAAACTTTGTAGACGTTTTTCAAAACTGATGTCTACAAAGTATGAGATGAGTATGATGGGTGAATTAACTTATTTTCTTGGCTTACAAGTTAAGCAATTTAAAAATGGAATTTTTATAAATCAGGAAAAATATATCAAAGATCTTTTAAAGAATTTGATATGAATTCATCATCATCAATGAAAACTCCAATGGCTCCTCCAAACAATCTAGATGCTGACACAACTGGGAAATCAGTTGATGTCACATTCTATAGAGGAATCATTGGATCTTTACTCTATCTCACCGCCAGCAAACCAGATATTATGTTTGCTACTTGCATGTGTGCTAGTTATCAAGCTGATCCTAGAGAATCTCATTTGATAGCTGCAAAAAGAATTTTGAGGTACCTTAAGGGTACTCCAAGCCAAGGTCTTTGGTATGCCAAAGACTCTGGGTTTGTTCTTATTGGCTATTAAGATTCAGACTTTGCAGGTTGCAAGATGGATAGAAAGAGCACCACTGGAGGGTGTCAGCTGCTAGGTGGAAATCTAGTCAGCTGGACGAGCAAGAAACAAAGTACTGTTTCTACCTCCACAACTGAAGCAGAATATGTTGTTGCTGGAAGCTGCTGTGCTCAAGTCCTTTGGATGATGAATCAGCTTGTTGATTTCGATATGAACTTTTGCAAAGTTCCCATCTATTGTGATAACACTAGTGCTATTGCCATCAGCAATAATCTTGTTCTTCACTCCAGAACCAAACATATCGACATAAGGTATCATTTTATTAGAGATCACATTAAACAAGGTGACGTGGAACTCCATTTCATTTCAACAGACCTTCAGCTAGCTGATTTATTCACTAAGCCTTTAGACGAAAAACGCTTCAATTTTCTGATCAGCGAGCTAGGTATGTTGAATGCTTGAATCAACTACTGAAGTACTATCAACAGCTGATAAGTCCACCTTGTCATTTAGTACATTCAGCTGATTAAAAATTGTTTTGAATTAACCAGTCAGCTGAATAAAATCTCTTAAATGATAACTTATGGAGTTTTATAAGTTAAAACGTTTGGTTCTCCCATAAAAGGCATCTTTTATCCCTATCCACACGTTCTCTGTGGAAAATATTTCCACTCGAGTGAAAATATTTGGCATTTATGAGGACAAGACACCCTGACACCAGAAACGGCTCCACTATCCCTCTCTGTCACATCCAACCACCACTTTTTGCACGATAACCAACGTGTCCATAGTTGGGTTGCAACTAGCCATTTATGACCCGGTTTGTTTTCAAACTATTTACCTGATTCGTCTCCCTCACCCTATAAATACCCATCCTTCTCCTTCACTTCTTCCTCACCACTCTCCAAATTCTCTTCCAAAAAACCCTAATTCTTTCTAGCTTTTATCTTTCTTCCCTCTCTCCCAAAATGTCGAAGAAAGCTTCTAAAGCTCCAGCCCCTAAACCCTCTCTCACAAGGGCTGCCATTGATTTCAACCAGAATTCAAACCTGGTAGCCAACACTTCCCCACCTAAAGAACTGGGCGATGTATATCTACCAGTTGGGAAGTTCTTACGCAACTGCCCTATCGGCGGTGCGTTCTTCAGATTCACCAAGAGCAACTGTGAGCTCTTGCGTGATTTCTGGATGTCCGCCGTTCTGTCTGGCGATGACATCACTGCGCAAGTTGGAGATCATCCCATCACCATTACCATTGATGATTTCCGAACCTCTTGCGGGTTCGACTATCTGGCACCTGGGAAAGAATATCGGCGGATGAAATCTGCCGAGGAAGCTAAAGAGAATCTAATCTGTATCACTGGATACAGATTAGAAAATGAAGACAAGAAGGTGTCGATCTTCAAGAAGTCTCAGCTGTCGAGACCCTGAGCCTATTTCTTTACCCACATCATTCAGGGTATAGGCGGCAACTCCGGGTCCCACAACCAGTGCAACTCCAGCATGCAAGTCTTTGCTGAAGCCCTAGCCACTGGTCAGCGGATCGACTACGGGAGACTGGTGTACGAGGAGGTCAAGGCTAAGCTGAAAGCCAAGGGAAATCATATTCCCTACCTTCGCTTCTTCACATTGTGCATCGCACATGTGTTGGTTGAGAAGCTGAAGGTTAGTTACGATGACCTTCCTGGGGAATCAGTGATGGTTCGTCCCATCGCCAACATCATCTTCCACCAGAAGAAGGATGTTGAAAAGGATTTTCCCCTCACCTCGCACATGCTGAAGATCATAGATGATCGGATCAGATCCAAAAAGGATCAAACAAAGGGCGCAACATCGAAGGAATCTGCCCTACAAGAAGGTATGTCCAAACGTGTGAGTGAATGTGTTAACTCACAAATTCCTAGTCAAGTACAAGTTGTGCTAGGAGGAGACTTCCTTGCCGCAGCCGCTGTACCTGACAGCAGTACAGATGATCTGTACTACTCGTCAGCTGATGCTTCTCTGCCAGCTGACGAGTTGGTTTTTGGTTCCTTTGTTAGGTCTACCAAAACTTTGCTACTGAGATGTCCTCAGAAGATCCTTCTGAAACCACTGGTGAAGAGTCATCAGCTGACTCTTCAGCCATGGTTGTTAGGACACCTACAATAGTAGTCGTTGAACCAAGAAAATCTATCTTGGTGAAGTTTTCGGCTCAACCGAAGCCACCCGTGAGTCATCTGCACACACACCACCCCCAACTTCTTCATCACTTTCTGAGTCATCAGCTGATGATAGATTGACTGGAAACCAAGTCAATCTTGAAGCTGTTCTTTCTGTTTCCCACAACGTCGCCGGCTTAAACCAGCAGGTGATCGAGGAAGCCACCACCGCCAATGAAGGGACAACTGTAGACCCAGTTGTTACTGAGGCAACCACCCAAGCTGCCAGTGATCGCGAACGTACTCGCCAACTGAGCTGTGAGGCAGCTAACACACCACCCAGAGGAACTCTTCCTCCAGTCTCTATACCAGTATCGCCGGCTGGTGAGACTGAAGTCCATGAGAATCAAACAGCCTTTCACACAATGTTTAATTCGACCGATGACCCTATTATTCGGTCCTACTATTTGTCCACTGACGACGAACTAGATACTGGACTTCACACTATTTTGACAGCTGATGTCGGCACTTCTGAGAGAACCCCAAAAGTATCAGCTGGACCCTACTCACCCCCCATAGTTCCTGAGCAACCCATAAGAGCAACTCCTCCTAACTCAGGAACATCCACTCCCACAGCTGAGGTTACCCCTCAAGCTGGAGACATGTCGGACCCCCACCATCAAAGCGTCCAAATGTCCCTTGCTGAATCCAGCAAAGCTGGAGGAAGCATTCCCATTAGAGCCGCTGCTGCTCTGATGTCTCAAGTTGTATCATCCCAAATTCGACCTGGGATGGCCAGGCTGAGTAAGCAGATGAACACCCTTCGCAGGGATGTTCCAAAGAAGTTTGCTGCTACAGCTGAGAACCTTTCTTCCAGCATAACTTCTCTGCACACTGAGGTTCACACTCAGACTCCTCAGCTGGTTCTTCTTTCTGATCAGATTCGCGTTAACACTAGCGAGTTCAACTCTCTCAAAGATTATCTTCAGCAAGAGATGAACTCCATTCGCGAATCTGCCAGTGTCGAAAAAGACAAGCTTCTCTCTGAAGCTCGGGCCACAGAAGCTAAAGTTGACCGACAGATGGATACCTTGTCTTCCAAGGTGTCTCCTCTTCTTACAGCTGTTGATCGACTGACCAATGCTCATAGTCACCTTTCTAAGGCTATTGAGGGGTCCGCTTCTGCTGTGTCCACAAGGATGGACAAATTGGAAGCTGAAGTCAGCTCGTTGACTTCTCAAGTCGCTGGTCTCCAAGGCACTCTCAACCTCATTCTACAAAAGCTAAATGAGGGTGCCGCCGCTGCTCGTCCTGCTTCAGCACCAGAGAGTACCCCTCTTCTTCGGGCACTCTCTGAGGGGGAGAAAGAGGCCACTTCAGCAGGTGAAGAACAAGGTGAACAAAATGCTTCACAACCTATGATCACCTTTGCTGTTGGAGACAATACTGAAGACATTCCAGTAGGTGATACCCCAAGATCTCCACCTATCACCTCTGCTGGAATGACAGAAGAAGAACTCTCAGCTGATCATGTTAAAATCGTTGATTCCTTTAGATCAGTTGAGGACCCACAAGTCCAAGACCCTCAGCCCATTTTACAGGTGAATCCTCAACCTGCTGAGGGGGAATCTACGTCTGAGATGGTTAAAGCTCTCCTCTTTAAGGAAGCTGGAACCGCCGCTGATCTTGATGCAGCTATTGCTCTTCAAAGAAAAACTCTTAATCATTGAAATCTATTTCCGCAAACTTTGTACCGTATTATTTTGTTTTAATAATCTCTTAATCATTGAAATCTTGTTGTTATTTTTCCTTATTTCTTTATCACTCTTGGTCATAACGCAACACGTTAAGTGTTGTTGGGATCCAACAGTTATGTATAGCAATGTTATGATACATAGATCCACAAATGTTGTTTTTAAAAGAATTAGTTTTGCAATTTAAAAAAGGATAACAGCGCGGCTTGTTACTCGCCTGCCTTCCTTCTCTATAAAAAAAGATCTTTATCTATATTACATATATATAGTAAGTAGAGTAAAGCAATCAATTAATCTGAAGATATTAAATTAAATCAAATTAAATCGCGTCAGGTGATTTATGCTCGTCGCGATGGTTTTCGAACCTTCCTTTGATTATCAGTCAATATTTATCTAAAAGCAATGTTTTCGTGGCCGGATCAGACCAAATATTTACCTAAGAGCAACGTTTTCATGGCCGGATCAGACCAGCCAATCGGGCGGATCAGACCAGACAATCGGGCGAATCAGACCATAAACTAGAGGTGGTGCAGGCCAAACTTAGCGGGTCAACAACCAAAAAGAAGGCGGATTAAACTATTAAACTGCCAGTTTTTCATCCAAACCGGGTTGAACCAGTTCAAAAAACCAAGATTGAACCGGGTTATAAATTGAACTATGAACCTAAAACTTAAGACTCACGTTGAGCTATTGATTATCAATGCTTGCATGTCCAGTAGATATAGTGCTGCATCTATTGAGCTTTCTCCTCACACAACAATGTGGGAAGGAAAAGTAGTAGATTTTTTATTTTCAACACACTAAACTAAAGGTCCTCCATTAAATACAGTCACACTCTTTGTGGTTATGAACTTAGTCACTTACGATAATTATTAGTACGAGTTAACATGGCCCATGCGATGCACGGACTTTATTTATGATAAACAAATTATTTTAAAGACAAATCATATACATTGTATTGGTGTTACAGGCAAAATACCTAAAACATGATCGCAATTTACACTTATCCCCTATTTATTTAAAATTCGGTGGGCAAAAAAGACGATAATTTCTAGTTTTAGGGTAGACCCGTTCCAAAATTGTATAAAATCTTAATTTATGTGAGGACCCGTAAATTTCCCAAACTTTTTTTACAAACAATGTCAAATTTCCCAACCTTTTTTTGTAGTATTTAATATATTTTTTTGGGTTTTACTAATGAACGTATTTGTAGTGGAATACTTGTTTACCGTGCGTGCAAAGTGGTTAGTGAGGGGTGCCCCCAACCACCACCAGAATAAGAGATTAATGAAATTAAATGGGGTGATTAAAATAGATTGGCCCACACCTTTTACTATTTTGTTGTTTGTAACACCTCAAATTTTAATACAAAGCATTTGCCCAAAAATAACATCATTTAATAAATAGGAGAACTGTCCCAAAATACGGATTTACAAAAACCTTTAGTATGAAATAAGAGTATAAGTTTTGGTGTTACAAAATATATCAAAACTAAAGTTAAGTCTAAATCCATTCTAGTGTTCTTCTATTCTAGGTCCCGCATCTCTATCCATGCGTACCTAAATCTTCGATCCCGAACCTGAGTACATAGCAAAAACAACAAGGAGTACGTGAGACAAAAAGTCTCGTGAGCTACATGGTTTTAGACCCCAATAATAATACCGAATATCACATTATATATATATATATATATATATATATATATATATATATATATATATATATATATATATATATTTTATGAGGGACCCCCAAATATTGATTTTTGAAATGAAATGATCATGGAAGACACATTAATGTATTTGATGAGGGACCCCCAAATATTGGTTTGCATGGATGTTATTCATGCATGTATACATATATGTATAGATAACACTTATGTATACATACATGAAAACCTACATGCGCAATAACATATATGCGCAATAACATAAAAAATTGGAAACATTGGATGTGTAAATGTGTTACATCGTGTATGAAAATGTACAGCTTATGTAAAACACATAAAACATTGGATGTTATGATGGTTCTACGGTTCTGCACCTTTAAACGGTTATGCGCTGAATCGGTCCATATATATATATATATATATATATATATATATATATATATATATATATATATATATATATATATATATATATATATCTCGCCCGTTTATCTAGTCACCATATCGTGAATCTATCAATCTTGCTTTCCTAGCAATCATATCTAGTTATCCGAAACATCTCCGAATAACCCATCATCTCACATACTTATTAATCGGGGATCCCCCGCCTTAATAAGCCTCATGGTAACAGCAAGAGGGATTCGCCCAATCTACCGTTACCTGACTTAGTCGCCGGATCACGTCCAGTTAGCAAGCCTCCTATCATATGATGGACCATGGGTCGACGCCCAATCGGCCCCATCCAAGGTGACCGGGGATCCCCCGCATCACCCCCAATCTATCTTTCATCATAACCTCTCGGGTTATTTCATCTAAGCTCTTGGCTATCTCGTCAATCATCAAACAAGTTAGTTTAATATTATCAATAACATCCAAGGTGCTGTTTGTTTTTTCAGAGCAAACAGATCTGCTGTCTGCGGACCACATCTGCCAGCTGCTGCAGCTTCTAAGATGGACCAAAGGTCTGCAGTCTGCAAGAAAACTGTTGTTTGTTTTTTAACATCTGCAGACTGTTTAAATAAACTGAAATTTAAAATATACATTATCATGCAACATTGAAATAATAATATATATTAATATAATAATGATAGTATTAATTAATATATTAATAATATTAGTTAATATATTAATATTATATTATATTTATATATAATAGTAATATATATAATTTAAATATAATAATATTTATAATTTAAATTTAATAATATATCTTATTATCTAATAATATAATAATATTATATATTAATATAATAATAATAATAATATTAATTAATATATAATAATAATATTAATTAATATATAATAATAATATTAAATAATATATAATAATAATATTAATTAATAATATAATAATATTAATTAATATAATGATATTATATATTAACATAATAATAAAATATATTAATATAATAATATATATTAATATAATAATAAAATAATAAAATTAATTAATATATAATAATAATAATATTAAGTAAGATAATAATATTATATATTAAAATATAATAATATATATTAATATAATAATAATATTAATTAAGTTTGGAGATGTTTTTTTTTAAAGTTTGGAAGACCCAAGAAGCTAATGCTCAAGTCTTCTTGGGGAAGACCTTACGCAGACAATATAAGGTCTGCGGGCTTCTGAAAAACAAACATCTGTGCAAGTCTTTTTCCGCGTGTGGTCTGCGCCGCGAAGACAAAAGACCTCAGGAAGACCTTTTGTCAAAAAACAAACATCGCCTAACTCAATATACTACAAGTCTACACAAATAAGCAAATAGACCGAATCGCAAGTAAGTAAAAATATATTTCTATGGCTATGTACTCAGTAAAGTCCACACGTACTCACCTTAGCAATTAATGCTCCAAATGTGTTCTTCACACACAATCTTTTTTCTTCAACAATTGAACACCCTTCCAAGACTTCTCCAAAAGCCTAATATAACAATCACAAGTTGTTCAACATCACATACTACTAATAATAAGTCCATTTATCTCTAGATACTCTTTAATAACACGTTCCCCCAATTTTGGTGATTTACAAAACCCTGAGTTTAACCAACCCTTAAGAGTCTTACAAAATCTTAACCATACACTTGTTTTCTTTATTAAAATACCATTTATTAAGTGTATGCAACATTTATTTCACCATTTAAGAAAACCCCAAGAGCTAGGGTTCCAAACCCAAGCCTCAATATCCATGGATCTAAAGCTACAAGGATCAAGGAGTGAAGATTTACCTTTAATCTTCCCTAAGAAGTGAAATCTCCCAAGATTTGATGAAGAAATCACCCAAGAACAGCCTTTGCACTTAAAAATCGCCCAAGAGAGGAAACTAGGGTTTGTGGATAACATTTATGACCAAAACCCGAGTTTAATGCTTTCCAGCTACTCGTTCGCGTTCGTGAATGGGAATTTGCGCCGTGAACTTCCCGTGTCGCGAATTCTTCCCGATCGTGAACCAGCCGTGAACTTCGATCGTCAAAAACCCAAAGTCCCTGTTCAATGTTCACGAACGTGAACCTATGTGTCGCGTCGCAAACTTCCTGGTGCAGCAGGGCTGCAGTTTTCGGTCCTTGCTTCGACCCGGTTTCGTCCATAACTTTCTCATACGATGTCCAAATTACACGAAACCAATTCCTACGTTCCTTAAACGATTTATCCTTATTTATCATATTTTTATACAATTTATTTATTTACAAAATTCGGGTCGTTACATTGTTTTTTCTAAATTGTGAAAAAGTCAAATATAGAAAGATAACAAAAATGTATGAGCCTCACACCTTTAGTGATGTTTATAGACGGATATCTAAGGGTAAATGAGTAATTTTAAATATAAAAATTTACCAAATAAGGTAAATTATTAAAGTAATTTACTTATTTTAATGCACCCCGAAAATGAAAGTATTAACTTATTTTGATACAGTGGAAGTATTGTATTACGGTATATAGTAAAGATTTAATTTTTTCAGAAATCTATTAGTTGATAAAATGACGAAATCAAATCTTTCTTGATTAAATAATGGAGATTGGGACTTGAGACTCGTGATTCTTGTGCAAATGGGGGTTTGTCATCCATCAACTAATCTACAAAATACTATTAAAAACTAATTATATTAAATCATGTTTCACAATCTTAAAAACTAATTTTTACTATATATAATTCCCAAATTAGCAGTGCTTAGTTATCAGCCAACACTCTTACTATTTCGGAACAGATTTGTGTTCATAAGAATATACACTATGCAGGACTTGAACTTTCGACCTTTGCGTTATCTACACTTGCGTGGAAAAAGAAAAAAAAAACAAACTGCAAAAACTAGATCTATTAATATCTAATCCTATTTACATAATCATTCACCAAATAACAGCTAAGCAATTAACCAATCATCAATCTTATTCCCAGTCTGAATCGAAAAACCCGGCGTCTCTCATCTCAGAGTAGTAAGCATTATCCAAAAGCAACTCTTCCTCCTAAACAAATTTAAATTTAACAAATTCAAATAACATGATGTTCGGTACCTTATAAAATCATGGGCTTTTTTTATATAAATAAAGGTATACCTGGAAAAAGTCTGCAAGGAAAGTGACATATAGAAAAGGAAGGTAGAGAGTGTGGTAGCAGATGCCTATCAAATTGTACAACCTGCAAATTATATTAAATCAAAATTATCAATGTGTGTATGAGATATATATACACACACATACATATATAGGGGAGGGTTACTTTAAGAATTGAAAAAATTGTGAGAATGCGAGAATTTTTATCCATATATGATTCTTACTAATCATATATGAATTAAGATACTTTATTTCGGTTTTTTATTTTTTTAATTATGAAAGTTTTATGGTACCAAAGTCCAAAGCCGACACCAGTTGCAGCCAGAATACAAGCAAACAATCCCACTCCATTAACCACAAGCATCACAACAACATAATTATAGAAAGCCGGTCTCGCTGCATAAATAAAAAATGCCAGTAGAATTAAGATATAAAATAATTAAATTTAAAAGTTATGGGTAATGTTTGAATGAGTTGACTCACGAGGTAACTTGTCTCTCCACTTTGAGTAATGAACAAACAAAATATAACCATAAATGCATGCCAAAAATAGCTCATCGAATGTCCACATGCCCCATTTCACACCATGTGTAGTTTCATGATCCATGAAAAGTGGAACATGAAATCCAAACACAAATATTGCCTGAATATTTAACGCTTTTAGACTCATTTACACAATGAAATAATAAGAAAAATGATGAAGATATTACCTTGAGAAGTATATCTGCTCCAACAATGAGGCCTGAAATGATAAAAGTATGGGCTAATGTTTCCAGCCCACTTGCATAATTTTCCTGAAGTAAGAAAGCAACCAAACTGATCTCTAGACATAGCGTTCCAGATTCTGTCACTAATGACAATAAATTCCAAGAAATCTCTTTCTCACTACTGCACTGCCATGCCTGTAAATAGTGAAACAAATTATTCATATGCCAACAGTTAATTGAAATCAAACACTCTCAAACAGTAAATCAAGTGATCAAAGTG
This sequence comes from Calendula officinalis, assembly GCA_963853835.1. Taxonomy (NCBI): domain Eukaryota; kingdom Viridiplantae; phylum Streptophyta; class Magnoliopsida; order Asterales; family Asteraceae; genus Calendula; species Calendula officinalis. The sequence goes on from OY970828.1 coordinate 33,844,853, forward strand.
CCTTAGATGAATCAGACAACTTCATAAGTCATATTTGTTTCAAATACAATGTGAAATTAGCATATCAAATCATTTTTGAATAAACAAACAGAATGACATTATTCAAAAGGTAGCATACAGTAACTCAAAACTCTAAACCAAAAATTACCTGAAGAGAGCACCAAGCGAGATTGAGGATAGAAGAGATCCAAAGAAGAAGATAATAAGCAATCATAACAGGTGAACGACGACGACTGAGCTTCGTGATGTTCTTTTTGAGATAAAACCCTAAGTACACTAGAAACAATGCAGCCGGGATCGACAGAGCAGCTGTGTACAATACTCCATGGCAATTGATTTGATTGTAATCCGAACATGAAGGTGGTGGTGATGATTCGTGATCGGAGTGGATGTCGGTTATAGCAGGAAGAACGCTCGGAATCGGAGGCGGTGTATGATCGTGATTGTTCGCCATATTATTTGTCAGAGGAAGGAGAATTTGGTTATTCAAGACATTGATCAAAGTGAAATTCAAATACCATGTGGTTGTCTTTGAATTGACTAAAGAATCGAAAGAAATGAGAAACCCTAATTTTGGATCGAGAAGAGGGAGTTGTGGTTTTCGGAAAGGAGGAGCATCGGAATTCGAGAACGGGATCTACAGCTGACACAGATGCGACGGCGTCGTTTTCTTGAAATAAAAAGTTATACACCACAACGGCACAACATATACTTTTTTAACCACTATCTTTATTTCAATTTTAGCCATTAAAACATAGTTGCAATATACAGATTTTTTTGGGGGGATAGCATTTGGTTTAAGCAACTAAATGTGGTGAGTGGTGACAAATTTTTTTACCTAGAAGTTAAAGTTGTGAATTAAGAACAAGAAAGAATAATACAGTTACAAATTAAGCTTTCTGATTTTAAAGATAATTATATGTTTGTATACATGTGTAGGTTGAAGAATATGTAAAACAACATATCAATTGTTGTGCAAAAGTGAAGTGATAATGGTTGAAAGTACAGATGAGTTGTTAACGAACAAAATCTAATATATCATTCTAATAGGTCAATGCAAATTTCCTCGTGTTGCAAAAAGTTAGAACAATGAGTAAATTACATGGATAGTCCATGTGGTTTCACTTGAGTTTTGGATTTGGTCCCTAAGTTTTAGAAATTACACCGATGATCACTAAGTATCGGACTTCGTATCGATTTTGGTCCCTAAGCCTAACAGCCGGTAAATTTAGCTGTTAAATCTGATCATGTGCATTACACATGAGGGTAATTATGGCATTTTACCACTCTCATTCTTTATTTTCTTCCTGCAAGTAAACATCGAACACTCTCATTCCTTTAGGACCAAATGTGTTAATCATCTCAACAAAATGAAGGTCAATAAATGTGTTACTTGAGGTGTATGACAGGTGAACACCCTAAGGAATGGATTAAGTGGCTACCCCTAGCTGAATTTTGGTATAATACCAATTTCCATTCAGCCATTGCTACCACACCATATGAGGTTGTATATGGCCAACCTCCTCCTGTACATGTGCCTTACTTAGGCAATAGTACCTTGGTGGATGCAGTTGATAGAACCCTGGAGACAACGGAACAAGTGATCCAGTTGCTACATTTTCATTTAAAACGAGCTCAGGATCGTATGGTCAACCTGGCTAATAAGCATCGTACAGATAGAGAATTTCCAGTGGGCACTTGGGTCTATCTTAAGTTGCAGCCTCACAGACAAGTTACAGTGAGGCAATCTGCTTATAACAAACTGTCAGCTAAATACTATGGACCTTTCCAAATTATTGAACGTGTAGGTGTAGTTGCTTATAAGTTGCAGTTACCAGACACTGCTCCCATTCACCCTGTCTTTCATGTATCTCAACTTAAAAAATGCAGGGGTGATATTGAGGTTATGGGTACTCTGCCCATTCTTAATAGTGCAGGCCAATTATCTTTGGCACCCCAATGTATCTTGGATAGGAAATTGGGAAAAAGGGGTTCTAAACCTGTGATGTACGTTTTGGTTCAGTGGTCTAATCGAACCCCAGAAGAAGCTACATGGGAGATTTATGAGGATCTCATTAAACGTTACCCTGCTTTTGCTAACCATCCTTGAGGACAAGGATGTTTTTAAGGAGAGTGGATTGTTATGAATAAAACGATCACGTGCGGGTCACGTGCCTGAACTAAGCAATTGCGGGTCAGTTGCAAAGGGCGGGAAAAGTTGTTATTTTCTATTTGACTTTGTTGACTCTGTTTTGAGTATATAGTTCATTTCTCTTTCATTTACGAACTAGCTTCTTAGACAATTGTTGTATTTCTCTCTCTCAAAAACTTGTAACAGACTCCTTGTGAGATTTGAATAACAATCTTCAGATTTCTTCTCTAAGGTCGTGAAATCCCTAATTGTTGTTAATCGATTTTCATTTCAATTGTGAATTCTAAATCGATACGTATCAAATTGGTATCAGAGCTTCTTTCCTGGCTAATTCGAATTTCAAATTTGATTGTAGGTATGGTGATCGCTACACGAGCTTCTCCAAATGACGATCTGACCAGAGATGTTGTTGAAGAGATGATCAGATGTTCAACGACCGACATCCATACTACGTTGTCGGAATTGAGCAGATCGCTAGAAGGCTTGACTAGAGCTATGGAGAATGTGAAGGCTAGTGTGCAAGGAATGTACACTGAGCAACAGTACATGAATAATGAATTACAGAGAAGACATGGCGGAAACGGTCAACAGTTTACACGATTAACGAAGATCGAATTTCCGAAGTTTTCAGGAACTGGAGATGATGTTAAAAGCTGGATCTATCGTTGTCAACAATTCTTCAAAGTTGATAACATAGATGAAGATCAGAAAATCAAATTAGCATCAATTCATTTGTATGATCAAGCACTTGTATGGCATCAACAATATATAAAACGAAAAGGATATGATACAGTGTGGAAGTTAATAACAATTAGCAGCAGCCCAGTCTGACCCACCTATTAGAACCGATCACACTGCAATATATTACCCAAACCAAACCGACCCGCCCATTTGACAACATTAATTCATTGTGTTATCTAAACTACTATAAAAGTTGACACGTTCTACATAATCCCCAAACCTGACCCACCCAATTTCTGTTTTTTTTTTTATTTCTGTTTCGTAGAACTAAATACATTACAATTTACAAATAGCAGTTTATACGGGAATTTGGATATGCAGTTGAAGATACATTATTGCAAGATTTTTTTTAGAAAGAATAAGATAACATAGAAATTAATCAATCAGATTATACACTCATTACACATTAATATAATATAATGATTCAACGGATCCGAATAATTTCAGTTTAGGAACCGGAAATGAGAAATTGACATTAAAATTCAACAACCATTTGGCAGAAAGAAAAAACCCTAGAAATTGAAATCAGAACAGATTCTATTAATTTCAGTTTGGGAGATCATTTGGGGTGGAAATTGATTGAAACCGAAAAAATCCCTTAGATGGGGAAATGAAAATAGTAGATAATCAAATACCATACCTTAGAATAAATGAATCGCATGAAGTGCCGTGGTGATTTGGCGTTAAATAGGATGCTAAACGAACCGGCGTGACTATCTGAAACGGTACAAGAAACGGTTGTGGCGGACGAAGGGTTCTGATTTGTTATGTGTAGTATAATTATGCCCATGAATGATTTATTCTACATTTTCATAACTTATTTGTGAAAGAACAAGTGACATCTGATGTTTTTATTTGATTATCTTTGTTTGTATTCTAAATCTTGGGTCTTTTTCTTTCACTTTATATTTATATTTGGAGTTTCATTAATGTATTTCCAAATTCATTCTTTTGGTTTTTTGTTTCCATGCATATTGTAAGATGTCTGCATCAAAAGATAATTTAAATGAAGATTTATAACAAGTTCTTTTAATGAAGTGACTGAAAACAAACGCTTTAAAAACCCTAATAATTACAGTAATATTGAAAATGTCATGCTTTGTAGGTGCTAAAAAAGATTCTATGGTAAGCGAGGTAAAAACATGAGGATATTGAGTGAAATCACTATCAGTGCTCCTCCAATGTAAAAGATTTATGCTTTTAATAAATCTTCTTCAGTTTCTTGTTGACTCGTCTTAATTGAAGTTATTTGTTGTAGCAGGTTGATTTGCTTCTTATAATATGATTAATTTGGGCCTAAAATTGAAGGCTGTTAATGATTTATTAAATTTTTTTAATAGTAGGAATATATTTGACGACCCGTTTTGATTTGATTTTCGTACTTTTCACCTGCGCGTAAAGACTAATTTCATAAATTGGTATATGTATATTTTATTCTATTGTCTATCTTCCTTGATGATTGGTTTTGATGGTCTTAAATGTTAATTAAGCCATACTTGAATTCACAACAATATTTAGATACAATTTTGTTTAATTGTCTTTTCGAAGTATGTTCACTTTCTCATTATGCACACAGGATAATCAATTTAATTGGTTAAGATTTTGTTTCTCAATTGTTTTGAATGACAACATTTGTAAATTTGACTTTGGTTTCTCAATCTTATGCTTCTCACGGTAAATGACAATCTTATTAAGACTGGTATTTGCATTATTGAATTCATCCTATTTTAATTCCAATTTCTGATGAATGTAAACATGCTTCTAGGATTTGTTTTTGCGATTTGAATACCTTTGCTTTTAGTTGGATGTAATAATAATAATGCCTATCAATTGGGTTTTTCCAATTGTTCGATAATGCATATCAGCAACATGTTGTTTACAACTATTACTAATTATTATTATTTTTTGTGTCGGAATGCCAATAAGTTGTATTTAGTTAATTAAACTAGGTTTATAGTAGGGATGCAAATTTAACACGCGGGTTTGGGTACCCGCGGGTACCCGAGTCTTACGGGGCAGGTATTACCCGTCTAAACGGGTAACGGGTCGGGGATGGGTTTAAATTTCATACCCGAGAGCGGGTACGGGTCGGGTACGGGTTTTATAATACCCGCACCGTTTATACCCGACCCGAATATATATATATATATATATATATATATATATATATATATATATATATATATATATATATATATATTAATGTGTAATTTTTTTAGTACATGTTTAGCCCACGAGTCACTACTCAAACTTAACCCAACACTTAATCTCTCATTAGCCCAATTTAATAATGGTTAAAATTTGGCTCGTCTCCCGTTAGTCCATTACGTATTGAACGGAATAAGCCTGAACGAACTAAGAGTTTTAAATGTTTTACCTATTTTGTTTAATTTTTTTATTGAACGGGTACCCGTCGGGTTACCCGTACCCGGCGGGTATTTTTCTACCCGAACCCGACGGGTATTTGACCGGGTACGGGGCGGGTACGGGTATAAGAATAGCGGGTCGGGTACGGGTACGGGTTTTGCAGTACCCGCTATTACCCGTACCCGTTTGCATCTCTAGTTTATAGACGTCTATGGTTCTTACTACTGAAATCAAATAGTATATGATTTAAAATAGATTTGAATATGGATCAAGAAAAAAGCATCCTTATTTGAAAAAGTTGAAGAAGCAATGCATTTTCGTAAAATACACATATATGTATACATATACATACATATATGTATATATACATATATATTCATACGATAGATATACATACGTTCATATTTATACCGTATATATGTATATATATACACATATATATACGGTATGCATATGCATTTTCGTAAATAAAAATGCAAGTTCCGATTGAAAATGCAAGTTACGACTGAAAATGCAAGTTACGTAAAATGCATGTGTATATATATATGTGTATATATAGATATATATCGGGCATGAATATGCACATATATATATATATCTATGGTATGAATATATATGTATATATACATATATGTACTAGTCATATGCCCGCGCAATGCGCGAGTGAAATGCGAAATTTAATGAATCATTAACCAACTGAAGTTTTAAGCCCAAATTAATCATATTATAAGAATCAGATCGATGTGCTACAACAAAATGGACTTTATTCAAACAGGTCAAATGGATTTCTTCGTTGAAATTTTACTAAAATTTGCTTAAATTCATTAACAATTACACATTTAGCTACAAAAAGATTGCATCTTCTAAGGAAATTGAAATTAATATAGTAACACAATGAGATAGACAATAGCAGCAGTCAAGAATAAAATTCAAATAAGATTTAAAAAAAAGTGCAATTGTGGTTCTCCTGTTGTTTGTAAATACGTTAGAATAAAATAGGCATAATTGAAATTACAAATTCAATATTTGCATATTTTTAAATGATATTTAATGGTAGGATGACAGATCTGACTCACGCATGAAAATCATTACACAAACAAGACATTTAAAATTCAAAAATTCCAAATAAGACACTTCAACAAGATGAATCTTTTGGACATGATATGTTTTTCGTTGCATTCCTTAATGATGCTAAACAAATATTTGGTATTGATTCCAATTGGTGTTTTAATGGAAGGAAACAAATTACCATCTAATATATAGAACACCTGTAATTTGATGAATAATTAACCACATGCAATTTGAAGCCCACATTAATCATATTATAAGAAGCAGATCAGATCGATATGCTGCAACAAAAAGAAATATTTATACCAAATCACTTAACTATATTCCTAAATTCAATTAAAAGTAGCAAACAGAAACGAAGAAGATTCAAAATTCAGTAACCAAAATACGTAGAACATATTTGAATTAATTAAATTCATAAGAACTTAGTTAAAATCTGCTGACAATGAGATAGACAATAGCAGCAGTCAAGAATAATATTCAAATAAGATTTAAAGAAAAAAAGTGCAATTGTGGTTCTCCTGTTGTTTGTAAATACGTTAGAACAAAATAGGCATAATTGAAATTACAAATTCAATATGTGCATATTTTTAACTGATATTCAATGGTAGGATGACAGATCTGACTCACGCATGAAAATCATTACACAAACAAGACATTTAAAATTCAAAAATTCCAAATATGACACTTTAACAAGATGAATCTTTTGGACATGATATGTTTTTCGTTGCATTCCTTAATGATGCTAAACAAATATTTGGTATAGATTCCAATTGGTGTTTTAATGGAAGGAAACAAATTACCATCTAATATATAGAACACCTGCAATTTGATGAATAATTAACCACCTGCAATTTGAAGCCCAAATTAATCATATTATAAGAAGCAGATCAGATCGATATGCAGCAATAAAAAGGAATGTTTATACCAATTTATTTAACTATATTCCTAAATTCAATTAAAAGTAGCAAACAGAAACGAAGAAGATTCAAAATTCAGTAACCAAAAATAGGTAGAACATATTTGAATTAATTAAATTCATAAGAACTCAGTTAAAATCTGTTGAGAATGAGATAGACAATAGCAGCAGTCAAAAATAAAATTCAAATAAGATTTAAAAAAAAAGTGCAATTGTGGTTCTCCTGTTGTTTGTAAATACGTTAGAATAAAATAGGCAAAATTGAAATTACAAATTCAATATTTGCATATTTTTAACTGATATTCAATGGTAGGATGACAGATCTGACTCACGCATGAAAATCATTACACAAACAAGACATTTAAAATTCAAAAATTCCAAATAAGACACTTCAACAAGATAAATCTTTTGGACATGATATATTTTTCGTCGCATTCCTTAATAATGCTAACAAATATTTGGTATTGATTCCAATTGGTGTTATAATGGAAGGAAACAAATTACCATCTAATATATAGAACAGCTGCAATTTGATGAATAATTATGTAACATCCCAAAACCCGGCCTAGTAGTTTATTGACCTTAAGGTATCTTATTAAATGGTTATCTGATTAAATGCTTAGTTAATTTAATTAGTCTGATGTCTTTTGCGGTATTTTAACCAAGGGGTTAAAATACCCGACTTGTGTTATATTTGGAATGAAAACATGATATTTATATATTTGGATTCCTTGTTAAATATCGTTTCCAGAAATGCTTTCGTTTTTAAAATTGGAGTCCGTTTGCTATTTTAAATAAATTAACTACGAAAGGGACTTTCAAACGGATACTGTTAAAGTGGAAAAAGGTGCAAGAGAGGCCCCACTCCCTCTTGCTTGGCCGGTGTAGGGAGAGAGGGAAACACCCTCTCTTCTCTTTTTCCCTCTTTCAAACATTATCCTCTCATTATTTACACTATTTCATTGAAAACTCCATCTTTTTCTCCCATACTTGTTCTTGAGCTCATCTTGTTGATCCTTGGTGCTAGAGTCCGAATTTCACACTCAAGTTTGTGTAGAAGGAGTCTAGAAGTAAGTCTCATCCTTTCCTTGGTTTGTTCTTGGTGTTCTTGAGCTAGAGTTTGAACTAGGGTTTATGTAGCTTGATGATTTGTTGGTGAATCTTGTTATGGATGTTGTTTTATGTGTTTGTGCAAGCTTTTACATCATTTGTATGGTTGATTTTTGAAGGAAGACAAGATTTGGTGAAAATCACCTTCAACCTCCATTAATGGTGGAAGTTGAAGGTGGGTTTTGACAAACCTTGAATTTCTTGAGTTTTGGTTGGATAGAATTGTTTATTAGGTTGTGAAATCATGTTTGGTAGGTTATGGATGTTAAAAACCTAGTATTAATTAAATGGTGAAGTAATTTAACTAGTGTTTGGATGATTTTGTCAAAATGGTGATCTAGTGATTATACAAGTATGTTACTTGGAATTGTGATAGTTGTCAACTTGGTGGAATTGTTAAATGATTGTGAATTGCTAGTTGAAAGGTTTATTGCTAGTGATGAAAATGTGGAAGTGTTAGGATCATGTTCGGGTTTTTGGCCCGTTTGGGTCAACTAGTTGTGAATAATTGCTAAATGGTCAAAATGGTCTATTGCATTGATAAAGGAATGGTGCTAGTTGGAAGTGACATAAAATGTGCATTTTATGAGTCTTGTGTAGTTAGTTGTTGAAATTGATGATTTTGACAATTCGGTGGATTATCACTAACTCAGTATATTGTTGACAGGAACCGGGAAGGATACTCGGTGATACTAGCTCACTGAGTTAAGGAATCGGAAGTTGAAAGGTGAGTGGATTCGACCTACAACTCGGGTTTCGGTTATTTGTCGTTTGATATTGGTTTGTTGGTGAAAAATGCAGGAAATTACCAGATGTGGAGAGTTCACGACGCGAACTTTAGTTCGCGATCGTGAAGTAGCTCCAGAGAATTTGGTTGGTCGTCGCGAAGTAGTTCACGTCCGAGTTCCCGACGCGAACCCTAGTTCGTGATCGCCATAAGGGCTCTTCGCCAAAGCCAATCGACTGAGCCGTGACCCGAGGCTCGGTCTACCTTGCCACCCCCAACCCAAGCGAATCCACCCCCACACTTCACTCAAACTACTCAAAATCCCGTCTTTCCCCGCAATGACTCCTCATCTCCCAATGCAAGCATACCACAACCGCCACCCACCCACACTGTACCCATTGCCAATGCCCAACACCAACAATTATTCTACCAACCTTTCCCGATCGAGAAGAAACCGTGCACTTACAAGAACTTCCTTGATTGTAAGCCAACCGAGTACCGGGGAAGTACCGACCCGGTGGAAACTCTAACTTGGCTTAGGGCCACCGAGAAGGCTCTTATTGCTTGTAGTTGTGTGGACCATTTGAAGGTACGGTATGCGTCCCGAATGTTGGGGGGACCGGCTATGGATTGGTGGGATGGGTTGACCGCAAATTTTAGTAATGAGATGATGGATGCGATCACGTGGAAGCAATTTAGGGATCAGGTGGAGGCTCGGCATTGTAGCCCGTTTGAGTTGGATAAAATCCGGAATGAATTCTTGATGTTGAAGATGACCGATCGAATGACGGTGGATGAGCTTATCCTCCAATTTAATGGTAAGCTCCGGTTTGTGATACAATGGGTGCCCGATGAGTCCACCCAAATCAAACACTTTGTTGGGGCGTTGTTGCCCGAGTATCGGAATGTGACAAGGCTTGCGGGAACTCTCTTGCAAGCCTATGACCTTTCCAAATCGGCCGAAGGTGATGTTTTGGCTCAAAAAGCCGCGAATCGGGAGAGAGCCCCGTTTCATAAGGGAAAGTATGAGCAAACCAACTCGAGCAACCACAAGATATCTCAAGGAAATCATAAGTCAAACAACGATCGTCGAAAGCAAATTCTTCAAGGCTCCAACCAAAGGAACCCGTGGTGCTTACCGTGTAAGTCCGCCCATGCCGGTCCGTGTACGGCACAAACTCGAAGATGTATTAAGTGTGGGCAACACGTGCATGAATCCTCAGAATGCAAGTTAGAGAATAGTGTTTGTTGGACGTGTCAAAAAGAGGGTCACCGGGCCATGCATTGCCCAATGAAGAAGAGTTCGGGTTCGGGTTCGGGCGGGGGAGCGGCTTCGTCGGGAAGTCAAAAGAGAAAGAGTCATCCGCCACCTACGGGTCGGGCATTCAAAATGACGGTGGAGGATGCCACCACTACCGACGATGTCATCACCGGTATGTTTCTAATAAACTCGATACCCGCTCGTGTATTATTCGATTCGGGTGCAAATAGTTCGTTTTCCTCAAAGAGTTTTTGTGACAAACTGAAATTGCCTTTTTCCGTGATCGCGACACCTCTAGAGGTAGAGGTGGCCGATGGTGAAATGGTTTCGGTCACGACATCCGTGTCCGGGGCAAGTATTGATATTGATGGCGTGAAATTTTCGATTCTTTTACTTGTTATGCCGATATCCGGCTTTGATGTGGTTTTAGGTATGGATTGGTTAAGTGCTAATAGGGCCAACATAAATTGTCACCAAAAGTTAATTACTTTTCTTTTACCCGACGGGTCACACGTTGTGGCCCGGGGAGACCGTGCGACCCCGACCATACCCATGATAACCATGATGAAAGCCCGTAAGTCCTTGACCAAGGGATGTGAATCGTTTATAGCCTATGTGATTGATGTGAAAAAGGAAAAGAAGGTGGTTGGTAATCTCCGGGTGGTTTCGGAATACCCGGAGGTGTTTCCCGAAGACTTGCCTGGGTTACCTCCCGTTCGGGAGGTAGAATTCAAAATTGATTTGGTGCCGGGTGCCAACCCCGTGGCTAGAGCACCGTATCATTTAGCACCGTCCGAGATTCGGGAAATGATGACACAAATCCAAGATTTATTGGATAAGGGTTTTATTCGGTCGAGTTCCTCACCTTGGGGAGCTCCGGTTTTATTCGTGAAAAAGAAGGATGGTGCACTCCATATGTGCATTGATTATCGGGAATTGAACAAGAGAACGGTAAAGAATCGGTATCCCTTGCCGCGTATCGACGATTTATTTGATCAACTTCAAGGGTCTTCTTATTTCTCAAAGATTGATTTGAGATCGGGTTATCATCAAGTTCGGGTTCACGAAAACGATATTCATAAAACGGCGTTCCGAACTCGTTACGGCCACTATGAGTTCTTGGTTATGCTGTTTGGGTTGACGAATGCTCCCGCAATATTTACAGATTTGATGAACCGAGTTTGTCGGCCTTACCTCGACAAATTCGTTATTGTGTTCATTGACGATATTCTAATTTACTCCAAAACCGAAGAAGAACACGAGAAACACTTAAGGCAAGTGTTAGAAACGTTGAAGCGGGAACGTTTGTATGCGAAGTTCTCGAAGTGCGAATTTTGGCTTCGAGAAGTTCACTTTTTGGGCCACGTTATTTGTTCGAATGGGGTCAAGGTGGACCCGGCGAAGATCTAAGCGGTTATGAATTGGGTTGCTCCAAAGAACCCAACCGAGATAAAGAGTTTCTTAGGTTTGGCGGGTTATTACCGCCGGTTTATTAAGGATTTTTCGAAGATAGCGGGTCCTATGACGAGATTGACCCGTAAGGATGTGCCGTTTCGGTGGGGTGAAAATCACGAGAAGTCGTTTCAAACTTTAAAACAATTATTGTGTCAAGCTCCGATTCTCGCCTTACCCGAAGGCCCGGAGGATTTTATTGTTTATGCAACGAGACCGGGTTATTGCTTATGCTTCGAGGCAATTGAAAAATCACGAGAAAAATTATCCGACTCACAATTTGGAGTTGGCGGCGGTGGTTTTTGCACTAAAATTATGGAGACACTACTTGTATGGTACTAAGTGCGTGATTTGTACGGATCATAAAAGTTTGCAATATGTATTCACGCAAAAGGAATTGAATATGCGTCAACGAAGATGGTTAGAGTTGATTAAGGATTACGATTGTGAAATTCGATATCATCCCGGAAAGGCAAATGTGGTGGCCGATGCCTTAAGTAGAAAGGGAGATTCGGGGCGGGTACAATTTATGCGGATGGAAATTATGTCGGATTTGGTGTCCCGGTTAAAGATTTCATAAATGGAAGCCTTGAATGTCGAACATTTAAAGACCGAGATTTTGATAAAGAGGAAGGACGAATTAGAAGAAGATTCTCGGGGTTTGAAGACGTATCAATCTCGGGTTTGGGTACCGTTACTCGGGGGTTTGCGGGGATTGATTTTAGCCGAGGCTCACAATTCTCGGTTATCGGTTCACCCGGGTAGCACGAAGATGTATAATGATTTAAAGGTTCTTTATTGGTGGCCGACGATGAAGACCGACATTGCCCGTTTTGTGGGCCAATGTCATATTTGTGCTCAAGTAAAGGCCGAACACCAAAAGCCCTATGGAACTTTAACTCAATCGCCGATTCCCGAGTGGAAGTGGGATCGAATCACCATGGATTTCGTGACCAAGTTGCCACGTACACAAAGGGGTCACGACATGATTGTAACACCTCAATTTTTAATACAAAACATTTGCCCAAATAAAAACATTTTCATAAATAGAAGACCAGTTCCAAAACACGGATTTACAAAAACCTTTGATATGAAAATCAGAGTATGAGGTTTGGTGTTACAAAATATATCAAAACCAAGTTAAGCACAAATCCGCTCTAATGATCTTCTACTCTAGGCACCGCATATACCAATCCATGCGCTCCTAAATCCTCGGTCCAGAACCTGAGTACATAGCAAACCAAACAAGGAGTACGTGAGACACAAAAATGTCTCGTGAGCTACATGGGTTTAGACCCCAATAATATCAAGTATCACATCGTATATAAATACATATTTATATTTTACCAACACATCTTAGTCACTCTATGGTGACTCTATCAGTCCTGCTTCCCTAGCATACATATCTAGTACATAAACATATATGCACTAGAACACAGTCATATCTGATACATAAACATATATGTATTAGAACACAAGCGAACCTAACAAACGATTGCTAAAACTTGTTTCCTTTTACCCGACGGGTCACACGTTGTGGCCCGGGGAGACCGTGCGACCCCGACCATACCCATGATAACCATGATGAAAGCCCGTAAGTCCTTGACCAAGGGATGTGAATCGTTTATAGCCTATGTGATTGATGTGAAAAAGGAAAAGAAGGTGGTTGGTAATCTCCGGGTGGTTTCGGAATACCCGGAGGTGTTTCCCGAAGACTTGCCTGGGTTACCTCCCGTTCGGGAGGTAGAATTCAAAATTGATTTGGTGCCGGGTGCCAACCCCGTGGCTAGAGCACCGTATCATTTAGCACCGTCCGAGATTCGGGAAATGATGACACAAATCCAAGATTTATTGGATAAGGGTTTTATTCGGTCGAGTTCCTCACCTTGGGGAGCTCCGGTTTTATTCGTGAAAAAGAAGGATGGTGCACTCCATATGTGCATTGATTATCGGGAATTGAACAAGAGAACGGTAAAGAATCGGTATCCCTTGCCGCGTATCGACGATTTATTTGATCAACTTCAAGGGTCTTCTTATTTCTCAAAGATTGATTTGAGATCGGGTTATCATCAAGTTCGGGTTCACGAAAACGATATTCATAAAACGGCGTTCCGAACTCGTTACGGCCACTATGAGTTCTTGGTTATGCTGTTTGGGTTGACGAATGCTCCCGCAATATTTACAGATTTGATGAACCGAGTTTGTCGGCCTTACCTCGACAAATTCGTTATTGTGTTCATTGACGATATTCTAATTTACTCCAAAACCGAAGAAGAACACGAGAAACACTTAAGGCAAGTGTTAGAAACGTTGAAGCGGGAACGTTTGTATGCGAAGTTCTCGAAGTGCGAATTTTGGCTTCGAGAAGTTCACTTTTTGGGCCACGTTATTTGTTCGAATGGGGTCAAGGTGGACCCGGCGAAGATCTAAGCGGTTATGAATTGGGTTGCTCCAAAGAACCCAACCGAGATAAAGAGTTTCTTAGGTTTGGCGGGTTATTACCGCCGGTTTATTAAGGATTTTTCGAAGATAGCGGGTCCTATGACGAGATTGACCCGTAAGGATGTGCCGTTTCGGTGGGGTGAAAATCACGAGAAGTCGTTTCAAACTTTAAAACAATTATTGTGTCAAGCTCCGATTCTCGCCTTACCCGAAGGCCCGGAGGATTTTATTGTTTATGCAACGAGACCGGGTTATTGCTTATGCTTCGAGGCAATTGAAAAATCACGAGAAAAATTATCCGACTCACAATTTGGAGTTGGCGGCGGTGGTTTTTGCACTAAAATTATGGAGACACTACTTGTATGGTACTAAGTGCGTGATTTGTACGGATCATAAAAGTTTGCAATATGTATTCACGCAAAAGGAATTGAATATGCGTCAACGAAGATGGTTAGAGTTGATTAAGGATTACGATTGTGAAATTCGATATCATCCCGGAAAGGCAAATGTGGTGGCCGATGCCTTAAGTAGAAAGGGAGATTCGGGGCGGGTACAATTTATGCGGATGGAAATTATGTCGGATTTGGTGTCCCGGTTAAAGATTTCATAAATGGAAGCCTTGAATGTCGAACATTTAAAGACCGAGATTTTGATAAAGAGGAAGGACGAATTAGAAGAAGATTCTCGGGGTTTGAAGACGTATCAATCTCGGGTTTGGGTACCGTTACTCGGGGGTTTGCGGGGATTGATTTTAGCCGAGGCTCACAATTCTCGGTTATCGGTTCACCCGGGTAGCACGAAGATGTATAATGATTTAAAGGTTCTTTATTGGTGGCCGACGATGAAGACCGACATTGCCCGTTTTGTGGGCCAATGTCATATTTGTGCTCAAGTAAAGGCCGAACACCAAAAGCCCTATGGAACTTTAACTCAATCGCCGATTCCCGAGTGGAAGTGGGATCGAATCACCATGGATTTCGTGACCAAGTTGCCACGTACACAAAGGGGTCACGACATGATTGTAACACCTCAATTTTTAATACAAAACATTTGCCCAAATAAAAACATTTTCATAAATAGAAGACCAGTTCCAAAACACGGATTTACAAAAACCTTTGATATGAAAATCAGAGTATGAGGTTTGGTGTTACAAAATATATCAAAACCAAGTTAAGCACAAATCCGCTCTAATGATCTTCTACTCTAGGCACCGCATATACCAATCCATGCGCTCCTAAATCCTCGGTCCAGAACCTGAGTACATAGCAAACCAAACAAGGAGTACGTGAGACACAAAAATGTCTCGTGAGCTACATGGGTTTAGACCCCAATAATATCAAGTATCACATCGTATATAAATACATATTTATATTTTACCAACACATCTTAGTCACTCTATGGTGACTCTATCAGTCCTGCTTCCCTAGCATACATATCTAGTACATAAACATATATGCACTAGAACACAGTCATATCTGATACATAAACATATATGTATTAGAACACAAGCGAACCTAACACATAAACATATATGCATTAGATTCCTAGATCACCTAGTACGCAAACATATGCGAACTAGAAGCACCCGTGTGCTTAGTGTACAAACATATGTACACTCGTCTCAGTGACCGGGATCTCCCCCGCGTCACCACCATCTATCTCTAATCATAACTCTATCAGTTATGCCAGTCAAAGCCTTTGGCTATCACATCAATCATCAAACAAGTTAGTTAAATATTATCAATAATATATAAATACTAACTCAACACATAATAAGTCTAGACAAACATTATATAGACCGATCATAAGTAATCAAATACTTCATATAGCTATGTACTCAGTAAAGTCCACACGTACTCACCTTAGCAATCTAGTGCTCCAACCGTATTCTTTCCGCCGGTTCCTTGCTCACAATTCGTCCACTTCAATACTTCACTGAATGTCTAAAACAATTATCATAACAAGATTATCATCACAAACTACTACCAATGTGTTCATCTACCTCTAGATAACACCCATCAATCCATTTCCCCCAAATATGGTGATTTACCAAACCCTAGGTTTAACCAACCCGTAAGATTATTACAATTCATAATCATACACTTGTTTCCTTTGTTAATATACCATCTATTAAGTGTATACATCATTTATATCACCATAACCCATAACCCCAAGAACTAGGGTTTCAACCCCTAGCTTCTAAATCCTTAGATCTAAAGCTACAACTACAAAGGATTGAAGATATACCTTAAATCTTCAACTAGGAGTGAATAATCACAAGATTTGATGAAGAAATCAGCTCCAAATGATGGTTTACACCCAAAATCGTCCACAAACTCGAGAGGAAGAGAAACTAGGGTTTTGTATCCATTAAATGACCAAGATCCCGACTTTAATGCCTGCAGCGACGAAGTTCGCGTCGCTATCTGCAGGATTGCGTCGCTAAGTCCGTGCCCGCCATAATTCGCGACGGAGATAGCGTCGCTATCTCTGGCGCTATCTCGTCCAGACTCGTTTTCGCGACATATCTCCGACGCTATCTTGGGTCACTGTTTGAAAGCCATAAGATCGCGTCGTTATCTTCAAGATAGCGGCGCTGTCTTGCCCTTATGCAGCAGGGCTGCAACTTTTGCTTCCCGCTTCGACCCGGTTTCGTCCATAACTTTCTCATACGGTCTCCAAATGACACGAAACCAATTCCTACGTTCTTTAAACGATTTATCCTTATTTATCATATTTTTATATAATTTATTACGTTCTTTAAACGATTTATCCTTATTTATCATATTTTTATATAATTTATTTATAAATTTCGGGTCGTTACAACTATCTACCCCTTAAAAGGATTCCGTCCTCGGAATCGCTAGGAATTTCAACCCACATACAACCGAGCATTCCGTTCTCACTCCCTTGTGGTCATTACCATCAAATTTTCCTCATTCCCGTTCCGTTAACATTACATATCCAAACGTTCACTTAACTCCGTTAAGTCCGAACGGTCAAGACCCAATTTTTACAACTCATAATACTCAAACGGGTCAAAATTTCACAATTTGACCAAAATACCGACATTCTCTCGGCCGATCTTTTCATTCTCGTAACAATGGTATGACACAATCATCCCATTAACTAGTTGATTTAAACGAATGTCAAACTCTAGCTTTGACCCAACCGATATATCCCGACATTGGTATATCCCCACATCATCTACCCTTTGACTTAAGCACAAGTCAACTATACTTTAACATTTTCCTTTCTCGTTAAGGATTCCATAAATCCTCCTTTCCTTTACAATTGACCTTTAATTTATGATCCATCTACAATCATATACTCGATTCCCAATTTCAATCTTGACAACACCCAAACGGGTCAAAGTCGAATAATCTGACTACAACTATTTCAATTATTCCATCAATCCTTTCACGACCATACAGTCGATACATTATGCCCTCAACATTCACTAAACGTTCATAACGAGAGTCAAAGCCCATCCTTAGCTAAGTCAACCAATCGCCAATTGGTCACCCTTGACTTTTATGTGAAGTCAACCATACTCTTTCAACTAACCAATTTCATACTCACGGGCACCATCACTAATATCTCACTTCCAGTTCCAATCATTATTATCCCCTTAACAATTGTCCCCGTTTTTCCACACTTTCATTTTCTCTCCCAATTATCCGAGAGTCGTACATTCACATATGGTCACCTCGACCTTTACCGATTCTTGACCAACATTTGGTCACTCAAACCATCACTTAGTTTTCTTTCAACTACCCTTGCGTCACATCAATCAGTCTCATAACTCTTATTCTCAATTACCGGAATTAGTTCTCCTATTGCAACAAATTCCACCATTTCATACGAGTTTACCATACTTGATTATCAACTGATAATTTGCTCACTAGGAGTTTCTCTTTCCTCCTATTCTATAAACCGTAGGCATCCCCTACACTTACATGACCTAAATGCATCCCGCATTTCGAACCAGGTCCTCATTTACCAGTCATAAAAGTAATACATCATTAACCACATGGTTCTACATTCGCTATACTCGTTCAAGAGCAACTATATACATGAGTATACATATTTATCTTGCTTGTTCCACCTAAGCATCTCTACCGTGCACACATATGCCGTCCATTCATCTCAATCGTGCACATATGCAAACATATGCATATGCTGCACCAATACCATCTAAACATCATCATCATGCACATATACAAACATATGTATATATCACACCAATATCATATGAACATCATCATCATGCACATATACAAACATATGTATATATCACACCAATATCATATAAACATCATCATCATGCACATATACAAACATATGTATATGTCACACCAATGTCATCTGACATCCATCTTTTCGCATCGTGTAGCCTTGCTACTATCTTACCCATTCGATCATCAAATCATTTATCGTGCATTCTAGCACCTCTCCCACAAAACGCATTATCGTTTTCCTTCCCATTCGTATGTCTCCCATAGGACATATTACTTAGCACATTTCATATGATATAATATTACCGTTCCACAATTACATGCCTTCCAAGGCCATCACATGATGCACATGCATCGTACCCCGCGGGTAACTAATAACATTCTCTAATTGTTATTTACCGTTTCACTTACACATTAACCGCCCTTAACAGGTTCATTTCGTTAACAATTTCCGAGTCTTTTGACACCGCCGGAGTAGTTACCACTACATTCCATTAGACATAAATCACCGGCAATTTCAATCATCCTTGAGTCAAACATTCGACTCCGGCCCACACTTGCAACCCATGACGTAACAACCAATGGCCCAAGACTCGATGTTCTACCTTTTCACATCGTGGGGCTTAGGAATATTCTTTTCCCAATCGTAGTCTTACACTACACTATGTCACATATTTTCATACTATTATCATGACACTTTAGCAATAATCGTCCTTTTCACCCTTAATGTTGAGTCCATCAACCCCGTCACAAGACTTGCTATGGCTATGTGCCAACCTTTACTTAACCATTTTCAACGATCAAAATTCATCATTCCCGACACTTATTCTTTACCACATATTTTCCATTTATAAATTCTAAGGTATCATCCTACCTTAGTCATTCTTTCCTTTACCATTCACGTATAGTAATATTACATTATTCACCCGGGTTCTCGCCGCGTATCCAAGTTCCATTTTCAAGGTTTCTATTTTTTTTAAAATTCTCATCCAAACAAAAATTTCATACCAAGACTTAGTACTTCATTATACCATCATTCGCTTGCCACCGATGTTCACCGACCTCGCGGTCCGACCTTTTATACTACTTATTAACATCGACCTTTATTTTCTTACCACATACGACACTACGGTCCAAAATTCTTTCCAAAAATCTAAGTTTTCATATTCATAAACAACTAAAAAGATTATTCTCCAATGAATATTCACATCATACAACTTATCTTAAATTTATATGATCACTGATTCACGCGGCAATCCAACCGTTAAGCTATGATCACATAATATCTTGGCTCGGTACATACCCAACCAATCCACACCGATAACCACGTCAAGTTTCCTTTATTCCCACGGGTAATAACTTGCCTTTACACTTTTCCCATTTATTTCTAGCTTCCAAATTCTAATAACACATTCTACCATTTAGGTTATCCCATTTACCTTCGTTTTCACGTTTTTTCATCTAACCATTCAATCGACACAATCTCTCTTTCTACCAAACTCATGAGACACAAACAATTAAGTAGGACTCGATTCTACGATATATTTAAGTTGACAAGAAGTTAACAGATACAGTACCTGACACCCCATCATGCGCCTCCTTTGCTTCCTCTCGGGTGAGTTGGAAGGATCGTCCCTTCACCTTTGCCGGTTCCACCTTCTTTTGCGACGTGGATACAAATAATTCGGTTTTCTTCTTCGGGCACGCGTGACTATAATGCCCTTTTTCATGGCACGAGTAACACTCAACCTCGGCTGCCGGTTTGGATCTACAATCCCGGGCCAAATGCCCCGTCTTGCCACAATCATGGCAAATCTTCGGTTCTCCACGGCATTCGCCGGTATGATTCCTCCCACACCTCTTGCACGAGGCTACACTTTCTTGCCTAGAGAAGTTCGACGTGAACTTCCCCTTCTTGAAACTACTCGAGCCACTCTCGGCTTTCTTCTTCTCGCCCACATAGGCCCTCTCGACAACCCTTGCGTCGTTCACCTCTTCCACACCTCAGGCGGCACTAATGGCCTCATCTAGCGTGACCGCCCTCTTTACCTCCAATTGATAATCCCAAGGTAGCCCACTAGCATACCTAACCACTCTCGACCTCTCCTCGGAGTAGGTCCTAGCAACAAACGGAAGTAATCCCGTGAATTCCCTCGAGTACTCCTCGACCGTCATATCGCCCTTCTTTAGGGTCACAAACTTCTCATGCATCTTCTCCAAATCCCTTTCGGGGCAAAACTTCTTTCTCAATCTCGTGGTAAACTCCTCCCACGACATTCTCTCTATCACCTCCTTCCCGAGGGTCTCATAGACTATGTCCCACCAAACCATAGCATCCTCTTTTAGCAATTGTGACGCGTACGTCACCATATCCGCTTTCTTGCACTTGCTACTTCCGACGACCCGCTCAGTCTCTTGGATCCACCTCATAGTCACCTTCGGGTCCGAACTACCCGTATATATATTTGGCTTACAAGCCATGAAAGTCTTAAAAGAACAACCATCTTTTCCATCGGGCCGTGCCCTAGCATCACTACAACCACCCGTGGAGGATTTCTCCACTCGGGTGCCACCACCACCGGTTCTATCGTCCGACTTGGCCTCGGATTCGCGATCCCCTCCTGACCTCTCACGGTTTCCAATAATGCGGTGCACCTCATCGGCCACCGTCCCTTTGATTTGATCAATAAAAGTTTGGAGATCCGCCATGGTTACCGGAGTCCTATTAGCTCCAACCTCCGACTCACCCACTCGATGCATCGATGGTTGACTTTCTTGTTCAACCCTCTCGACATGATGCATCCCTTCCTCCCGGTTTTCCGGGGCTTTCCCACTTCGACGAGTGTTCACCATTTCTTCCTACCAAGACTATACGAAAGACATTAAACATTTAGTACTTCTTGTACAATCCAATAGTCGCAATAGACTCAATATCTATAATCACATCAACTTTCATAGGTCCCCTAGGTTCAACCCTAAACTTAACATAAAGTCTCAAGGTCAACCTATCGATCTCAAGGAATCTTACATTCCTAATGCTACAGTCTAAGACTAGGATGGACATCCAACTTAATTCACTTAAACAGTAGCTCTGATACCAAGTTGTAACACCTCAATTTTTAATACAAAACATTTCCCCAAATAAAAACATTTTCATAAATAGAAGACCAGTTCCAAAACAAGGATTTACAAAAACTTTTGATATGAAAATCAGAGTATGAGGTTTGGTGTTACAAAATATATCAAAACCAAGTTAAGCACAAATCCACTCTAATGATCTTCTACTCTAGGCACCGCATATACCAATCCATGCACTCCTAAATCCTCGGTCCAGAACCTGAGTACATAGCAAACAAACAAGGAGTACGTGAGACACAAAAATGTCTCATGAGCTACATGGGTTTAGACCCCAATAATATCAAGTATCACATCGTATATAAATACATATTTATATTTTACCAACACATCTTAGTCACTCTATGGTGACTCTATCAGTCCTGCTTCCCTAGCATACATATCTAGTACATAAACATATATGCACTAAAACACAGTCATATCTGATACATAAACATATATGTATTAGAACACAAGCGAACCTAACACATAAACATATATGCATTAGATTCCTAGATCACCTAGTACGCAAACATATGCGAACTAGAAGCACCCGTGTGCTTAGTGTACAAATATATGTACACTCGTCTCAGTGACCGGGATCTCCCCCGCGTCCCCACCATCTATCTCTAATCATAACTCTATCAGTTATGCCAGTCAAAGCCTTTGGCTATCACATCAATCATCAAACAAGTTAGTTAAATATTATCAATAATATATAAATACTAACTCAACACATAATAAGTCTAGACAAACATTATATAGACCGATCATAAGTAATCAAATACTTCATATAGCTATGTACTCAGTAAAGTCCACACGTACTCACCTTAGCAATCTAGTGCTCCAACCGTATTCTTTCCGCCGGTTCCTTGCTCACAATTCATCCACTTCAATACTTCACCGAATGTCTAAAACAATTATCATAACAAGATTATCATCACAAACTACTACCAATGTGTTCATCTACCTCTAGATAACACCCATCAATCCATTTCCCCCAAATTTGGTGATTTACCAAACCCTAGGTTTAACCAACTCGTAAGATTCTTACAATTCATAACCATACACTTGTTTCCTTTGTTAATATACCATCTATTAAGTGTATACATCATTTATATCACCATAACCCATAACCCCAATAACTAGGGTTTCAACCCCAAGCTTCTAAATCCTTAGATCTAAAGCTACAACTACAAAGGATTGAAGATATACCTTAAATCTTCAACTAGGAGTGAATAATCACAAGATTTGATGAAGAAATCAGCTCCAAATGATGGTTTACACCCAAAATCGTCCACAAACTCGAGAGGAAGAGAAACTAGGGTTTTGTATCCATTAAATGACCAAGATCCCGACTTTAATGCCTGCAGCGACGAAGTTCGCGTCGCTATCTGCAGGATAGCGTCACTAAGTCTGTGCCTGCCATAATTCGCGACGGAGATAGCGTCGCTATCTCTGGCGCTATCTTGTCCAGACTCGTTTTCGCGACACATCTCCGACGCTATCTTGGGTCACTGTTTGAAAGCCATAAGATCGCGTCGCTATCTTCAAGATAGCGGCGCTATCTTGCCCTTATGCAGCAGGGCTGCAACTTTTGCTTCCCGCTTCGACCCGGTTTCGTCCATAACTTTCTCATACGGTCTCCAAAAGACACGAAACCAATTCCTACGTTCTTTAAACGATTTATCCTTATTTATCATATTTTTATATAATTTATTTATAAATTTCGGGTCGTTACAATGATTTGGGTTATAGTTGATCGTTTGACGAAGAGTGCACACTTCTTGGCTACTAGTGAGACCGCCTCACTTAGTAGATTGGCAAAATTATACATTGATGAAGTGGTATCCCGACATGGTATTCCGATTTCTATCGTGTCCGATAGGGATCCCCGTTTTGCTTCGAATTTTTGGAATAGCTTGCAACGAGAATTGGGGACGCGGGTGAATTTAAGTACCGCGTATCATCCCCAAACCGATGGGCACTCGGAGAGAACAATACAAACACTTGAAGATATGTTGCGGGCTTGTGTGTTGGAGTATGGTGGGTCGTGGGATTCCCACCTACCGTTGATCGAGTTTGCTTATAATAACTTGTATCACTCAAGTATTAAGATGCCACCGTACGAGATGTTGTACGGGCGTCGGTGCCGAACCCCGACGTGTTGGTTGGAAGCGGGTGAGAAACAATATGCGGGGCCCGATATTGTACAAATGACCGCGGATAAAGTTGCTATTGCTCGAGAAAAGTTGAAAGCCGCCCGTGACCGACAAAATATGTATGCCGATCCGAGACGTAGACCCGCTACGTTCTCGGAAAATGAGATGGTTTATTTGAAGGTTTCACCTTGGAAGGGTGTCATTCGTTTTGGTAAGCGAGGAAAGTTGGCCCCGAGATTTATTGGGCCGTTTCGAATTAGCAAAGTGGTGAATTCTCAATCGGTGACACTCGAGTTGCCCCCGGAGTTGTCGGCGATTCATAACATTTTCAATATTTGTTACTTGAGAAAGTGTAACATCGAAGATCCGAGCCAAATTCTTCCGGTGCATGAGTTGCGGGTTGATACGAAGAAGAGATTGGTCGAAGAACCGGTGGAGTTATTAGACCGAAAAGTAACGAAATTGAAAAAGAAACAGATTCCTATGGTTTTAGTAAAGTGGAAGCACAGTTTGGGTGCGGATATGACATGGGAGACCGAGACCGATATGCGGGAACGTTATCCCTCCTTATTTGATCGAGATGGGATTCCGGGGACGGAATCTTCTTAAGTGGGGGAGAGTTGTAACATCCCAAAACCCGGCCTAGTAGTTTATTGACCTTAAGGTATCTTATTAAATGGTTATCTGATTAAATGCTTAGTTAATTTAATTAGCCTGCTGTCTTTTGCGGTATTTTAACCAAGGGGTTAAAATACCCGACTTGTGTTATATTTGGAATGAAAACATGATTTCTATATATTTGGATTCCTTGTTAAATATCGTTTCCAGAAATGCTTTCGTTTTTAAAATTGGAGTCCGTTTGTTATTTTAAATAAATTAACTACGAAAGGGACTTTCAGACGGATACTGTTAAAGTGGAAAAAGGTGCAAGAGGGGCCCCACTCCCTCTTGCTTGGCCGGTGTAGGGAGAGAGGGAAACACCCTCTCTTCTCTTTTTCCCTCTTTCAAACATTATCTTCTCATTATTTACACTATTTCATTGAAAACTCCATCTTTTTCTCCCATACTTGTTCTTGAGCTCATCTTGTTGATCCTTGGTGCTAGAGTCCGAATTTCACACTCAAGTTTGTGTAGAAGGAGTCTAGAAGTAAGTCTCATCCTTTCCATGGTTTGTTCTTGGTGTTCTTGAGCTAGAGTTTGAACTAGGGTTTATGTAGCTTGATGATTTGTTGGTGAATCTTGTTATGGATGTTGTTTTATGTGTTTGTGCAAGCTTTTACATCATTTGTATGGTTGATTGTTGAAGGAAGACAAGATTTGGTGAAAATCACCTTCAACCTCCATTAATGGTGGAAGTTGAAGGTGGGTTTTGACAAACCTTGAATTTCTTGAGTTTTGGTTGGATAGAATTGTTTATTAGGTTGTGAAATCATGTTTGGTAGGTTATGGATGTTAAAATCCTAGTATTAATTAAATGGTGAAGTAATTTAACTAGTGTTTGGATGATTTTGTCAAAATGGTGATCTAGTGATTATACAAGTATGTTACTTGGAATTGTGATAGTTGTCAACTTGGTGGAATTGTTAAATGATTGTGAATTGCTAGTTGAAAGGTTTATTGCTAGTGATGGAAATGTGGAAGTGTTAGGATCATGTTCGGGTTTTTGGCCCGTTTGGGTCAACTAGTTGTGAATAATTGCTAAATGGTCAAAATGGTCTATTGCATTGATAAAGGAATGGTGCTAGTTGGAAGTGTCATAAAATGTGCATTTTATGAGTCTTGTGTAGTTAGTTGTTGAAATTGATGATTTTGACAATTCGGTGGATTATCACTAACTCGGTTTATTGTTGACAGGAACCGGGAAGGATACTCAGTGATACTAGCTCACTGAGTTAAGGAATCGGAAGTTGAAAGGTGAGTGGATTCGACCTACAACTCGGGTTTCGGTTATTTGTCGTTTGGTATTGGTTTGTTGGTGAAAAATGCAGGAAATTACCAGACGTGGAGAGTTCACGACGCGAACTTTAGTTCGCGATCGTGAAGTAGCTCCAGAGAATTTGGTTGGTCGTCGCGAAGTAGTTCACGTCCGAGTTCCCGACGCGAATCCTAGTTCGCGATCGCGAACTAGAGTTCGCGATTGGGAACTCAGTTGTGACGTTTTTCGCGGTGTTTTTCGTTGCTAGTCTACTTGTTATGTATGCCTAGTGTTAGGGAATACCATACATGACTATGTGCACAATCGGGATGAGGTCAGTGTCGGATGGATAACGGCTGGGCACAGTGTATCGACTAATAGGGTATCCGACCTTACCTGTATGCGTTACATGGTTAAGGGGAGGGAGTTGCCCGGGTGTTGGATACAGAATGCTATCGGTTACCGTGGTTTTGGTCGGCCATGGTTTAAGGCCCGCAAAGCCGCCGATCCTCTCAAATAAGTGATTACCTAACCGGAGATGTTCTTTAACTTCCGTGTTTAAGTGTTTAGTGTAGTTGGTAATGTTAGGAATTCATTCACTTAGCTTTTGTGCTAATCCCTCCCTTATTGACACATTTCAGGTTGGATGGCTTGAACGAGTCGGGCTTGGACGGGAAGTTTGACCATGCTTAAATTATGTTTTGTAAAATGAGCCGTGTTTAGTAATACCGTCTTTTTAACTAACTTTGGTTGTAATATTTTGTGGGACCACGTTTTGTAAACTTAACTAACTAGATGCTTCCGTACTTAGACTAATATTTAATTGTCTTTCAAAAAAAAATGCGGTGTTACAAATTAACCACCTGCAATTTGAAGCCCACATTAATCATATTATAAGAAGCAGATCAGATCGATATGCTGCAACAAAAAGGAATATTTATACCAATTTATTTAACTATATTCCTAAATTCAATTAAAAGTAGCAAAAAGAAACGAAGAAGATTCAAAATTCAGTAACCAAAAATAGGTAGAACATATTTGAATTAATTAAATTCATAAGAACTCAGTTAAAATCTGTTGACAATGAGATAGACAATAACAGCAGTCAAGAATAAAATTCAAATAAGATTTAAAAAAAAAAAGTGCAATTGTGGTTCTCCTGTTGTTTGTAAATACGTTAGAATAAAATAGGCATAATTGATATTACAAATTCAATATTTGCATATTTTTAACTGATATTCAATGGTAGGATGACAGATCTGACTCACGCATGAAAATCAATACACAAACAAGACATTTAAAATTCAAAAATTCCAAATAAGACACTTTAACAAGATGAATTTTTTAGACATAATATGTTTTTCGTTGCATTCCTTAATGATGCTAAACAAATATTTGGTATTGATTCCAATTGGTGTTTTAATGGAAGGAAACAAATAACCATCTAATATATAGAACACCTGCAATTTGATGACTAATTAACCACCTGCAATTTGAAGCCCACATTAATCATATTATAAGAAGCAGATCAGATCGATATGCTGCAACAAAAAGGAATATTTATACCAATTTATTTAACTATATTCCTAAATTCAATTAAAAGTAGCAAACAGAAACGAAGAAGATTCAAAATTCAGTAACCAAAAATAGGTAGAAGATATTTGAATTAATTAAATTCATAAGAACTCAGTTAAAATCTGTTGACAATCCAAAAGAAGCCCATTTTATCAATAAAAACGAAAGTACTCAAAAGTATTTAACATTTACTAAACAAAATAAACATGGTACGGATATCTAATCGAATTTGTTTCCAGTGGTATAAAAAATGCTATAAATTCACGCAAAATACATATTCTTAGTTGCAATCAACAACAAACAAAAAAAGATCCAAACATTGTATGAGAAATTCGTTTAGCAACAAAGCGTTTAGGATTAGAACAAGTAAAATCAATTAGATTAGCAATTCGTAAAACAAATGAAAACGACATACCAAGACCTACGTTCTAAACTATCGATCATGAATATCTTAACATTCATCCCTTTTCTATGCAAATGAGAAAATCTAACAAATTAGGTTGAGAATCTGTGCAACCGTCTCGAGAAACGTTGGATTATCTATCGAAAGAGAAGAATTTCAATTGGTCTTGAAAAATTAAATCCATGAATGGTTCGGTTGAATGTTGCAGTTGACAATTGGGTTTGTAAAATCATATCATATCATATCGTAATCACCAAAATGGAATCAACGATTAGAGGAAGTTGATACTTTGGGAGGATTTATAGTTTGTGAAAGGTTGCGACGGAAGGTGAAGAGTGAATACGATTATTCGAGGCACCGGTTGGGGAAGTAAATTGGTAACGGAAGTAAATTGGGGGAGACGGTTGATAAGGGATAGTGCTTAAATTAATGTATGGACAAATTTACCCCTATCCTCTAAATGCTTATATAAGGAGTATAGATACATATATGTATATTTTACGAAAATGCATTGTTTTTTCAACTTCTTTAAATAAGGAAACTTTTCTATTGATCCATATTCCATACCCAATAGATTTAGAGACTTAACCAATTTAGTTTGGAAATTGGTATATTTTGACAGAGCAATAACTTATATATTTTAAATCTACCTTTGTTTGGTTTTAAACTTCGTATGTGAATTTTCATAATAAAATTTGGTTTTGTTTTGAATATAAGTATGCTTCATATGAAATTTTTACGTGTTGCAGGACCTGGCTGAATAATGCTGTTGTGCAAATATTGTGTTCTTGTAAAGTAACATGAAGATCGAACGTGCAGTGGTTTATATAAGACCAATGAAAAATTATCGTTTACATTGGTGTGGAGTGCAAAAAATCAAGGTATGTTTACATCTGCATAAAACTTTCCCGGGTATTTTTTATTTTCAAAAAATAAATAATAATTAACATGCATCTCTAATAACATATGATTGGATGCTAGCAAATCAACACACTTTTTACATGTGAAAAAAATAGTAGTGACATGAGCACGGTCCAGAAACCGAACCGAAACCGAACCGATTACATGTTTTCGGTTTTGGTTCGGTCCGGTTTCTGTTCAGTTTCGGGCGATTTTTTTTAGCCTAAATGCTCATTCTATCCAACGACCGAACTAAACCGAAACTGATAAAATCGAAAATGCTGAATTTTCAAAACGGAAAACCGAACCAATTACATATTATCGGTTTCGGTTCGGTTGGTTTTCGGTTCCTTTCGGTTTTTTTATCCAAATGCTCACCCCTAGTATTAAATGCCATAAAATCCAAAAAAAAAATACTCAAGCACCATATTGAACCGGTATAAAGTTATCAGTTTGCGCACCATACCAAATTTGAAACCTACAAAACTAAAATTATACACACTAACATTATTTGTAGGAATCTTTGTTAATGGTTTATTTTAAGTTTTGAAGATGTCACGACACTCCATTAAAAAATTTCTAGGTTTAAAGTTGAGCTAGATTTTAAAATATCTATGTCTATATCTATAATAAAGCAAAGTTTTTTTGAATTCTTAAATCATGATTTGTCATCTCATAAATGCCAACCTGGAAGTCCAGGTCACTGTATGAGAAAGGCTCGTGTGATAGGTTAGGAAACCTAAATAACGCTTTTACATTTATGGCATGGATTAAAGGCTTTGCCGTTGATGATGCCTTGATTTCAGGCAAACTCTTTCTTCTTACCAATTATATACTAGCAATTTAGCAGGCAAAACCTACTACACCACCTTCTTCTCTTCGTCTAATTGATTCTTCACTCCTGCTGCATCAAGGACATCTATCTATACCGATGGGGTTACTACTTACAAGTTACAACCCTAATTTTCATCGCAATTTAAATCATCGCGTCTCTTTACGCTCGAATTTGTTGCAACAAATGACTTTCTGCTAATCGATCTATAAATTCGATGTAAGTGTGTTTAGTTTGATTATTTGATTGGGATTTGTTTATGGATTTCTTTATTGTTGTATTTATTTCTTACTATACATCAAGCAATTTGAATTTAGGGTTTTTGAGATTTTCCTTCCGCATATTGATTGTGTTTCAAATTAGAACTTAATTTATTCTTGCGTTTATCAATGTTTAACTCATTCTGTTTAATTTTGTTGAATTTTTTCGTAATTAGATGCTTGAATTGACTTAATTTCGTAGCAAATTCAATTATAGAAATTTATGCGTAGTCGTGAAGTCAATCTCAACCCTCTGTTTCTCTGCGTCTTCTGCGCCATGGTTCTAGGCGCTTCTCTCCTTTTGGATTGGAGTTTGGAAGGTCAAATAATATATCTATTCTTGCATTTATCAACAATTAACTCTTTCTTTTTATTCCTTAATTAGGTGTTTGAATTGACTTCGATTGTATCAAATTCCGTTATGGAAATTTATGTGTGTAATGAAGTCAATTTCTACCCGTTTATGTGGAAACGTCTCAGTTTCAAATTTGAACCCATTAATGTGAATATTGAAAGTGTATTTACTTTTAATCATCTCTCTTAGAATATGTAATTTGTTTAAATAGTTTTAATTTTGTATTTCTTAGAACAAATAATATTGAAAGTGTATTTCTAATGGTACATAGAAATCAATTTAAGTCTAATGGGTCGGGCGTGTTAACTAAAAGGGAGCAGGTCAAAACAATTTGGAAGTTATGTTTAGACAATATTATTTATTACTTTTCAAACAATTACTAACTTTTGTTTGTACGATGCAAAGTATATTTAATCAAATGAGTTGATGTACAAGAACAAAATCACCAAGGTTTCTCAATTATAAAGTTGGTACTTTTTAAAACACTTTAAGTAATAGAACCTATTGGTCAATCTAATTGGTAATTATATAATTACATTATATTTAATCTTTGATTCATGGGTTTTGGAGCTTCCGTTGTGTAAGGGAATGTGCATATAGTTCATAATCATATCATTGCCAACATGAAACTGAGAGGTCAGTTTCTGAAATATTTTACTTATGATATACTATTCTTTAGTACACAATTGTATCATGTTGAATGTTTTGCATTATTTTTTTATAGGTGTTTCCTTATTTAATTGCCATTTTTATTAACTTTTATTGCAGAGATTAAGTTCAAAAATCTATTATGAGATACTATTTGGTGGTCAGCTAGGTACCAAACCTTATAATTTGTTGCAGAGACCCATTTGACCCGAAACACTTTTATCCAATAATATTAACCTTTTATGAATAATTAACGTATAACATATGTTTTTAGAAATTATATTATTACCGTTTGAATTGGGTATGGGCTGAAACGACCATTTTTAGTACCAGATGAAACCGGCCTGCTTGATTTTTAAACAATTTATGAAATCTATTACTAACAAGAATCATACGAAGTATTATTTTAATAAAATGTTTTATGAATTAAAAATACACTCCGGGCAACATTCAACCCATTTGAGCCGTTTCCTTTTAAGCTATATTTGTATTTAATCTGTTATTTATATTTTTAGTTGGTTTTGTTGATAAGCATTTGTGTGTACAGGATGTGGTCTTACTTCAAAGATTCTACCGAATCCCGCTCTTTCTACTGAAGCTGAACATGTAACTAAAAAATGGCAACTTTTATCTGTTTTTTAATAACAGTTTTATTTTAATCAAGCAGCCACCAA
Organism: Calendula officinalis; assembly: GCA_963853835.1. Lineage (NCBI taxonomy): Eukaryota > Viridiplantae > Streptophyta > Magnoliopsida > Asterales > Asteraceae > Calendula > Calendula officinalis. The sequence goes on from OY970828.1 coordinate 33,876,168, forward strand.
TAAACTCATCTTGGTTTGGGAATGTAGGAAATCTCACGTGTATCACGAATAATATCACATAATTGGGAAACACCGATTGTTGCATTCAGAAGCATATTCAGGTGTGTAGTTATTTTCTAAAGTGGCTTATTTTGTATTTTTATTTTTTCTCTAATGTTCACATTAACTGGATCTGGATGCTGGTTGCTTAAACTTTCTTGAATTTTATATTAATTTTTAATAATGCACGTCCTTATTTGAAGGTTTTCTGTTATTAGGCAACTAACGAGTGGAATGAGTGGCAAACTACAGTTCTGCAAGAACGTAACTTGGTTAAAAACGTGTAGCGATGGGGATCGGCTTGCGGGTAAGTCTACAAAGCATCTTATTGAAAAGTTGTATTTAAATTACTGAATAATAAATAATTGAATTTATGTTTGGATAATTCAGTCGGTCAAGTGCACTAGACGATAGAAATAGGTATACCAATGAAGATGATATTACATTGATATACATGATATATATTTTGATGTTGCTACTTTAGCAAATAATTTAAGTCATTTAGGTACCACATATATGACAACGATGAAGCTGAAGAGGTATTTTGAAGCATGGTAATTTGAATATAATGTTTTGAAGCATGATAATTTGAATATAATGTTGATTGTAAATTTTGAGTAGATACCCATACTAATGGGTCATGAGTTGATCCAATTTCGTGTATATACCCATATATATTATATAGATAGATATGATATTTTAGCCTTTTTTACTATTGATATCTGCTTTTGTGTTTTTCGTTCTAAACAGATTAATTTTATGTACATGTCAAACGGGTTACTCCCATCGACACTTTTAAGGCCAATTTTCTTTTCTTTTTTCTTATTTGACCCATTATTAACAAACTCAAATCCAAATTGCTCTAAATTTTCAATAAACAAAGTATTTTTAGTAAAGTAAAAGATCATCAAAATTATGAAAATTTTTATAACCGAGTTAATTTTATTATCTTTACTATATTATAAAGAGTTTAACCCTTTCAAAATTAGCAGGACTGAAAATTCAGCCAACACACTTGCTAATTATGGAATTATAATCTTTTTGTAAAAAAACCAGCCAGGAATCGAACACGAAACCTCCTGCTCAAATAACCACAGCACAACCGCTCTCAAATAACCACAGCACAACCGCTGGGACAAGCCTGCGGCTGCGTTATTTATCCAAACCGAAATTATATATGCTGCAATAAAACGGGTTAAGCCCACCAGTGATAAAAAGCCCTTTTGGCCCATCTGCGCAAAACCCTTGGCCCGTCCCCTTTAATTTGTCCGTGACCCATATCCGCTCAAAACATACCCGGCTTCAACACAACGTCTGTTCGTTCACCGGGACTCTTTGTTTCAGTCTCTTCATTACCGTCTCTTCGTTTCATCCTCTCGATTCTTGAACCATCATGATTATCTCTGTGCAAATCACTATAAATACAACCTATAATTTCTCCAATTTCATATGCCGCTCAACCTACTTATAATTAAGGTATCTGTTTCATACGCTTATTGATTCAATTTTTATATACAGTTTCATATAATTACATATTTTTCCATTTGATGATTCAATTACCAGTGTAAGTTTATTGGATTCTTCTCGAGCAAGGAAAATGGTGTTTTTTTTATGCTTCCAATATTAACCAAATGCTCAGATCTTGGTTGTAACTATGGTGTGATACTGATTCCGAAAGGACTTGCTGATTTCATTCTTGAGGTAATAACATGTCATTTGTAATAGAATTTTTCTTTGTAAATCTATGATTATGATTCATGGTTTGATGTTTTTTATAGAAGCAAGAACTTATTGCTGAATTAAATGAAATTCTGGCCCATGAAATTGTAGATGAAAGTGGAGGTTAAAGACACAAACTTGTTCAACAATCGCTGCAGTATTTTAAGTTGCAGCCTCCAGCAATCTAAGATCAAATGTTGCTTGAAAGAAATCCTATTAGAAATGTCCAGTATTATTATTAATTAAAAAAGATTATTTATTAATCAATGTTGATGTTATGAATTTGCATGACTCTGGGTCTTTAAACTAAAAACAGGGAGAATTTTTGTAATATACTCTTTATTTAAATGTTTTTGTTGGAGACAGATCTTACCAACAGTTTGTTCATACATCTTTTAAAAAATCTGTTTTTCAATGTGAGGCATTCGTAAGAGAAATTATTCTTTGATTGTGCATGAAAATAAGACGTCTTACACATTTAATTTCTTGAAGTGCACTTCTACTGGTAGGTGTCTTAAAACTGGCTCACATAGTAGGGAATTTACAAATTGAACTCTTCTCGTGGCTAGGCATCGCTTAAGATGGATGGTTGATATCGACGGATTTATACATGTTTAAATCCGTCAATATTGTATTTTTTAGGCTTGATTTATAGTAAAAATAAGTGTTTATGCCTAATTTATGATGTTGTTGATAAAATGCAGGTCAAAAGTCCAAATTATAGAAGAAAAGGGCCAAAAACGTAAAAATTCAGCAAATTCCGAAATTCAGACATGCTCGAGCGGCGCGAGCAGGTTCCTGTCGCACCCCGTGGCGCGCGAGTGTCCCTCTGTCGAGCGCGCGAGAGACCCCTGGTCGAGTGCTCGAGCAAAACGAAAATAAGGGTATTTAAGCTAAAATTCAGCCATTTTTTTGGGGATCTTTTGGCAGCCGATTTTTGACCTAGGAGCAGCTGTGGTGCACGAATTCAAGGGGTTTCAAGATCAAGATCTTCAATTCCATTCATATATTTCGGTTCTTAATCATTATTAATCAAATTATGTTTGTTCTATTGAATTCTTACGTTTATTTTGCGATGTTTAGCATGTCTATGTGCTAATCATTTATATTCACTATGATTAGATGAAATCTAGGCTTTAGGTTTGGTATTTTTAGGATTTTAACATTGGGTTTGAACACTTGTTTATTTATATCAAAGATCCTTTCGGTTAATTCTTGAATTTTTGATTGTTTTAACTATTGATTATTAATTATTTTGTTGAGTGACCACTAGCATTTATAGTTAATAATTATTTCAACTTTTCACCCCGGTGACGTAGTTGGCAATCCACTAGATCTAGGGATTTGAGTTTAAGCATCAAATAACTTAGGTGAAACCGAAAGTCTAATCTTAGTAACGACCGAATTCGAGATTAGAAGGCGACGGAAATCCGGGCCTAGATATAATTAACAAGCCGAAGTGTGACCATAGTATGATTCTTTAGGAAAACACTTCTTAGGAATGATAACACGGCCATTGTAGGAAGCTAGAGACCACAGCTTACCTGACTTCTAGAACACCAATTAAATCGGAACTTAACCAACCAAACCTAGAACTAGATGGAATCGATCATAGTGAATATTCCCTCTCATATTTGAACACAGTTTTACTACTTTGTCAATTTGTCTTAGTTTTCAAAAGCTCAATTTACTTTTAATCAGTTTCTTCATTTAATTAGTTTAAAAACAAAAACCCCTACTTTATGCATTCATTTAGATTAATTCATTAGTTTTAGACTATTTGGTCGGCTTAACTGTTCCCTGCGGAAACGAACACCCGAATTACTTACCTGAACTATATTGCTCACGATTAGGTCATACTTGCCTAAGAGTGTGGTAATCTAGAGAAGGCGTATTTTAGGTTATTATTTTATAACTAGTTTTCACACATCAAGTTTTTGGCGCCGCTGCCGGGGAGCAGTTGCCTGATTAGTTATCTAAAACTAATCTTTTAATCGATCCTTGTCTAGGGATTTATTCGTGGACAAGTTTATTTTAAGTTGTTGAATTACTTTATTGATTGTGTTAAACAGTTGCGTTTTTAACAATTGCTTTGAGTTTTGCAGGTGTATGACCCGTAGCTCTGACTCTGATCCGATATCACCGTATTCTGAGCCAGAGAGACTTCTTCGCCAGCGACGTAGAGCAGTTTTAGCAGCGCAATACCTAGACTCGATCAATTTTCAAGTTGTTGAAAATCCCATTTTCGATATGGGAGATCAACCACCACCAGAGCAACCCATGTGGAGTACTAGGCAGACAGCACCAACTGCCCCTACTCCATCCATCACAGTTCCCGAACTGAACAATATAAATTTCGAGATTAAAGGACAATTCCTTAGTATGGTGCGGGATCTGAACTTCGATGGCAGATTATGCAATGATCCCAACAGACATCTCGAAAATTTTTTGGAAATTTGTGAGCTGTTTAAACAACGAGACGTAACGTTGGATGCCATGAGACTAAGATTGTTTCCTTTCAGTTTAACTGGGGATGCACGAGATTGGGTTAAATCGTTAGAGCCAGGCTCTATTACGACTTGGGATGAACTCCGAAGTCGCTTTATTACACGTTATTTTTCACCAGCTAAGGCTGACAAACTAAAAACTGACATTATGGCTTTTATGCAGGATACAGGTGAAAAGATAACAGAAGCTTGGGAGAGATTAAAAAGCCTACTGAGGAAGTGCCCAAATCACGGTTTCGAGAAAAATAACATAGTACACATTTTTTATAGGGGACTAGATCATACATCTCGTTCTCTACTCGATTCATCAAGTGGTGGGCTATTCATGTACAAAACCCCAACTCAAGCATACCAACTTCTCGAAGACATCTCTATGAACAGTCTAGAATGGACATCTGACAGACGAATCGGGCAGAATCAAGCCTCTCTGAATGCAGTTGATGATCGACGAAATGATGAAGTGGCCGCAATAAAGAACAACCAACAGGTATTTGAACGAAAATTAGATAAAATAACAAGTTGTTTACATGCCATACAGGTTGGATGTGATAAATGTAGAGGACCACATCTCACTAAAGATTGCCAACAACATCAACCGATGATGTCTGCGGAAGAAGAGTTGAACTACATCAACAATGGGTACCGAGGTAATTATCAAGGAGGAAATCAGGGGTATAACAACAGCAATCAGGGGTACAATAACAACAGAGGTTATAACAACAATAACCAAAACAATAACTATCCCCCGAGAAACTCGAACCCCCCTGGTTTCCAACGTGATAATCAAACAAACCAACCACCTCGAGAGAATGCTGCAGGTCAAGGATCAAAGTCATCAATGGAACTCATGCTCGAAAAATTTATAGAAAAACATGACAAGAAAGCTGAGGAACAAGATCAGATTAACAGAAATCAGCAAGCAGCAATTCAAAGCTTAGAAAGAAATATGGGTAGGATGGCTGAGGCATTACAAGAACGACCGCAAGGCAGTCTACCACCCAGAACAGAGGACAACCCGAAAAGGGGATTTGAAAATGTTAAAGCTATCACTACTCGAAGTGGTAAAACGGTAAGTTCACCTGTAATAAATACTAACGAAAATTCTTCTGATGTACAGGTTAATGAGGAGACTCCAGCTGATGAAGAGGAGAGGGCCATGCAAAAGGTTGAAACACCAACCGAGCCAGAAAAGACAAAACCGAAGGAAACGCACAAGTCCAACAAAACAGATACAACAAATTCCTACACACCGAAGGTCCCCTTTCCTCAACGTTTGAGGAAAGAAAAGCTTAAGGAAAAATATGGTAAGTTTGTTGAAATGATTAAACAGGTGCGCATTAACGTTCCTTTGGTTGACATGTTAGCAGGGATGCCAAACTACGGGAAATTCATCAAGGACTTGGTCTCAAGCAAGGAGCACACGGAGGAGGTGTCGTCAGCAATATTAAGCGAGGAATGCTCAGCTATCCTCCAACCAAACATACCTCCAAAGAAGGGTGATCCAGGGAGTTTTATAATCCCTTGTCTCATAGATAATTTACCACCCTGTAAGGCGCTAGCTGATTTAGGAGCTAGCATAAGCTTGATGCCCTTGTCCTTGTTCCTTAAATTAGGAATAACAGACCTTAGACCGACTAGGATGACTGTTAGATTAGCAGACCTATCGCTTACATACCCCGTGGGCATAGCGGAAAACGTTCTAGTTAAGGTCGATAGGTTCATATTTCCCGCTGATTTTGTTATCTTAGATATCCCGGAAGAGCCAAATGTCCCTCTCATTTTAGGGAGACCCTTTCTGAACACTGCCAGTGCCATAATCTTGGTTGCTGAACAACAGCTTAGTCTAGGTGTCGGGAATGACCGAGTCACTTTCTCCATTGAGAAAGCGATGAAGCATACCTCTGCCTCCGATGACACGTGCAATTTCATCGACATCATCGATGTGTGCATGGAGGAGGAAATTACTTCATTTCTAGATCTAGATTGCGATGACATCACTACCTATGGTGATGTCACTCTAGACTCTCCCGAATCTATCCAAGATCTCTCAGAGCTCGAGGAATTACTTCACCTTGATGAAGATGATTCGGAAGAAAATGAAGATGATTTTGAGAAATTCGATCCTGAACAAAATCTCCGAATCAAAACATCTTTAGAGGACCCTCCTTCACTAGAACTTAAACCGTTACCTGGCCATCTGGAATATGCTTTCTTACAAGGAGAATCTGAACTGCCAGTCATCATATCTTCGAACCTATCCTATACTGAAAAAACCCAATTAGTAACAATCTTGAAATCTCACAAACGGGCTCTTGCCTGGAAAACCGCGGACATACCGAGAATCAACCCTGTTTTTTGTACACACAAAATCCTCATGGAGGACAACTTCAAGCCAAGTGTACAAAGACAAAGGAGGTTGAACCCGAATATGAAAGATGTGGTCAAGAAGGAGGTTTTAAAACTACTTGATGCAGGTCTCATCTACCCCATCTCAGATAGTCCATGGGTGAGTCCGGTCCAAGTGGTTCCGAAAAAAGGAGGGATGACAGTTGTCCGTAACGATAAGAACGAACTTGTTCCAACTCGAACTGTCACGGGATGACGAGTGTGCATTGACTACCGAAAACTCAATGATGCAACTCGCAAGGATCATTTTCCTCTGCCTTTCATTGATCAAATGTTAGAGAGACTAGCCGGAAATAACTTTTATTGTTTCTTGGACGGTTTCTCTGGCTACTTCCAAATCCCCATCGATCCCGAGGACCAAGAAAAAACCACCTTCACATGTCCGTTCGGTACCTTTGCATATAGAAGGATGCCATTTGGGTTGTGCAACGCGCCTGCTACATTTCAGCGTTGCATGACATCCATCTTCCAAGACATGATCGGGGATTGTATGGAAGTTTTTATGGACGATTTTTCAGTCTTTGGAAACTCCTTTGATTCATGTCTTGCGAGTCTCGAGAGAGTCCTTATTAGGTGCGAGAATTCCCATCTTGTGCTTAATTGGGAAAAGTGTCACTTTATGGTGCGTGAAGGCATCGTATTGGGGCATAAGATCTCCAAAGAAGGGTTGGAGGTCGATAAATCTAAAATCGACGTTATTGCTAAACTCCCTCCACCCTCAAATGTCAAAGCAGTGAGGAGCTTTCTCGGTCATGCGGGGTTTTACCGTAGGTTTATCAAGGATTTTTCCAAGATAACCCGACCCATGACTCATCTTCTTGAGAAGGACACACCCTTCGTGTTTGATCCCGAGTGTGTGGAGGCCTTCAATCTTTTGAAAGACCGTCTCACTAATGCTCCTATCATGGTATCCCCCGATTGGGATTTACCATTCGAACTCATGTGTGATGCGAGTGACTACGCACTCGGTGCGGTGTTGGGACAGCGTGTGAACAATCACTTCCAACCGATATACTACGCTAGTCGAACACTCACCGGTGCTCAAGCGAATTACACCACCACCGAAAAAGAGCTTTTAGCTGTGGTATTCGCTTTTGACAAATTCCGTCCTTATCTGGTTTTATCTAAAACCATTGTCTATACGGATCAGTCTGCATTGAAGTATCTCTTCGCCAAGCAAGATGCTAAACCGAGACTCATTCGTTGGATTCTTCTCCTACAAGAATTCGACATTGAGATCAAGGATAAAAAAGGGGCGGAGAACCTTGCTGCGGATCATTTATCCCGTCTCGAGAACCCTCACCTTGAGGAGTTTAATGAGAATGAGATTAATGATACCTTTCCCGAAGAATTTCTCGAGGCCGTCAATGCTTTACAAGACACCGAGGAAGATGACCCATGGTTCGCCGACTTTGCAAATTATCTAGCGGCGGGTGTTCTTGTGAAAGGAATGACCCATCAACAAAAGGGGAAGTTCTTTTCTGATCTTAAGCATTATCATTGGGAATCCCCATATCTTTTCCGAGTCGGTGCTGATTTCATGCATAGACGTTGTGTCGCCGGTGATCAAGCAAAAGACATTCTCAACGAATGTCATAAAGGACCTACCGGGGGTCACTTCGGTCCAAACTACACCGCTCGAAAAGTGTTGGATGCGGGATTCTATTGGCCTACCATCTTTAAAGATGCTTACACTTTGGTCAAGACATGTGATGCATGTCAACAAACCGGAAGCATCTCCAAACGGGATGAAATGCCCCAACATGGCATCCAAGTTTGTGAGATATTCGACGTGTGGGGCATCGACTTCATGGGACCATTCCCGAGTTCTCACGGCAAAAAGTACATACTTGTGGCGGTTGACTACGTCTCTAAATGGGCCGAGGCCAAAGCATTACCAACTAATGATGCCCGAGTTGTAGTTAATTTCGTGAGGACCTTATTTTGTCGTTTCGGATGCCCAAGGGCTCTTATTAGCGATCGTGGCACTCACTTTGCAAATCATCTTATGGAGAAAACTCTCCAACGATATGGTGTTCACCATCGGTTCTCAACGGCTTATCACCCACAAACGAGTGGTCAAGTTGAGAACACTAATAGAGCCTTGAAAAGAATTCTTGAAAAATCCATTGTGAAAAATCCCAAGACGTGGTCTCAACGTCTTGATGACGCTTTATGGGCATTCCGAACCGCCTTTAAAACCCCTATCGGATGCACACCATACCGAATGGTGTACGGAAAAGCTTGTCACCTTCCTTTTGAAATTGAACATAAAGCATACTGGGCTATCAAGGAATGTAACATGGATGCTATCTTAGGAGGGACGGAAAGACGACAACAACTCAACGAGCTCGATGAAGAAAGATTCCATGCTTATGAGAACTCCCGGATTTACAAGGAAAGGAGTAAACATTGGCATGACATGAGGTTGAGAATTCGTAAGTATTTCGAGGCGGGTGATAAGGTTTTGATATATCAATCTCGATATAAGTTTTCGCCTGGAAAACTAAAGTCAAAATGGGTTGGTCCGTACACAGTTGTCAAACAGCACCCATCGGGATATGTCGACCTTGTTACCGAGAAGGGTGGTCATTTTAGCGTAAATGGTCACCGCCTTAAACAATACTACGAAGGAATGGATGAAGAAGAGAAAGAAGGAGAGGTTGTGCATTTCGCCTCGATGAAGACACGCAAGTAAGAAGAGCAACACCGAGTCAAGCTCTAGACTCGTAAATCCATGAAGCGCTTCTCGGGAGGCAACCCGTGGTTTTAATATTTTTTCTCCATTTTATTTCAGCATTTTAGATTTAATTAAAAAAAAAAAAAAAAATCGTTTTTTGTTTCAGAGATTGTCGAGTTCGCGACAGTTCTGTCGCTCCGCGCGACCAGGTCAGAAAAAACTTCTTCAAAAACAGAAGACCCTTCGCGTCCGGGAGCATATCGTCGAGCCGCGCGACATCCTCTGGGGATTCTGTCGCGTTTCCGAACCCCTCGAGCCTCTGCGTGTCGCGCGCGCATGCTGTCCGAGCCAAACCCTCGTTCCGTTTCCAGAGTGTGTCGCGTCCGCGACCACCTACCCGCCGCGTGCGCGTGTAGCCCGAGCAAATCCTCGATCCGGATCAGCGTCTGTCGCGCCCTCGACTCCCGCCTTGTCGCGTCCCGTGTTCGATAGGGCTTAAATCCCTTCTCTCGATCTCTGTCGCGTCCATAACCCAAAAACCCTAAGCCATCGTAATATTTTTTTTTTCTTTCTTTTCCCGTTCGATTCCACCACCGAAAATCAACCATTCCAGCCCTAAATTCCGGCGAACCCTTTTCGTTTTCTTCAATAAAATGGCGTCCAAGGTTCGTCATCTCTGTTTTTCGTCGTTTAATTTTATTTTAGAGGTAGAAATCTGATTTTGTTAGGGTTCTTGACCTAAGTCCGAAAATTTGAAATTTTTTCAAATTGTTTAAGTTGTGCTTGTAGTTCTTGATTGGTTGAAGTGATAAGCCGTACTATAGTCGAATTTGTACTGTATCTTGGGTTCAAATCCGAATTTTTAAACTCAAATTGATTTTTGGGAAGAAACTTCATGAACTAGGGTAGAACTTGACCCAAAAATCCGAAAATCATGTAGTTTAGGGCTTACAAATCACCACATTATGATATACAACTGATTTTAATAGAATGAGTAGCAATACTAGTTCAATTTTATACAATGTAGCTAAATTTTCATCTTTACGTATGGTTTTTGATCTTAAAACACAAATGTTAACAATTTGATGGAAATTTTTTTTTATTGTTAAACACAATTTTAAGTGAAATTTATATGAACTTCAACGTAGAATTAATTTTTAAATGTTACATTAAACCACACTTAGTTAAACACAATTGTATAATTATGTTTATAACTAAGTGTGGGTAAGGGAAAACGGTATTATAAACTAGTTTATATCTTTTATCGACTCCCTTAATTGTTTTGAAAATATATAACACTTCTAATTAATTATTAATTAATTTTTAATTAAAAATTAATTAAATCTATAAAAATTGAATACGTAGACTCGATAAAAATTTGATAATCGGTGAGAATATTCATCCGGCCTTGTGCTCCCGACAAGTACGCCCGAGGGGTCCTTCAAACCTAGCATTCTAAGGTCAACTGATCTGGACATGTTGGTCGAAAGTCTTTTACGCGGGTTCACAATGTAAGCTGAGGTTCAAATCGATTCTTGAATAAATACCCAATTAAATACTTAGGGAGAACAATTAGCCGACCTTGGGTTCCCGACAAGTAAGCTCGCGGGGTCCTTTAAACCTAGCATACTAAGGTCAACTGATCTGGATATGTTGGCTGAAAGTCTTTTACGCGGGTGCTCAATGAAAGTTGTGGTTCTCTCTTCCAAACAAATAAAATAAATAAATTAATAAACATGCAAAGCATGTATGAAAGAAACAAAATTAAATAAATAAAACAAATAAACATGCAAAGCATGAATAAATAAATAAAGCAAATAAGCTTTGAAATGAATAAATAAACTAGATTTTCTTCTTTTAACCTTACTAATTGGGTAATTTTCATAAAGATGGTATTTATAGGTTATACAAGGGTGGATTAGGATCTAAGTTAAAAGTAGTATGATTAGCATAGTTAAAGATTTGATTAGATTTGTGAAAAGTTAGCTAATGTCTTACACAAACTTGGGCATAAAATATAGTGAAGATTTTAACTGCTAAATTGGACTAGGTTATGAAAATTATTGTATTTCTATAAATGAAATTGAGAAAAGTGTCTATTGTGTTAATTCATTCTCTAGTTAATTAATTTTTCTTATGATGATTTGCTTGAGGACAAGCAATGTTCAAGTGTGGGCATCTTGATATCGACGGATTTATACATGTTTAAATCCATCAATATTGTATTTTTTAGGCTGGATTTATAGTAAAAATAAGTGTTTATGCCTAATTTATGATGTTGTTGATAAAATGCAGGTCAAAAGTCCAAATTATAGAAGAAAAGGGCCAAAAACGTAAAAATTCAGCAAATTCCGAAATTCAGACATGCTCGAGCGGCGCGAGCAGGCCCCTGTCGCACCCCGTGGCGCGCGAGTGTCCCTCTGTCGAGCGCGCGAGAGACCCCTGGTCGAGTGCTCGAGCAAAACGAAAATAAGGGTATTTAAGCTAAAATTCAGCCATTTTTTTGGGGATCTTTTGGCAGCCGATTTTTGACCTAGGAGCAGCTGTGGTGCACGAATTCAAGGGGTTTCAAGATCAAGATCTTCAATTCCATTCATATATTTCGGTTCTTAATCATTATTAATCAAATTATGTTTGTTCTATTGAATTCTTACGTTTATTTTGCGATGTTTAGCATGTCTATGTGCTAATCATTTATATTCACTATGATTAGATGAAATCTAGGCTTTAGGTTTGGTATTTTTAGGATTTTAACATTGGGTTTGAACACTTGTTTATTTATATCAAAGATCCTTTCGGTTAATTCTTGAATTTTTGATTGTTTTAACTATTGATTATTAATTATTTTGTTGAGTGACCACTAGCATTTATAGTTAATAATTATTTCAACTTTTCACCCCGGTGACGTAGTTGGCAATCCACTAGATCTAGGGATTTGAGTTTAAGCATCAAATAACTTAGGTGAAACCGAAAGTCTAATCTTAGTGACGACCGAATTCGAGATTAGAAGGCGACGGAAATCCGGGCCTAGATATAATTAACAAGCCGAAGTGTGACCATAGTATGATTCTTTAGGAAAACACTTCTTAGGAATGATAACACGGCCATTGTAGGAAGCTAGAGACCACTGCTTACCTGACTTCTAGAACACCAATTAAATCGGAACTTAACCAACCAAACCTAGAACTAGATGGAATCGATCATAGTGAATATTCCCTCTCATATTTGAACACAGTTTTACTACTTTGTCAATTTGTCTTAGTTTTCAAAAGCTCAATTTACTTTTAATCAGTTTCTTCATTTAATTAGTTTAAAAACAAAAACCCCTACTTTATGCATTCATTTAGATTAATTCATTAGTTTTAGACTATTTGGTCGGCTTAACTGTTCCCTGCGGAAACGAACACCCGAATTACTTACCTGAACTATATTGCTCACGATTAGGTCATACTTGCCTAAGAGTGTGGTAATCTAGAGAAGGCGTATTTTAGGTTATTATTTTATAACTAGTTTTCACATATCAAGTTTTTGGCGCCGCTGCCGGGGAGCAGTTTCCTGATTAGTTATCTAAAACTAATCTTTTAATCGATCCTTGTCTAGGGATTTATTCGTGGACAAGTTTATTTTAAGTTGTTGAATTACTTTATTGATTGTGTTAAACAGTTGCGTTTTTAACAATTGCTTTGAGTTTTGCAGGTGTATGACCCGTAGCTCTGACTCTGATCCGATATCACCGTATTCTGAGCCAGAGAGACTTCTTCGCCAGCGACGTTCTCAAGTTTTAGCAGCGCAATACCTAGACTCGATCAAACTGAATACGTTGGAGTCAGGCAATATATGGAAGACATGAAATTGCAACTTCAACGAAATTATTATCAAGGCGAGCGGTTGCAAATGTCTCAGAATTGGCAAGCTCGGGCCACAACAGCATCATTTGGGTCTCAACCCGCCTTACCAATTGACTACGACCCAATGCCATACTGGGCCCCGAGCATGATAGCACCACCGAGCTTCGATACTTATGACGCATGGTACCAGCATCATGACTCGACACCGCACCGCGATGATCTTGACCAGTGATCCATCTGTTTGTCTTTGAATTTGAACCATTTTAGTTTATTTTCCTTTTATTTCTTTTCGTTCGATTGGGTTGTACTTTACTATCCGACTATGTTACTGTTTTACTTTATTTTATGTTTTCTACTTTTATGTGTTTCTGTTGGTTGTGATGTTTAGAACAAAATTCTTGTTTGGAGTTGAAACTTGGAATTGGAGCATACTCTTTTGGACCACAAAAGCATGGAATCAACACAAAGCACCCCCAGGGAGTACCTTTCTTTTACTATTTTATCTACTTTTTCCCGTTTGTTTAAAATATTATTGCATTGGGGACAATGCAAAGCTTTAAGTATGGGCATGGGGGTGAGTTTCACCACTTGGATAGTTCTCTAGGAAATCATCATCTAAATACACGAATTGTTTTAATCAGCAAAATTTTTTTTTAGACACATCTCAACCTTAGAAAACAATTTTTGGACAATAAAGTTCACTTTAAAGGGCAAAATTTTACCTAGCTTTTATGTGTCAATTTTTGTGGCTTTTCGCCGATCTAATTATCTTTTTAACTCGTTAATTAAACCACTTCCTAACTTGGAAAATTTGAAATGTCTTGTAAAATCTATAAAAATTGTCTTTTAGAAAATTAAGATTAGCAAAGCTAGCTCCCGATGACATTAGGTTGAATTAAGGGCTTTTAGTTTACGTGAATAAATTGCTAAATACTAAATATAAAAGAAAAATTTGAGAATCGGTGAGAATATTCATCCGGCCTTGTGCTCCCGACAAGTACGCCCGAGGGGTCCTTCAAACCTAGCATTCTAAGGTCAACTGATCTGGACATGTTGGTCGAAAGTCTTTTACGCGGGTTCACAATGTAAGCTGAGGTTCAAATCGATTCTTGAATAAATACCCAATTAAATACTTAGGGAGAACAATTAGCCGACCTTGGGTTCCCGACAAGTAAGCTCGCGGGGTCCTTTAAACCTAGCATACTAAGGTCAACTGATCTGGATATGTTGGCTGAAAGTCTTTTACGCGGGTGCTCAATGAAAGTTGTGGTTCTCTCTTCCAAACAAATAAAATAAATAAATTAATAAACATGCAAAGCATGTATGAAAGAAACAAAATTAAATAAATAAAACAAATAAACATGCAAAGCATGAATAAATAAATAAAGCAAATAAGCTTTGAAATGAATAAATAAACTAGATTTTCTTCTTTTAACCTTACTAATTGGGTAATTTTCATAAAGATGGTATTTATAGGTTATACAAGGGTGGATTAGGATCTAAGTTAAAAGTAGTATGATTAGCATAGTTAAAGATTTGATTAGATTTGTGAAAAGTTAGCTAATGTCTTACACAAACTTGGGCATAAAATATAGTGAAGATTTTAACTGCTAAATTGGACTAGGTTATGAAAATTATTGTATTTCTATAAATGAAATTGAGAAAAGTGTCTATTGTGTTAATTCATTCTCTAGTTAATTAATTTTTCTTATGATGATTTGCTTGAGGACAAGCAATGTTCAAGTGTGGGCATCTTGATATCGACGGATTTATACATGTTTAAATCCGTCAATATTGTATTTTTTAGGCTGGATTTATAGTAAAAATAAGTGTTTATGCCTAATTTATGATGTTGTTGATAAAATGCAGGTCAAAAGTCCAAATTATAGAAGAAAAGGGCCAAAAACGTAAAAATTCAGCAAATTCCGAAATTCAGACATGCTCGAGCGGCGCGAGCAGGCCCCTGTCGCACCCCGTGGCGCGCGAGTGTCCCTCTGTCGAGCGCGCGAGAGACCCCTGGTCGAGTGCTCGAGCAAAACGAAAATAAGGGTATTTAAGCTAAAATTCAGCCATTTTTTTGGGGATCTTTTGGCAGCCGATTTTTGACCTAGGAGCAGCTGTGGTGCACGAATTCAAGGGGTTTCAAGATCAAGATCTTCAATTCCATTCATATATTTCGGTTCTTAATCATTATTAATCAAATTATGTTTGTTCTATTGAATTCTTACGTTTATTTTGCGATGTTTAGCATGTCTATGTGCTAATCATTTATATTCACTATGATTAGATGAAATCTAGGCTTTAGGTTTGGTATTTTTAGGATTTTAACATTGGGTTTGAACACTTGTTTATTTATATCAAAGATCCTTTCGGTTAATTCTTGAATTTTTGATTGTTTTAACTATTGATTATTAATTATTTTGTTGAGTGACCACTAGCATTTATAGTTAATAATTATTTCAACTTTTCACCCCGGTGACGTAGTTGGCAATCCACTAGATCTAGGGATTTGAGTTTAAGCATCAAATAACTTAGGTGAAACCGAAAGTCTAATCTTAGTAACGACCGAATTCGAGATTAGAAGGCGACGGAAATCCGGGCCTAGATATAATTAACAAGCCGAAGTGTGACCATAGTATGATTCTTTAGGAAAACACTTCTTAGGAATGATAACACGGCCATTGTAGGAAGCTAGAGACCACTGCTTACCTGACTTCTAGAACACCAATTAAATCGGAACTTAACCAACCAAACCTAGAACTAGATGGAATCGATCATAGTGAATATTCCCTCTCATATTTGAACACAGTTTTACTACTTTGTCAATTTGTCTTAGTTTTCAAAAGCTCAATTTACTTTTAATCAGTTTCTTCATTTAATTAGTTTAAAAACAAAAACCCCTACTTTATGCATTCATTTAGATTAATTCATTAGTTTTAGACTATTTGGTCGGCTTAACTGTTCCCTGCGGAAACGAACACCCGAATTACTTACCTGAACTATATTGCTCACGATTAGGTCATACTTGCCTAAGAGTGTGGTAATCTAGAGAAGGCGTATTTTAGGTTATTATTTTATAACTAGTTTTCACACATCAATGGTTGTAGTAAGATCCTTTTGCATCTAGAGACATTATATTTTACACGTGTCTTCTTTTTACAATTTTTTTTATTTTTATTGAAATGTATCAAAAAGTGTTGCAAGTTAACCTGAACTGGCCCACCCATATTGCAACAGCTAACTAAAGTCTTGAATCTTATTGATTGAAACAATTCTTTACTGTAGTTTTGACGAGAAGAAAGAAAATGAGAAAAAAGACCAAAAACTCGAAATTTGGAAAACTTGAAATGAGAAAACAGAATATGAGAAGAAAGAAGAGGTAGAAACATAAGCGAGTATGATTATTTTCTTAATTTTATTAAGATTCAAATGCAGGTGGTGACATTTTTCAGTATTTAGCAGTTGGGTCACTCATCACTGCATTACTCCAATCCTTTAAATCTTGAACAAATACTGTTAATTTTTTAAGCAATTGAAATTTCTAATTTAATTTGTTCTTTCTGAATGTTCTATGGTCTCTGGAGTTACCATGTTCGGTTCTAAGTATCTCCTATTAACTTTATATACTTTTTTACTGCTGGCCCAATGAGGTAGTTTTTTCAGTATGATAATTTTTTACAATTCAGTTTCTATTAATAATCTAAAGTTAGAGTGGAATGGTTGTGATGCAGATGACATGCTAGCGAATTCGAAGGCAACCAAGACTCCTCATCCTGGATTTCGTTGCGGCAAAAGTTAGTTACAGGGTACCCGCCGCCGCATTGCGCGGGTACCGGCCAGTCAAGTTTAATATAAGTAACAAAAATTCAAAATTTAAATTTAATCCATATCCACCGTTTGTTTTCCTCTCTGACTCATACATCGTCTTCTTCCATCAATTAGGGCTTCAACCGTCTGTTCAAATCACTCCACGGTTTCATCCGATTCTCACATCTTTCTTCTTCCCTTGTTATCCTATTTCATCTTCGGTTTCATCAATTGCATGAAGTTCCAATCGAAGATGAAGAACAATCACGATCATCGCAATTCGTTCACATCGAAAATAAGGTATTCCACTTTTATTAATTCGATCATCGTCAATTCAAGTTTCATTTAAATATTCTCTTCTTAATAGTTAATTCAACCGAACCGAACCGAACCGGTACGTCGATTTCATGAAAACTCTTTAATAAATTCACGATCATTGCCTGAAGCTTGAATCGAAGAAGATGAAGAACAATCACGATCATTGCATTTCGCTCACATCGAAAATAAGGTGAATACCCTTTAATTAATTCGATCTTTATCAATTCAATTTTCATTTATCCGTCGAAATATATACATCTTCATTCTCTTCTTATAATTAATCCAACCCTTCAGAAACGTCTGCCTGAATCCTTTTGGCTTCTTGATTAACCTTGAAATAATCAAACATACACATTGAAGAACGCTCTAAACATTCTGTTTATTTTCAACCACCCAAACATAGTTCTTCAATCGGTAAGTCTTCAGTTTAGATGTATGTGACAACATCTGTCTCTAAATACACATTCTGTTTATTACTTTTTCATGACGTTGATTCTATAGTCATTTTCTTGCAACTTTGAATAGTCAAATTGAATATAAAGTATAATTTAATATGCATATTAAGCAATTGACAGAATGTTCAAAAATAAAATTTGAATTTCCTCTTATATCTTTAAGAAATTTTTTTACATTTGCTTTGATGTTTCCATGAATGGGAGACTCAATTTGTCCAATTTGTAAATGTTTAGTTTAGGATTTCAATTTAATTAATTTCGTCTTTTTTCGGTAACGATTTCTATTTGAATCCATTATACAGTTTTCCTATGGGCGTCGACATCTACCCAAAACCACCTGATTTGAAAATTTGGCCCATTTCTGACCCGCCCGACCTGCCCATTTTGATTAAATTTGGCCTCCTTTGGTGACATTTTCCTTTATTTGTTGTCTCTACAGGTTATAAAATCATAAACCATTCATCAACAATGTATTTTTGCTGTTGACTTTAGAAAATTATGACCACTATATTCCTTCTGTCATAACAATTCTTGAGGTATGTTTCATATTTGTTTATTAATGTAAAATTTGTAAACATTTTATTTGTCTAATTATGGAGAATTGGGATTTTGAGTTATCTTAGATAAGTTTTTGCTTTTACTCACTGTCATCCATTTTGTTTCTTGTAAAGCAACTTATATATTTGCAAACTCTTTGCTTTATGTTCAAAACAAGTTACATTATCATGCTCATTTGCATTGGCATTTGATTAGCTTACATCTCAAATGTCTGTCTATACATAAAGCATTTAAGGGGTAAGGGTATTTTGGGGATTACCTTAATTTCATCATCACTTCCTAGCTCTTACTATTGTGATTATTATGCGATTACGTAATTTTATTCTTGTGTTTGTATTACTGTTCTTGAAGATTTATTATATTCTTCTACACCTCAATTGATCGAATATATTTGTGTTTGTGCAATAAATTTCTACTCTGTTTATCTACTTTTTTACTTGTGTTATTCGTCTAGAAATTTTGTCTATATTTTTCTTGTTTTTTTATTTATTTAGGGTTTAAAATTGTCGAGTGCTTGAACTTATTAGTTACCATGTTGAAGTCAGTCTATAAGTTTTCGGCAACTTTTCTGTATGATTTTGTGAATGTGAAGTTAAAAATATCATATTTGAAATGAAGCAGAATGTAGTTTTTTTAAAAGACAGTTACTTGGTTTTGTTCATTGCTTTATTCCGGATAACAGTGGTTTAAATAAGATAAATGACCCGTTTATGATGTGTAAACATTATGTGTTCTTGTTTTGATTGTTGCTAACATGTTTTCCTGTTTACTGTTGTATTTGATGTGTAAACATTATATGTTTTTGTTTTGATTTGAATGCAATTTGAAATCAAGAAACGAGTTTAAATTATTTGGGCTTACTGGCCACTAAGAGTTAGTTGTTGCAGGTTATAATTATTATTTTTTTACATATTTCTGTCATGAAAATTTAAATTAATTTGTTTTTGGCAGAAGATTTAGCACCCAATGGAAATATTTACTCTCAGTTTTGTAGTTTTAACTGTTTGTGAATGGTCGGTTACGGGTTGAAAGTTGGCCAAAGTGTAAGTATGAAAAATTGGTTGTAATGCTACTGTTTATATTCTTAATTAATTACACGGGAATGAATCATGGAAGATGTTATTGGTGTTTTGAAGTTGTCAAAAGCAACTTATTTTCTGCAAAAAGTTAAATTGTGAAATCATGATTAAAATTGAAAATATAAACATCAGCATGATGACCCAAGACACTTTTGTGTGAATTTTACGTAAATGATAAGTGAACATAAGGAAGGAACTTGTGTTCTTTCTAGGGTTTGATTTGATGTTATATGCATGCTCTCGTTTATAAATTTCCTTGAATTTATCCATGGTTACTTAATTTTTTTTTCTTTCCAAAACAGCAAGTTTTAGCAGGGAATAAATATGTGGTTTTCATGATCATACTGATTTCTTAAGTTGTGTTGATTGGAATCCTCTTCAGGAAAACTAACTGGGTATATTTTTATATCTTTTTCTTTTCTATTTCTTATCATTTGTAAATAATTGTATGATTTAATTTTCAGGTTAGCTGTTTGCATGTTTGACCGTCGACCTAACTGCTTGTTCATCAATTTGAAGAACACAAAGCACATGTATTAAATCGGTTTTTAATTTTATTATATTCTTCATATCTGGGATTATTATTCAAATTTCTGGTTTTCAATAAAAGAAATAACGCTCAAGTTCATTTTTTGAGAAAATAGAGGTGGTCTATTTTGGTAATTAATAAAGTTATTGTTATGCGGGTGCAGATGATGTGTTAACTGAATTGGAAGACAGAAAGTAGCCAAAGACTTCTTTTGTTTGTTTTATTTTGTTGTGGTTGATTTTAAGATTAAATGTTTGCAAACAGTGGCGGACCCAGAACGAAAGTTTAGGGGTAGCACAATTTCCCCAACATAATATATAATAAGATAAAGATTATTAATTTAACCTAATAATCTATATCACTTAATAAATAATCGACTCCAAATGACAATATCAGTTAGTAATTATATTAATTATAAATAGTTTGAACCTAAACCTGGGAGCACACACAAAAGCAATATTTCATGCCACAAACAAGATGAAGTCAGTAGTTTTAGTTTAGCTTATTGAGGGAAATAAACTTTGCACAGATTAGCAATTACAAACAAATTCAATTACTGAACCAATTATTAATTTAAGATAACATGATGATAAAATGTGTACAATAAAATCACATTTGGCATTTAACTATCAATTCCTATAAACCTAAACCTGACACCTTCAAACGTAAATCCAAATGAAGAAGAATTAAGCGAATTACCCGTTAGTAGGTTACAGGGAAATATTAATCTTGTTAGGAATTGAGTAAAAGAACGAAATCAAGCATTGGTTAAAGGAACTTCACCGGAGCCTACATGTGGGATTGTGGTCGCCGAGGAGTTCACCTGCGCCAGAGGATATCGGGCAGTCGGCACAAGCGAGTCTGCGGTGGCCTGCGTATTTCTATTAAGTCCCTAAAGTGACAAGTGGGTTGTAGTTTTGGGCTTATCATTTGGGCTTCTATAGGCTAAAATAATACACTTCTAGGCTAAAGTTAAGGGGTAGCCCAGGACTCTTTGGGCTCCATGTAGGTCCGCCCCTGTTTGCAAACTACCTTGAATCCTATTCGGAAGGACTGTTAGCCATTTAAGTGTTGAAACTGACTTGGTAATTTGTTTCTCACTTATTGTAGATTTTAGTACCATTTAATGTTGTAAAAGATCAGAGTATTTTCAAAAGTTCAAAATTTAATTTTTCAAAACTACAAATTTCAAAAAGTTTTCAAAAGATACGGTACATAAATGTATTTTTTTTAAGTTCAAGGGCAAAAATGTAAGTTCAGGACTGTACTTTTCAAAAGTTTACCGACCAAATGTATTTCCTAAGTTCAAAGTTACTGACCGACATAATGTCATAAAACTCAAGGACCATTATTTAATTTTTGAAAGTTTAGGGGCCTAAATGTATTTTTCAAAAGTGTAGGGACCGAATTATATTTTTTAGAAGATCAGGAACAAAAATGTAATTTTTCAAAGTTCAGGGGCCTAAATATAATTTTCAGAAGTTCAGAGAGCGAAATGTATTTTAAGAAGGTCGCTAAAATGTAATTTTTCAAAGTTTAGGGCAGTATTTTAATTTTATTTTTGTTCAGGGTTATTTTGGCCTAAATGTAAAATTATCTAAAAAATGTAATTTTTAGCAGTTTAGGGACCAAACTTAATTTTTTAGAAGTTTAGGGGGAAATGTATTTTTTAGAAGTTTAGGGGATAAAACGTAAATTTTCAAAGTTCAGGGGCGAAATTTTAGTTTTCTAAAGTTCAGGGGCCTAAATGTAAGTTTCAGAAGTTCAGGGACTAAAATGTATTTTTTCAAAGTATCGAAATGTAATTTCTTAAAGTTCAGGGGCGAAATTTTAGTTTTCTAAATGTAAGTTTCAGAAGTTCAGGGACTGAAATGTATTTTTTAGAAGTTCAGGGGCCAAAATGAATTTTTCAAAAGTTCAGGGACCAAAATGTAATTTACAAAAATTTCATTTTCGTCCTGAACTTCCAAAAATTACATTTAGGTCCCTGAACTTCTAATAAGTGCATTTTGGCCCTTGAATTTTCTAATAACCATGTTTTTGTCTCTGAACTTCTAAAAATTACATTTAGGTCCCTGAACTTCTAATAAGTGCATTTTCAAAATTACATTGTAGTCCCTCGACTTTTATAAAATACATTTTGGTCCCTGAATTTTCAAAAAAAATTCATTTTGATCCCTGAACTTTCGAAAATTACAGTGAGGTCCCTGAACTTTTAAAAATTACAATTATCCCTGAACTTTCTAAAAAGTCCCTGAACTTCTAAAAATTACATTTTGGTCCCTCAAAATTACTCCTTGAACTTTTGAAAAATTTATTATTTTTGAAAATTACATTTTCGTTCCTAAACTTTTGAAGTACGATATGGTCCTTGAACTTTAAAAAATTCCATTTTGGTCCCTGAAATTTCGAAAACTTCATTTTGGTCCCTAATCTTTTGAGAATTACATTTTTGGTCTCTAAACTTCTAAAAAGTACATTTTGGCCCCTGATACTTTGAAATATTTTACTTCGGTCCCCTGAATTTTTCCCAAAACTTTTGAAAATTACATTATGGTTTCGAAAATTAGTTTTTGGTCTGTATCCATTTTAATCCATAAACATTCTTGGAAAGTCTACATTTGTTCCTTGAACTTTTAAAAAGGCCTTCCTAAAATTTGTAAAAATACCCTGAAAAAACTAACCACATTTTTATCCCTGAGCTTTCAAAAAAGTCCATTGTTGGCCCTAAACTTTGGTCCCTAAACCGTTGAAAAACACAATTTCGCCCCTGAACTTTTAAAAGTTCCATTTTAAACATATACCCACAACCACAACAAAAAAATATAATATTGACAAACAAACAAACAAAGAAACAAAAAAAGTTGCTATGCCTAAGGACCACATCATGGAACATACAATAATGACAAACTCAACCCACATGATACCCAGAAATGAAGAGAAATAATAAATCAAAAATTTAAAACCGATACAGGAAAAGGTATGAATCAGAAGTTAGGCCGGCGGTCAAACATGCAAACCTGAAAATTAAATCATACAATTATTTTCAACCAAATTTAAGAAATCAAAATGATGATGAAAACCACATATTTATTATCCCTTCCCTGTTATAGTTGCATTTTGTCATAAATATCATCAACAATTAGATTTTAAGTAATAAAATAAGCAAAAAATGTGACAAATAACAATATCTTCTGACCTCTAACATATGGCCACTTTGCAAGAGCAAATTCTTCATTATCAACATGGCCTGTGCGGTCAAACGAGCAATGGTCAACAATAAAAAAGATTATAAATAAGGATAAATGATACCATTTTACAGCATATAACGATTGGGTTGTGCTTCAATATCCCAAATGAGGACCTAATTTTGAAAAAATAAAAAATCAAAGTACAAATCCCTGGTTCCCTTCACCTGTAAAATAATCATCATCAAACTATAAATTATGTTTATTACACAATGGACTGAAAAACCAAACAATTACATAGAAACTTATCAGAACAATTAGGTTCCATACTGAAAAAATAATTAATAGATAATAAATAAACTTTTACCAGAAAATATGTGTTCAGCTACATACAGCAACTAGTGCGTTTTTCACTGCCATGTCTGAAGAAAAAAGTATGTGTTATTAAGATATAAAACAAAAATCATTAGCATCAAATCTAACATCACTTTAGTTATTCATTGGTACTTGTAAGATTAGCATATGCACAAGTTCTGAGATATAACTTTTGGTTTCAGTACATCATCGTTGTGCTGATTTGGCATCAGTCAGAAGAAAAAGTATGTGAAATACAAAACAAACGAATATTAAGATTCCTTGCCTGTTCTGACACTGCTTGTTTTTGTTCTTCGCTTGTTAATATAACATGAAAAGAAACTTAGAAACTGATACAAGAAAACAACAAACGTTAGTTAGTGTATAGCTAAAACTTCGTTTTTTGGAAAAAGTCCAATAACCAGCTTAGTTATTAAAGTTTGGTTTACCAGATCAACACAACCTAAAAGTGGATCAATTGTTCATATATCAGAAACATAATTTTAATCATGATTTCACAATTTAACTATTTGCAGAAAATAACCGTATAACTTGCTTATTAAACTTTGGCAACTTCAAAACACCATTACTAATAACATTGTCCACCAACCATTAAGGGATTCCCTGTAATAAAGCCAGTAGTTAAGAATATAAACACAACCTGACCCAAGACTTTTGTGTCAATTTTTCTAAAAAGTTAAAAATTTTAAAGTTACACTTTGGGAAACTTTAAGCCGTTGGCCCTAATCTTCACAAACAGTTAAACTATAAAACTTATAAATATTGCCATAAAACAAAACATTCAATTTTATCATCAGTTATAAAACACAAATCCAAAGACTCCCTAAATTCAAGTGGTTGACTGTTTCTTTAATGTTCCAATAACCAGAAATTTTGGCCCAATATTGATATGAATCTATGATAAAATAACAAATTTTAAAGAATATCATGGCATGCAATTTTAAATAAGGAAAAAAAAAAAAACAGTTGACTGTTTCTTCGATTGAAGCTTCAGGCAATGATCGTGAGAGTTTTCATGAAATCGACGTACCGGTTCGGTTGGGTTGAATTAACTATTAAGAAGAGAATATATCGACGGTTAAATGAAAATTGAATTGATAAAGATCGAATTAATTAAAGGGGAATACCTTATTTTCGATGTGAACGAACTGCAATGATCGTGATTATTCCTCATCTTCGTTTGAAGCTTCAGGCGCCGAGTTGGTTCATGAAATCGACGTATCCGTTCGGTTTGTAACGGCGAAGCGTCGGTTGGGAAGGGAAACTGAAAATGAAATAGGTTATTGCGAATCGTGGAGAACTGATGTGCTCGATCTAGTTATAAAATTATGTCTCCTAAATACCACTAATCTAGATTACCACATTCATAGGCAAGTATACCTAATCGTGGGTAATATAGGCTAGGTAAGTATTTCGGGTTATCGAATCCACAGGGAACAGTTTATGTAATCCAAGTAAAGAAAGTTAAAGAATTAATCAAGAAAAGATTTTTGTTCATGTTTTGATTTATATGAAATGTAATTAATATTTGAAATGACAAGAAATGCAAATTTGAACAATTGAAATGAGATTTAAGGGATATTCACTATGTATGGATTCATCTAGTTCTAAGTATGGTTATTAAGCACCGGCTAGTTTAATGTTCTAGAAGTCACGGTATTAGATTTCTCTCAATCCCATTTAATAAACTAATTACAACTAATAGGAATTTCTTCTCTCAAAAGCTATAACTGATCACACTTCTATTTGTTGAAATTACCGTCTTGAATTAACTAAGACCTCTAACCTAGAATTTTCATTACTAGGGTTGAACTTCTTGTTTAATCTAACTTATTGGAATCTTATCTCTAATCCCTATTTCTAGTGAATTACCAACTAGGTCATAATGAAAAGTTGGGGAAGTAATCAATTGAACCAAATGTTGTCAATATCTAATTTAATCAATTACCAACGATAAAGAAACGAAAACTCATAAATTAAACCAAGAAGAGTAATTAAACATCAACAATTATTTTGAACACAAACAAACCCTAAAATTAAACCATACTTAACCCTAGAATTATCCAAACATAGTGAATATAAAGATTACTAGCACATAGACATGCTAGAAATCAACAAACAAGAGTTAAAGTATAGAATTACAACCATAGATTTAATCCAAAATGTTTGAGAATCAATGATTGCTATAAACTTGACTAATCTCTTGATAAACTGCTTCCAAAATCGTCCTTAACTGCCCAAAAACACACTTCCAGCCAAAGATGCCTGACATTTCCCTTTGATCTGGTATAAAACACGATCAGAGGCGCATAGTTCACGGCGCGAACTATAGTTCGCGTCGTGAACTTCCTGTTTCGATGACATAACGATCGGTAACTCTCGATAACGAACGCGAAGACCATACAGGGACTTTGGTGACTGATCGTGAATAGTTCACGATCAGTTCACGATCGTGAACTATTTTTGCCTTATAATTTTGTATTTTTCTTCATCTTTTGGCCCGTTTTTGGCACCTCTTTCGATATATCACCTGAAATGTAACATAAACACATAATTGAGTAATATCACATGTATTTGCTTCTAAAACGTACTCAAAATTGACGATATTGACGGGTTTGAACGTGTCTAAAAACGTCAATATCAAAATCCCCACACTTAAACTTTGCTTGTCCTCAAGCAAATCATCCTGAAAAATCTGTTAGTAAGACACCAATCCAATGCATATGACAAACATCTCAATCACAATCAATGCCAATTTCAGAATTTAGCTTAATTTAGCAAATAAAATTTTACCTAGACTTTATATCCAATTTTGTGTACCAAACTAGTTAACTTTTCATAAACCTACTAATTTTTTGGCTACCTTAATTATACCAATTTTAATTTAGAATCTCTTCATTCTTACATAATCTACAAATATCATCTTTATGAAAACTACCCAATTAGTAGGGTTAAAATAAGAAAAATTAGTTTAAATATCATTGGGTAGCGTAAACGCTTTATTCATGTATGCTTTATTCAAGCTTATTTATTTTTGCTTATTTTCTTTCTTTCTATTTTTTTTTTCTTTTTCTTTCTTTTTTTTTTCTTTTTTTTTTTTTTTTTTTTTTTTTTTTTTTTTATATATTTTTCTTTATTTATTTATTTGTTTGGTGGGAAGAACCTCAGCTCGAATGCCACCCGCGTAACAGACTTTCCACCAACATGTCCAGATCAGTTGACCTTAGAATGCTAGGTTTGAAGGACCCCTCGGGCTTACATCGAAATCGGTTTTCTTACTCGGATGATTATTTTCGAAGATTTGACAAATTTTAAATGGTGGATTTCTTTTTAAATACACCCCCTTCCCACACTTAAGTGTTTGCATCGTCCCCAATGCAATAAACTTGACAAAATTTAGGAAATCGAGGTCATAAGAAAGTATACGACCTGAGGGTGTGTTGTGTACATTCCCGGTGAAATTTTGAAGTCCGCAACAAACAGTTTACAAGAGTCCGCAACAAACAGCAATCACGACGAACACCTAAAAACAAACAAACAAAAACAATAATACGTTTTTTTTTTTTTTTTTTTTTTTTTTTTTTTTTTTTTTTTTTTTTTTTTTTTTTTTTTTTATTTTCTGCCTCTTCGCCTTCATTGCGGTGGTGGGTACGGGCGGTACCAAGAATTGGAGTCTTGGTACCAAGCATCATAATCGGGGTAGTTCGGTGGTGCGGGGTAGCTCGGTGCCCACGTGGGTATGTTGGAATGATCAAAGGGTGGGGGTCGGGG
This sequence comes from Calendula officinalis, assembly GCA_963853835.1. NCBI lineage: Eukaryota > Viridiplantae > Streptophyta > Magnoliopsida > Asterales > Asteraceae > Calendula > Calendula officinalis. Next base: position 33,903,447 of record OY970828.1, read on the forward strand.
AAATTGATTTGGATATAGATTATAGTTGGCAACATCGGTTTGCCAACTCACTTGTTGCCCGACCCGCATCTGATTGTAGTACGACCGTTGCATATGATTTTGGACATTAGATTGCAAATGGTCGTTTGATGATCGAACATAGGCGACATCGACTTGCATCGCGTCCATCCTCTCGACCATTTGATTATACGAGAAGTAAGGATCGAACGAGGATTGACCCGAACCGGATCCCGATGCGCCCGAATGCCCGAATTGGGGACCCGTTGGTCCCGGTTGATCAAAGTGTTGACCCGCTATTGGTCTTTCGGGACCCGGTGCATCGTCCATATCTACATCATCATCACCATCATCCTCACTACTCTCACTACCACTTCCCGGATGTTCCACACCGGGATGTTCATTCCAAACATAGTCACCCCCAAATTTCACAATGACGTGCATACCCAACAACAATACCTCGTCCATTGACCCCATCGGTCGGTATGTCATGCTCTCCCAAACTCTGTGAGGAATGGCAGTTGCGGCCCGTGCCAAACGAGTGACATAGTGACCGGCACCCATCGGACTTTTTCCTTTTAGCCCCTTTCCCTGTGTACTCAAAAATTTGGCGATCACGAATGGAATATTCGTTATCGCATTCTTGTCGATGAGTTGGTGGAGCAACCACATATCGTATTTGTTAACTTTTTCGGGCCCTTGATTTCGGTGGCGGATTGTATATGCAATCGTTCTATGAAGAAACCGATGAGTATCGCTTCTAATGCTTGACTCTTTTGTATGAGCCATTCGGTAATCACCAACCCCGATTTGACGCCAATATTCGTCAACATTTCTAACCTCATTCGTCGCACACCACTTCATATAATGATGAAAACTTCTGGGTGTGGTTTCTTCTACGGTATAAATACCTAGGTTAATAGCAAATTGAATGAGGTTACATTCTACCCATTGGTTAGCTACTCGGTATTGGATGCAAGGGTCTTCGGGGTTCTTCATGGCTACACGGGGTTCGAATTTTATAGTAGAATAAAACTCGAGGAGGAGCTCATCATAAGTTGGTTCATTGATGAGGAGAGCTCTCTCCCACGCCCTACATAAAAAACGTACATTGCCATCGTGATCCTTATGATAACGGACTAGGTAACTTTCAATATCCGCCCTTCGACCTACCGCGTCTAACAATTCCAGGTCAACACACCTTCCCACAACTACTTTTTTGTTTGAGAGTTTATTTTTCCTACTCTCACTTTCTCGTGCAAGACCCTCTCGAGGTGCATTCTCAAAGTTTAGGAAGATGTGTTCCCTATTAACTCTAAGAATGGCAGGGAACCCATCTTCTAGGAGTGCGGGTTCGGGGATAGGTGAAGGTGCCCGTGCACGTGCGCGCCCGCGGCCACCGGTCGATGTGGAGGCAGCTGTCTTTTGTTGTTTCTACATCAAAGACAATAATCACAATGTTAAGAATATAAATATGAAAGAATAGTAGGGTGTCTAATTATGTAAAACATGAATGTAAATGACGTTACCCCTTCCCACACTTAGTTTTAAAAATAAGAAAATTGAAAATAAAATTAAAGATTTGACATTGTTAATTAAATTTTATTTCAAATTGATTTTAAAAAAAAACTAAGTGCTATAAACATATTAACATTGTAAAAACAGTGTCTTTGTAACATCCTTAACATAACTTTGAACAAAAGACTTGTCATTTGGTGCCCAATTTTATCCAACCCGAGTTGTTAGACTTGCATTCAAAGGAATATAACTAAGTAAAAAAAACAATATGCTAGTTTAACAACTAAACCCGTACCAAGATGCTTGTAAAAATCCGAAATTAAACTCAAGTCACAAACATTTCCCCCAATTTCATCAATGTAGGTCTTAAAAATCTACTAATCTTAAGAGGTTTTGACTAACTAAGCACAAAGATTGCAGATTTCAACTAGGGTTCAACTACAAATCAACTATTAAGCATAAAGAGCTAAGATTTAACTCAAAAAGTTCAAGAACAAGTCAAAAATTTCGGACCTATACCGAAATAATTGAAGAATCTATGAAGAAAAGTAGAAGAACTAACCCTTGGACCCATGGAGATGAAGAATTGATGAAGAAATCGGAAGTTTTGGAAGAAATATGAGTGAAAACGGGTAGAAAATGGGGGAAATCTGCTCTGCCGTTCGCGATTGAAGTGTTAGGGTTAACGATTGTGCGAACTGGAAGAAAAACGAAGAATATATAGCATGCAGAGTTCGCGTCGCTATCTAGTTACCGATCGGGAACTTTGCTTGACCAGAATGGGTTGAACCGGGTCGACCCGAATCCGAAACGCGAACCGGATCGCGAACTGATCGTTAAATCTTAGCGATGAAGAGCCCAACTCCCTGGACGGACTTAGCGATCGGGAAGAAAGTTCGCGGCGCGAACTTTCCTCCAACCCCACACTTACGAAAATTTTTTACACGAGCAGATTTTTACAAACACCAAAAGATTTATAAAGCAGAAAAATAAGATACTAACAAATAAAACGAAAATGCAGAACGGAAAGGGAATTAACCACAATACACACGGGTTGCCTCCCGAGAAGCGCTTCAAAGATTATTGAGTCTAAAGCTTGACTCGATGCTACTCTTATGTCACTTACGAGCACCAACCGAGATGAAATGAATCACCTCCTCTTCCTCCAATTTCTCCTTCTCAAAATTACCATTCCCTTCATGATAAAGTTTCAAACGGTGACCGTTTATGCTAAAACGGCCACTATCACAAATGAGCTCCACATACCCGGAAGGTTTTTGTTGGACAACGGTGTAAGGACCGGCCCATTTGGATTTAAGCTTTCCGGGAGAAAACTTATAACGAGATTGATAAATTAGGACTTTATCTCCCGGTTTGAAACATTTGAAGGTTTTCAATTTATTGTCATGCCAACGTTTTGTATTTTCTTTGTAAATTCGAGAATTCTCGTAGGCATGAGATCTTTCTTCGGTAAGAACATTTAATTGGAATTTGCGGTTGTGACCCGCCATGATTACATCCATGTTACATTCTTGAAGAGCCCAAAAGGCTTTGTGTTCAATTTCGATCGGAATGTGACATGCTTTCCCGTAAACCATACGGTACGGGGTGTAACCGGTAGGCGTTTTAAACGCGGTTCGGAATGCCCAAAGAGCATCATCTAACTTTTGAGACCAAATTTTTGGATTTCGATCAATGGTTTTCTCAAGGATCCTCTTAAGTGCTCGATTAGTGTTTTCAACTTGTCCACTTGTTTGTGGATGATAAGAAGTTGAAAAACGGTGATGGACACCATATCTTTGCAAAGTTTTCTCCATTAGGTGATTGGCAAAATGAGTGCCCCGATCACTAATGAGAGCACGAGGACATCCGAACCTACAAAAGAGAGCTTGAACGAATTTGACTACGACCCGGGCATCATTTGTTGGTAATGCTTTTGCCTCGGCCCATTTGGAGACGTAGTCGACGGCTACAAGAATGTACTTATTACCATGGGAGCTCGGGAATGGGCCCATGAAATCAATGCCCCAAACATCGAACACCTCACAAACTTGAATGCTATGTTGAGGCATTTCGTCTCGTTTTGAGATGCTACCCGTTCTTTGGCAAGCATCACAAGCCTTGACCAATTTATATGAGTCTTTAAAAATCGTTGGCCAATAAAATCCCGCATCTAATACTTTCCGGGCGGTGAGGTTAGGTCCGAAGTGGCCCCCGGTGGGTCCCTTATGACATTCGTTGAGAATGACATAAGCTTCCTCACCGTGCACACATCGCCTATGAACAAAATCAGGCCCGACCCGGAATAAGTAAGGATTCTCCCAATAATAGTACTTAAGATCGGAGAAAAATTTCCCTTTTTGTTGATGAGTCAAACCCTTTACAAGGATACCCGCCGCCAAATAATTTGCCATGTCGGCGAACCACGGGTCATCAGACACTTGTAAAGCGTTGACTACTTCAAGGAATTCATCGGGAAATTTATCATTTATCCCATTTTCATCACATTCCTCCAAATATGGATTTTCGAGGCGGGATAAATGATCTGCTGCAAGGTTTTCCGCCCCCTTTTTATCCTTGATCTCAATGTCGAATTCTTGCAAGAGGAGAATCCAACGTATGAGTCGAGGTTTGGCGTCTTGCTTAGCAAAGAGATGTTTCAATGCGGAATGATCGGTGTACAAAATGGTTTTCGACAACACAAGGTAGGGTCGAAATTTGTCAAAAGCGAACACAACCGCAAGTAATTCTTTTTCGGTGGTTGTATAGTTCACTTGAGCACCATTGAGTGTTCGGCTAGCATAATAGATTGGTTGAAAGTGATTGTTCTTTCTTTGCCCCAACACCGCACCGAGTGCATAATCACTCGCATCGCACATCAACTCAAATGGTAATTCCCAATCGGGAGAAACCATGATCGGAGCCTCGGTAAGTTTTTCCTTTAACAAATCAAAGGATTCTACACATTCGTTTGAGAAAACGAATGGTATATCCTTCTCAAGTAAATGGGTCATGGGTCGGGTGATTTTAGAAAAATCTTTGATAAACCGACGGTAAAAACCCGCATGACCAAGGAAACTCCTCACGGCTTTCACATTCGAGGGCGGAGGTAGCTTAGATATGACATCTATTTTAGCTTTATCTACCTCAATTCCCTTCTCAGAAATTTTATGTCCTAACACGATGCCTTCTCGCACCATGAAGTGACATTTCTCCCAATTAAGCACTAAGTTGGATTCCTCACACCTTCTCAAAATCCTCTCAAGATTTGCTAGACATGAAGTAAATGAGTTCCCGAAAACCGAGAAGTCATCCATGAATACTTCCATACAATCCTCTATCATGTCTTGGAAAATAGCCGTCATGCAACGTTGGAACGTGGCCGGAGCGTTGCATAAACCAAACGGCATTCTCCTATAAGCAAATGTACCAAAGGGGCACGTGAATGTGGTTTTTTCTTGATCTAGGGGGTCGATTGGGATCTGAAAATAGCCGGAAAAGCCATCGAGGAAACAATAAAAGTTGTTTCCCGCGAGTCGTTCCAACATTTGATCAATGAACGGTAAAGGAAAATGATCCTTACGGGTGGCATCATTTAGCTTGCGGTAATCAATACACACGCGCCAACCCGTGACAGTTCGAGTAGGGATTAGTTCACCCTTCTCATTTTTGATAACTGTCATACCCCCTTTTTTTCGGTACAACTTGTACCGGGCTCACCCACGGGCTATCGGAGATAGGGTAGATGAGTCCCGCATCAAGAAGTTTAAGAACTTCTTTTTTAACCACATCTTTGACATTCGGGTTCAATCTCCTTTGCCTTTGTACACTTGGCTTGAAATTTTCCTCCATGAGGATTTTGTGTGTACAATAGGCGGGATTTATACCCGGAATGTCAGCCGTTTTCCAAGCAATGGCTTGTCTATGAGTTTTAAGAATTTTAATAAGATCGGCTTTTTCGGTGGAGGATAACTTAGATGAAATGATGACCGGAAGACTAGAATCACCTTCTAAAAAGGCATACTCTAAATGGTTTGGTAAAGTTTTAAGCTCTAGAGTAGGTGGCTCTTCTAAAGAAGTTTTAATTCGAAGGTTGTCTTTAGGGTCAATTTTCTCAAACACGACATCTCCTACCTCGGATTCCTCACCATCTACATGAAGCAAATCCTCGAACTCTTGGAGATCTCGGATTGTTTCATCGGAATCAATAGTGAAATCACCTTTTGTGGTGACATCATTACAATCGAGGTCGAGAAAGGAAGTAACCTCCTCATCGATACATGAATCGATAACATCAATGAAATAACAAGAATCATCGGATTTGGAGGTATGCTTCATGGCTTTCTCTATAGAGAAGGTGACCCTATCATCATCTATTCCTAGACTTAGTTGTTTCTTAGACACATGAAACATGGCGTCCGCCGTGTTCAAGAAAGGTCTACCTAGAATTAGCGGGACTTTGGGATCCACATCCATTTCTAGGACAACGAAGTCTACGGGGAACACGAATTTATCAACTCTAACAGGAACATTTTCTGCTATACCAATGGGATATGTGTATGAAAGGTTTGCTAATCTCAAGATCATCCTAGTCGGCTTAAAATCGGTTAGTCCTATTTTTGTAGCTATCGACAAGGGCATTAAACTAATACTAGCACCTAAATCTGCTAGACCATTGCAAACCGGTAAATTATTAAAGAGACAAGGGATTATGAAACTCCCTGGGTCCTCTAGCTTTGGTGGCATCTTGGATTCTATGATCGCCGAGCATTCTTCACTCAACACAGCTGAAGATGCTTCCTCCATTTGCACTTTATTTGACACCAAATCCTTAATAAACTTTCCATAATTTGGCATACCTGCCAACATATCAACCAAAGGCACGTTAATGCGTACCTGTTTAATCATTTCAACAAACTTACCATATTTTTCTTTGAGTTTTTCCTTTCTCAACCGTTGTGGGAAAGGAACTTTAGGTAGGTAAGAGTTTGTTGTTGCTTCCTTCTTTGATTCATTCTTCTTCGGTTCATCTTTTTCTATAATCTTCTCAACAAGCACTTCCTCTTCATTCATTGGTGTCCCCTCTTCTACAAGTACATGTTCACTAGAATTATTAGTAGTAATTTTAACCATTGGTGAACTTACCTCTTTACCACTTCGTGTGGTAATGGCTTTGACATCCCTTGAGTTGAATTCTCCCTTGGGATTCGCTTGGGTAGAAGGGGGTAAATTGCCTTGAGGTCTTTCGGTTAAGGCTTGGGCAATTCTACCAATATCTCTTTCTAAGTTTTGAATGGTGGCTTGTTGGTTTCTAATACATTGTTTCATCTCTTTCGAGTCTTGTTTGGTTTCTTCATTTGTTTTGGCTTGGCTAGCCATAAACTGACCAAACATGCTCTCGAGAGACATGTGCTCTTCGGGCTTAGAACTCGAACCGGGTGTGTTAGAATTATTTCGAGGAGGGTAATTTGGTTGGTTATTTTGAGGGAAACCGGGTGGATGTGATGGTCTAGGGGGGAAATTACTGTTATTGTTGTTGTAACCCCTATTGTTGTTGTATCCTTGGTTTCCTCGTTGATAGTTTTGCCCGTAACCTTGGTTTAAATAATTGACCTCCTCCTCGGTCATCATCGGTTGGTGTTGTTGACATTCCTTTGCAAGGTGGGGTCCACCGCATTTCTCAAACCCAACCTGTATCGCATGTAAAGAAGATGTTATTTTATCTAATTTACGTTCTAACATTACCTGGTTATTCTTTATGGCGGCGACTTCATCATGTTGTCTATCGTCAACCGCATTGAGCGAACCCGTTTGCTTTCCGGCTCTTCTATCGGTGGCCCATTCCGCATTGTGCATGGCCATATCCTCCAAAAGTTGGTATCCTTCCGTAGGGGTTTTATACATGAATATTCCACCACTCGATGAATCAAGGGTGGATCGTGCATTGTTGGACAAACCCCTATAGAAGAGATGGACGATATCGCTCTTCTCAAACCCATGATTTGGGCATCTCCTCAACATTCCCTTGAAACGTTCCCATGCTTCCGTTAATGTTTCCCCAGCTTCCTGTTGAAAAGCCATAATATCAGTTTTTAATTTATCCGCTTTCGCGGGTGGAAAATAACGGTGTATAAATCGACTTCGGAGTTCTTCCCAAGTCGAAATGGAGTTTGGCTCAAGGGATTTAACCCAAATTTTTGCCTCTCCAATTAGACTAAAAGGGAAGAGTCGAAGTCGTATCGCATCTTGCGAAACGTTAGGAATCCTAAACAATTGGCATATGTCATTAAAGCACTCAATATGGTGATTTGGGTCATTTGTGAGTCTACCATCATAACCCAAATCACGAACCATACTTAGGAATTGACTTTTTATTTCAAAATTTATGCCATTTATTTCCGGAAGTCTAATTGCCGGAATGGCATCAACCGGGGCATTTTGCCTCGTTTGCCACATCGGACGTTCCGGTGGTGGGTCTTGATCACCCATTTGGTTATCAAGAATCGGCTCTTGATTAACTATTGGTTCTAAATTAACAGGAGTTTGCTCCTGATTTTCAGAACTTTGGACTTGAACTTCAAAAAGCGGATTCTGATTTTCAAGACTCGGTTCCCCAATATTTTGAGCTTTCTTTATGGATGCGTTGTATCTTGCTTCTAATTGAATCCTCTGTCTCCTTCGAAAAAGTTTCTCTGGATCAGAGGATGGTGAGGGTTGATCAGCTTTAGCCTTTTTGCCTCTAAGAGTATTCTTATTGCTCATGCACCTGCACAACTCAAAGCAAAGAGTTAACACGCAACTGATAAACAAAACAAAAGGAAACAGAAATTACAAATTAAGTAACTTATTTAAGAATAAATTCCTAAATAAGGATCAATTAACTAATTAACTTTCAAAAACCTAAAAACATAAAACTGCTCCCCGGCAGCGGCGCCAAAAACTTGATGTGCTCGATCTAGTTATAAAATTATGTCTCCTAAATACCACTAATCTAGATTACCACATTCATAGGCAAGTATACCTAATCGTGGGTAATATAGGCTAGGTAAGTATTTCGGGTTATCGAATCCACAGGGAACAGTTTATGTAATCCAAGTAAAGAAAGTTAAAGAATTAATCAAGAAAAGATTTTTGTTCATGTTTTGATTTATATGAAATGTAATTAATATTTGAAATGACAAGAAATGCAAATTTGAACAATTGAAATGAGATTTAAGGGATATTCACTATGTATGGATTCATCTAGTTCTAAGTATGGTTATTAAGCACCGGCTAGTTTAATGTTCTAGAAGTCACGGTATTAGATTTCTCTCAATCCCATTTAATAAACTAATTACAACTAATAGGAATTTCTTCTCTCAAAAGCTATAACTGATCACACTTCTATTTGTTGAAATTACCGTCTTGAATTAACTAAGACCTCTAACCTAGAATTTTCATTACTAGGGTTGAACTTCTTGTTTAATCTAACTTATTGGAATCTTATCTCTAATCCCTATTTCTAGTGAATTACCAACTAGGTCATAATGAAAAGTTGGGGAAGTAATCAATTGAACCAAATGTTGTCAATATCTAATTTAATCAATTACCAACGATAAAGAAACGAAAACTCATAAATTAAACCAAGAAGAGTAATTAAACATCAACAATTATTTTGAACACAAACAAACCCTAAAATTAAACCATACTTAACCCTAGAATTATCCAAACATAGTGAATATAAAGATTACTAGCACATAGACATGCTAGAAATCAACAAACAAGAGTTAAAGTATAGAATTACAACCATAGATTTAATCCAAAATGTTTGAGAATCAATGATTGCTATAAACTTGACTAATCTCTTGATAAACTGCTTCCAAAATCGTCCTTAACTGCCCAAAAACACACTTCCAGCCAAAGATGCCTGACATTTCCCTTTGATCTGGTATAAAACACGATCAGAGGCGCATAGTTCACGGCGCGAACTATAGTTCGCGTCGTGAACTTCCTGTTTCGATGACATAACGATCGGTAACTCTCGATAACGAACGCGAAGACCATACAGGGACTTTGGTGACTGATCGTGAATAGTTCACGATCAGTTCACGATCGTGAACTATTTTTGCCTTATAATTTTGTATTTTTCTTCATCTTTTGGCCCGTTTTTGGCACCTCTTTCGATATATCACCTGAAATGTAACATAAACACATAATTGAGTAATATCACATGTATTTGCTTCTAAAACGTACTCAAAATTGACGATATTGACGGGTTTGAACGTGTCTAAAAACGTCAATATCAAGAACCGATGGTGCAAGACGGTTGAAGAGGATGAAACCCTAATTGACGTAAGAAGACGAGGCAGAGAGGAAAACAAAAGGGGATGTATGTGTCCTTTCTTTAAATAGATACGGGTAGAGTAGATGTGTCATTTTGAATTTTTGTTACTTATATACTAGTATTAAACAACTTAATATTTTAAAATCTAGCTCAACTTTAAACCTAGAAAATTTTAAATGGATTGTCGTAATTTCTTCAAAACTTTCAAACCCAGGTTCGACCAGCCACTCCAATCGGGAAATGGAAATATGCCGGGCCGAATAGACCGGTTTAAAGTCCATTTATGAACCGCTTCGAACAGGCCGGGTTAATTGTAAACCCCGGTCGGACAGGCCAAACCGAAACCGATAGCATTGTAATCAGTTCGGTTCCAGTTTCAAAAATTCATCATTTTCGGTTTTATCAGTTTCAGTTTGGTTCGGTCCTTGAATAGAATGAGCATTTAGGCTAAAAAAACCGACCCGAAACCAAATCAAAACCCAAAAACATGTAATCGGTTTGGTTTCGGCTTTGAAAATTCATCATTTTAGGTTTCTGTTCTATCGGTTTCGCGACGCTTTCTGGACCATGCTCACGTCACCCCTATTTAACACCCGGGAATGTTTTATGCAGATGTTAACATACCTTGTTTTATTTGAAGATTATAACCGATAAATGTTAAAAAAAATATATATCGACACTGATTTTTTGCACTCCACACCTTGTTGACATTCTTGAAGCAAATTATTTCATGGAAAGGAATGCACTCAATGGGCTGCATATGCTCTCTGATTCATGGAAAAACAATCACATCTAAAATAAAAACATTATTTGACTCAAGGTGGCAATTTCGACCCATTTACTTACGAACGGGTCGTTCAGGATATGTTTTTATCTCTAATGGGTCAAACTGGTTCCAATGTGTATTTTGACGCATTAAACCTCCTAAATCATTTTATTCCAAAAATTAGAATATTACTAGAAAATAATCATATTTCAGGTCAACCAAAAAATTGCTCGTTTTAACCCATTGTTCGACCAGCCCATTTTGCCACTAATGTTAAAAAATAAGGCTTAGGAAAGTAGATAAAAGCAGAAATGAGGTATGAAATAAGATGCAGAATGCAATTACCTTGTCATGCAAGTAATGAGTGCAATAGCTTTCTCATTTAATGCTTTTGTACCTCTATCAATGTTCTGTATTATTGTTGGTCTCCTGTCTCATATGATATGAATAAACTAACTTATTAGCAAATAATATTTTTTTTTTATAATTATTTTATCTGCATTACCATCCTCGCATTTCTCTTGCTGAAGCTCCTTTACTTTCTCATGGATCTAGAATTGAAAAGAAAAAAAAGTCAACTGGTCAACAGGAGGGCAAGTCAGCACACTTGAATAATAAAAAACTCAGCTGTGAACTAGTCATACCTCATTGACACCATCTGTTTGTTTACTCCATTTCTCAAGCAACTGAATCGAAGCAGTTGGTGGCAGGTCCCTGAATAATTTATTTATTTTATTTCATAAATGCCACAAATAATAATACTAAACCAACCCGTATAATTAACTAAAGATATACAAAAAAAAAAGGAATTTATTTCTGCATACCTTATTTGGCGAATGGTGTGACCAATTAAACCACCTTTATGATTTTTAAAAGATTGTCCATTCATATTGTAATCCCAATGAGAATCAGGTTTTGTCTCCAAATAATCAGAATGTCTCAAATTAGAGTAAAATTAGAGTACGTATAAACAATATAATAAAGATAATAAATTAGAGTAAAATTACTTACCTACCTAACATAATTAAAGAGTACCTTAAAAAAATTATATTGATATAAATACAATTATATTGATATAAATGCGTTGTTAGCACAATTAAACAAAACAATAAAAATAATAAGTTAAAGTAAAATTACTTACCTTTTCCGATTGTTAAGAAAAATATAGGTCCATGCAATTTCATTTACCTGGAAAAAAAATCAGAATTATCAAGCAGCAATTAGATAATGTACCTTACCAATGTTACCTAGCTATCCTAACCAACATACTTACCCGACTCAACTTACCCTACACACTAGCACTCTATATGAACCTACCTAACCTTAACCTACCCCTATCATACCCTACTTTACCTACCTAACCTAGTTCAAGAATACCTGAAAAAATTAAAAAAAAAAGGTATAAATTAGTTGTTAGCACATATAAATAATAAAATTAAAATAAGAAAATTAAAGTGAAATTACTTACATTTTCCGATTGCAAAGAAAGACATATGTCCGTGTAATTTAATTTACCTGTAAAAAAATAATCAGAATTATCAAGGAACAATTAAATAATCTATCTAACCAATATTATCATCCCCTACTTTACCAACCCACCTAACCTAGTTCAAGAGTACCTGAAAAAATTATAAACTTATAAATTAGTTATTAGCGCATATAAACAATATAATAAAGATAATATATATTAGAGTAAAATTACTTACCTACCTAACCTAATTAAAGAGTACCTGAAAAAAATTATAATGATATAAATAAGTTGTTAGCACAATTAAACAAAATAATAAAAATAATAAGTTAAAGTAAAATTACTTACGATTTCCGATTGTTAAGAAAAATACAGGTCCACGCAATTTCATTTACCTGGGAAAAAAAATCAAAATTATCAAGCAGCAATAAAATAATCTACCTTACCAATGTTACCTAGCTAACCTAACCCACCTAATTACCCGACTCAACTTACCCTACACACTAGCACTCTATATGAACCTACCAAACCTTAACCTACCCTATCATACCCTACTTTACCTACCTAACCTAGTTGACTTTTCATGTAAGCTTTTTCCCACTTCATTGATTACATGTTACAGAAAGCTTCATCTTCATCTCCAATCTCTCTCAACTCACACACACTAAATACACACACATTGTTCTTCAATTCATCCTAAAACTCCATGGATTAGCTTGAATTCTCCTTGTTTGATCTCTCATTTGGTATCAGAGCAAAAACTCTCTGTGAGTAGATCCAAATTCGAGCTAATTCGATCAAGATCTAGAAAAATGAAGAAAATATTTTGTTCGTGTCTGTGAATTTAATCCGAAAATATTTTTGATTAGATATTGTAGATTTGATTGAAGAATCATGTATCTCCAGTGAATCTAATAAGAATAGAATCTTATTTCAATCAATTCCATCAACAGAGCACTTCAATTTAGTGATTTTAGTGAAAAACTAGAAAAGTTCAAAAAGTCGACTGAAATCAAAAATCCGATCAGATGTGTTATGTTTTGGGATATATGATCGGATCAAAGAATTAGAAAAGCAATTTCGAGCATTTAGGGATTGAAATCGTTGAATTTGGTTGAGTAATGAGCAGAATCGGATCAAAAGAGTGAAGCTTAAGAACGTACCTGCTGTTCGTCGAATTGTTCGAGCTCAAGAACATCTTCGGCCCGAACATAGAGTAAATATTAGTTCGGCCCACAATCTTCGGTCCACAAGTAGTTCGGCCCGAACTCGATTGTCTTCGGCCAGGCCCAACTGTTCGGCTCTCTAAACTTCGGCCAGCCCCAATAGTTCGAACATATATCTTCGGCCCAAGAAGTTCGGCCTGAATAAGTTATCAACCCAACTGTTCGACTCAAGGTATTGTTCGGAAAATTAACAACTTCGGCTACTTCACAATTTCGGCTCTTGAAAGACTTCGGTTGTTTCCATTCGATCTTGAAGATTCCGACTACAATCGATTTCAGTAACACTTGAAGATTAAACATTGATTTCAATCTTGTTCTTGACAATTCTATTTCAATTTGTTTCTTTAAATCGCGGTTCGACGATCTCCGATATAAACATTGATTTAAATCGCTGTTCGACAATTCTATTTCAATCGGTGCCTGCTTCAAATTAAAAGAGACTTGTTGGATATCGGCTTCAATTTGTTATTGAATTCAATCTCGATCTGTTCTTAATTGATCTCAATTCTAGCAATTTCATCGATCTCAGATTGTTTTTTTATTCCGGCTCAACGACGGCTCAACGACGGCTCAACGACGGCTCAACGACGGCTCATACTGTTCGATCCAATTCCGACCTACTTTAGATTAAAACTTGCAATCGATTTCGTAATCTGCTTGTGATCAGTGTTCGATCGATTGATTTCAACCTGCAAAAGTGTTCGGCAATTGAAGATCGTCCAAATCTCAAAAGAGTTCGGCCATAAGAGTTCGGCTCTTCACAGATTCGACAGCCCTTGTTACCTGATTCTATTGATCGATTGATTTCATTCTAATCGATCGATTGCTCTCTGATCGAATTGTTCCCGACTGGTCTGTCGTTCTTGATTCCGTCTGCTACGACTCAACTCAAATCATCTCTGGCCCAAGTAGTCCAAAACTTAAAAGCCAAAACGTGATAAAAGCCCAAAACGTGATAAAAGCCCAAATCATCTCGGGCCCAAATCAAATTACAGAACTTAAAATTTTAAAACAAATAAAAATTTTAAAACTTAATTTTTTTTTCAAAATACCGAACTTGTTTACATTTTTTTTCCAAACCCGATCAAATTCTCAACTTTTTTTTAAACTTTTTAACCACTTTCAACGTTTACAAATTTGTTTTTTAAAAAAAAAAAAAGGTTTTAAAAGAAAATTTTCACATTTTTAAACACAAGGACTTTTACCCCTAATTGCAAAAATATTGATAAAGACCTTGCATATGCGAGAAAAGCTGTCGAATATTATAAACAAATGGAGACTAAAAAAGTGTTAGTTGAAGATAAAGAACAAATAGCAAATTTGTGCTATATGCCAAAAGAAAATACTAAGGTTTCTGATAGATTTAATGCAAAGGCCAACAAGGATGACAAGGTACTTACTTCTCTTCTCTCTAATACAAATACTTTCACTAATTCTGATACTTGATTTATCAAAACTCAGATATCTCAAATAGAATTCTTAACAAAAAAAACTTTCAGTAGAAAAAGATTTAAATGTTCAACTTAAAGATCGTTTAAATATTTTGGAAAAACAAATTGAACAAAATGCTCATCTAGGTGATCAACTTGTTCATCATATTCAACAAACTAAAGTTTTGAAACAAGAGAATCTGGATTTACAAACTAAAGTATCAGAATTGACGGCAAGGCATGATCACAATCACAAACAATATGCTAAGACATGGTATGAATATCAAAGTACTAAAAATTGTTTGGAACGTAAACAACAAGAGTTTGACGACAATGAAAAACAGTTTAAATCTTTAAACTCTCAAATCAAAGAATTATCTGAAAATCTTCATGAACAAAAAATAATTTCATTAAATGAAATGAAAACCAAACAAAATATCATAAACACACTCAAGCATGAAACCAATAAATTGAATTCCCATATCAAACATCTTGAGGACATGAGTGCTAAAATCAACCAAGAAGTTTATGAAAATAAAGCATTACTCTTGAAGATTGAAACTCTAACAAAAGATTCTGAAACAAACCAACTTCAGATTGCTGAATTAACAAAGAAACTTCATGACACAAATACTGTTAATATTTTGAACATCGAAAAATATGCTTCTGTTTGTACTGAAAATTATATTTTGACTGATCAAATCAAACTACTTGAATGTAATTTTGGATCTGATTTATAAAAACAAATCAATATTTTTAATATTGAGAAAACAAAATTGTTAGATAAAATTACATCTCTTGAAACGGATTTTTCTTTGTCTCAAAATAAAAATGAAGGTTTGTTAATTAAGCTAGAAGAAAAATCTAAAATCTTTGACAACGACAAATCAGTTTTACAAACCAAAATTTTTGAATTAGAAAATAAAATTGATGAGTCACATAAATCTTTTGATGAAGAGAAACTAAAGTTGCAAATACAAATTCAAAATTTAAAATCTAAATCATCTCATCCTCAGAAGTTTAAGAAGCCGAGTCCATCTATGAATAAATGTAATAACACAAGAATGTTTTCTCCTGTAATGGCATATCGTGATTTATATACAATCAAACAATCCGAGGTAAATAGATGAAATTCTAAACCTAAACCGAAATCACAAGTAAGTTCCTCTACCACGCCTAAGCCTAGGAGATCCACGGTCCCACCAAACTCTGATAAGAAATTGAATGCTCTCAAACAAGTTGATAGAGGAAATTCCGCACTTAAAACTCCAAATAAATTAGGTTCCTCTTCTAGACTTAAGCATTCTCAAATGGATAAAACTAAACCATCAACCGTGTTGATTCATTGTATTCCTTCAAAGAAAATCTTTTCCAAAACTAAATCTTTAAGATACTCAAGAAAAGATTTACTTTCCTTGGCACCTAAAACGACTTTTACACAAGTGCCAAAAACATCTCCTGTTTTTGTTTACAAAACATCCTCGATCTTAAGAGCAAAATGGGTTCCCAAAACTCCAACATCTCAAATAATTCCCCGGAAATTATTTGAAAGTGAAACATCTAGTTTCACTTTTTCTTGGAACTCTCAATCTTTAAATCAAATCGATACAACTTATCGGTGGTTTCATTCGCACACTAACAATGTAGGACCCAAACAAAAATGGGTACCAAAAGTTGTTTGATTTGTTTTGCAGGAGAATGACTTATACATAATTCAGTGTATAACTCGAGCTTCATCAAATGGCTCTTACACACTTCAGTATATGACCCGAGCTTCAACGAAATGGCTTTCAAGTAAATTCGCTTGAAACCCGTTCCTGAAAGATATTGTTGGTTGATGGGGAGAAAATCGCTGTTCATTGGTTGAGGGGGAGAATTCCTATATTCACTTGTTAAGGGGGAGAAAATCGACATTCATTCGTCAAGGGGGAGCATTTTTATGAAACTTCATAGGTAAAGGGGGAGCATACTCATTGTTAACCCATTTTCTATTCATTATTAAAATTTTTCAGAAACTCAATCTCAAAATTTTCAAATTTTAATCACTTGAGTTTCGTTGATTCAGTTCAAAAATGTTTTCCTCACTCCTATGTTGCCAACGTAGGATACAAGTTTCTGTCAAATTCGTCGATCTCTCTACTAATTTCGATTAATAATGATTGCATCTGTTTATGACACACTCTTGTCTCTTGCGTTGATGACATCACACTCTTCTTTTTCATATTACGTTGAAACTCAAATTTTTTCTACAAAATTCAACACTTTGAGTTTCGTTGTTGCCACAAATTTGGTACAACTCAATCTTAATTGTTAAATTTTTTACTCAAAATCATGTGTTAATTACGTAGGATATAAGTTTTTGGTAAATTCGTCGATCTCTTTACTAATCTAATTAGTAAAGATTGCATCTGTTTATGTCAAACTCTTTTCTCTTGCGTTGTTGACCTCACTTTCTCATACAGAGTTGACATTATATGCTCAACATCTGTAAATTCCTCACAAAATTTTTACTCATACTTTGTGTTCACAATGATGTGTTCACAACGTAGGATATAAATTTTGGTCCAATTCGTCGATCTCTTTACTAATCTAATTAGTAAAGATTGCATCTGTTTATGACCAACTTTTTTCTCTTGCGTTGCTGACATAATTTTTCAAACCTTATTCTGATTTTGCACAACTTTTTCATTTTTCAAATACTTGTTTGCAACACTCAATACAAGTTGTTGTTAAATTCGTTGATCTCTTTCCTAATTTCGATTAGTACTGATTGCATCTGTTTATAACAACTTCTTGGATTGATTGTTCTTACCATTTTTCAAACACTTTTTACAAACCTATATCAATGGAGAATTTATTTTAGTTTTTCTCCAAATGGTTAGATTAAATTCTTAATTATTCATATGATCTCACACACAAAATCGTCTTTGTGCACTGATTGTTGATCCACTTCAAATTGATTTCTTTTACACCTCAAATCTTTGCTTAACAATGTCTTCAGTCATCCTATTTGTCAAATTCGTCGATCTCTTTACTGAAGTTCTTCAGTAAAGATTGCATCTGTTTATGACTTCAGCTGATTCTTGACACTGTTATTCTCTATTTTTCAAATATTTTTCTCAAAGATTCTTGGCTAAAACCAATTTTTATCTGGGTACTAAGTGAGTACTACATGTTACTGGTTCTTGATTCCGAAATGCAACGTACAACTATCAACTCCTGGCTCTCGTATTTCAACGACATACAATTTTCTCTCTCCGTTTCCACAAAGCCAATATTCAACATTTACATGAGGCTCCTGTTCATGATCCTCATGAGGGGGAGAAATGAGCAAAAATAAATGAGCAAGAAATAAATGAGCAAGAAATAAATGAGCAAAAAATAAATAAGCAAGAAATGTACAACATTAAGAAGAATCGCAAACATCTCATCAACGAAGAAAATTCATGTCTCATGTACTCAAATTATCGGCAAAATCAGAAATAGTTTATTTCAAATAATTCAGAGGAAGAGAAAGTGATAAACAATGTGTTAAAAGGAAAAACAAGTGAAGAAGAAGAAATCGACATATCTACAGAAATCTCTCTCAAAAATCTCATCCATTACATTAAAAACCCAACCAGTTCAAACTGAAACTTAATCATATAAATCTTTCTGTCCAAACTACAAAACATTCATATCAATTCAAAAGCTTAAGTGTTCTAATCTGATGTTCATAACAAATACAAATTATCCACATTCATCCAAATCTTAAATGTACATATCATTCTTTCCTACATACAAAAATTACATACATATCCAAAACTTTTAACTTTCAAATCATTCTTACCAAAATAAACACACACATCCAAAACTTTAACTGACAAATCATTCAAAAACATTATCATTCTATCTTCAATAAAATCCTCTACCACAAATTCCAAAAACAACCTCTCCATTACTGAAATCCCAGACAAATCCTTACCTAACTGATATTACATTTCCCGAATTGTCAAAAACTTTAGTAAATCAGTTATAGGATTTCCTCACTCAAACATTTTCAACGAAAACCATATTTTCTTTGAGTATCTGAAACTTCCAGATTTCTGCAGTGTTATGTTCTTGAAATTCAGAAAAATATTTTCTTGCCAAATACAGACTATAAGAAGAAACTGAAGTCAGAAGACTGAGATTACGTATTAAAGCTCAAAAAGGGGGAGATTGTTAGGACCATTATTGTAATAGGTTTTGACCTTTAATCCCGTTAACTAACACTTGTAGTGTTAAGTGGTGAGGAGTATATAATGTTGTAATTTGACTTTTCATGTAAGCTTTTTGCCACTTCATTGATTACATGTTACAGAAAGCTTCATCTTCATCTCCAATCTCTCTCAACTCACACACACTAAATTCACAAACATTGTTCTTCAGTTCATCCTAAAACTCCATGGATTAGCTTGAATTCATCCTTGTTTGATCTCTCACCATGCAATTTAATTTACCTGTAAAAAAACAATCAGAATTATTAAGGAACAATTAAATAATCTATCTAATAAGGGTTACCTAGATAACCTAACCCACCTACGCACTAGCATATAAACAATTAGTTATTAGCGCAAAATGATGGTGTTGCAAAATGATGATTACCAGGCTCAATATTACCATCATGAAGACGTAATTTTGGGTCTAAAAATGAAAATGAAAAATTGATGAAATGAAAAATTGACAGAATATGAATAAAGATAGAATTATATGGTAGAAAAAACCTGCACAAATCTTTTAAATGTATTATTTGTTTGCTTTCCACAAAGTTTGCTACATAACCATCAGAACAGCTCTCCTTCTCCACATTCGAGTCCCTACCAAAATGTTCAACTTCACACTTACAAAACTTATCTCTAAGTATTTATAATTTAATAATAAATAAAATTAATAAAATAAGTATAAGGTGTTAACAGTACCTGTTCTCCTAGTGCACCTTTGTGCGATTAAGGCGACATCTATAATATCTGAAACCTGGTTATAATTTGAGGATTATATAAAAATAAAAATAAAAATAAAATTATGCAAAAGAAAAATTAATGACACATCCTTGAATAACAGGGAGCATGTATGGATTAAGCTGCAAGCACAAAAGCAGCAACTCAAATGTTTAAAAAGTCAATATTTAGTGGAAAAAGTTATCTGTAAAAACTTCCAACATGGTGTTCCATAGGAACCGTGGCTCTGCCTATAAAAGGGAATTTTGAGTCATGAGCAAAATTAAGATCAAAATGGAATATAAAAAAATAATATACATTAAATTGAAAAAAACCTTGCCTGCCTCCATAGTCTTGTTTAATCCCTTAAGTCATTCAAACGTTGGCAACTGCAAGATGAAACCACCAAATATAATCACTACCAAAACTTTTAAGGTTGGTTCTCGTGATTAAGGAAACTTGGTGGACCTTAGTGTAATATTGACATCATATGAGGCCAGTAGTCTTTTCAGCAACTTTTGAAAATTCAGATTCCATCATTTTCTGTCAAAATGGGAATCATTAGGCAATTGTATAAACTACTAGTATAATAATCCAAAATATGTAATGGGAAAATAAGTAATTACAAATGGTTTAAAATCTTGTTCAAGTTCATGACACTATATGCCTACCTACATTCACAGGAAACTTGAAAGACTTCATCTAACATGAACTATTAGGCAACTTCTAAGCTAAAATCTTGTTCAAGTTCATGACACTATATGCGTATATATACACAATAATATCTAACATATAAAAACCTTAAAGATTGTTGTAAATTTTATATATTCGGTGATTAAATATTTAGACAATTATAATATTAAAACCATATTTGATATTGATAATTCAATATCAAACCCAACAAATAAGAAAGAATCAAATGGAACAATCAAACCTGAATGTTGATGAAGAACGAACCGCACGGAATTGTAATTCCTGTCCTTTAAGGTTTTTACGCGCTCTATATGCTGCAAGCCTCAACGTAGAACCCCAGGATTTGATGCAGTTTATCGGTATTATTCTACAATACTATAATCACCGACAACACAAAGTGACTACTTGGAAACACATGAAGTATATCAAACACAACATCATGAGAGGAGAGCTTATGAGAAGAGAGCTTATGAATTTTGTTGTGTAGAACTTCACAACTAGAAGTTGTTTATATAGGCTTTCAAGCCTTGAAGGAGCTTAATGGCATTCAAACTAAGAGTTTTGTAACTCTTGATTAATTTCAACATTAGTGTGAAACATTATGACATTTAGTGTCATTGGTTATGACATTTCAAAGATGCTCATAAAATATTAAGCTCCACAACTCTCATGATAGATAGGAAATTTGCCAACTTGCAAATACCTTTATAATTTCCAACACCATCATCGTTCTTGATTGACTGTAATCAATAATTACGATTGAACAATGAGGAGTGATTAGGGTTTCTTTCAGAAATTTGAAGAAAATGGTAAGGGGATTAGAGTAACGGAAACAAGGAAATTTAAAACCCTCTTGTTTGATACCAACGGAATTGCGCCATGTAAATGTTTATATTTACATAAACATCACCTATTCTATTAGATATTTACATTCAACTCCCTTATAGTTGTCGATAAACTAAATCGGTTCAAGCATATATTTGAACCGAATTAGAACTGCAATTAAATATAAAAATCAAAGAAATAAACAAGTCTAAAAGATGAATAACCAAAATCATATACTTATAATCTTTTTTTTTCACCTATACGATTTGTTAAAAGATAATAATATAAACAATTTTTACAAAATGGACCAGATGTTTGAAGCTATGATAATCATAATCTAAACAATTTGATTGTATTATTGATTGAATTCCGATTACAAGGAAGCAAGGTAAATAAATAGACTAATACCCTAACAAACTTTCTAAACAATAGAGTAGATAAAATCGGTATAGATACTGATAAGTATGGAATATATTTTTAATTCCAATACTCCCCCTCAAGCTGGAGTGTGCAGATTTTACATACCCAACTTGCTGGTTAGAGAATCAAATTGTTTTAAACCCAATGCTTTAGTGAATATGTCAACCACTTGCACATTGGTGTGTATTTTTACTGGAACAACTTCTTGAGATTCCACCCTTTCACGAACAAAGTAACAGTCCATCTCTACGTGTTTGGTGCGTTCATGAAATACTGGGTTGTTAGCGATATGTCTAGCGGCTTGGTTGTCACAAAACAAAGGAGTTGGTTTGTGTTGCTTGACTTCTAGTTTTTCCAGCAACCAACGCATCCAAAGGACTTCGCTAACTGCAGCAGCCATTGCGCGATACTCCACTTCAGCAGAGGATTTAGATACAACGGTATGTTTCTTAGATTTCCAGGAAATAGGAGCACCGCCTAACATGAGAACATACCCAGTTCTAGATCTGCGGGTAGAGGGACACCCAAGCCAATCCGCGTCACAGTACGTAAGCAAGTCGGTACCTCCAACTTTAGGCAACAATAAACCCTTTCCAGCGGTTGTTTTCAAGTATCGCAGAACTCGAAGAACGGCATTTAAGTGATCCTGTCGGGGATCGGAGACAAATTGGCTCAGAACGTTTACCGCGTTTGTGAGTTCTGGCCGAGTGGCTTGTAAATACAACAATTTTCCCACAATCTTTCTGTAGTAGTTTGCATCAATCCTCGGTTCGTTACTGTCTTTATCAAGCTTTAAATTTTATTCCATAGGAAAGTGGCAGGGACGGCATCCCATCATGCCCGTTTCCTCAAGAATATCAAGAATTTATTTTCTTTGATTTAGTACCAATCCCTCCTTTGTGTGTGCCGCCTCTATGCCCAAGAAGTATTTAAGTGTTCCAAGGTCTTTAATGCTGAATTTCTTGTCTAGGAACGTCTTGACTTCTTGCATCTTGTTGGCATCATTTCCCACAATTATTACGTCATCTACGTAGACAAGAGTTGCAACAAAGATGTTCTCTTGTTTGTATATGAATAGAGAATGGTCTGCATGGGATTACTCGAATTGAAAGCTTTTGAAAACGGACGTGAGTTTTTGGTGCCAATTTCTAGAGGCTTGTTTCAAGCCTTAGAGGGATTTATGTTGTTTGCAAGCTTTGTTTGCTCCCCCTTTCTCATAGCCTTCTGGTATCTTCATGTAAACTTCTTCATGTAAATCACCATGAAGAAAGGCATTGTTTACATCGAGTTGATGTATGATCCAACTTCTTTTAACGGCTATGGCAAGTAGGGTTCGAACCGTGGCAAGTTTTGCAACGGGAGCAAACGTGTCATGATAATCAACGCCTTCCGTTTGAGTGAAACCTTTGGCGACCAGTCTAGCTTTGTATCTTTTTATTTCACCGCTTGGTTTGTACTTGATTTTGTAGATCCATTTTGAATCGATGGCACGTTTTCCTTTTGGTAATTCCTCGATGGACCAAGTTGCATTTTCTTCAAGGGCGTTGATTTCCCTTTGCATGGCATGCCTCCACTTTGGATCCTGAACAGCTTGCTTAAAAGTTTCCGGCTCATCATTTGAGGCGATGGCCGCTAAAAAAGCTTTGTGAGCATTAGAAAATTTATGATAAGAAACAAAATTTGCTATAGGATGTACCGTACTGTGTTCTTGACTTGGAGCGGGTTGTGCATGGTCTATGGATGGAGGGAGCTTAACTTCATAATCATTGAGGTGTTTAGGCCTAGTTATGTTTCATTTGTTTCTGCCTTGATTTTGCTCACTGTTCTCATTGATCGGTTCGGTGTTGTTGTTTGTATCTTGGTTTTCAGGATTAGGTTCGATGTGAGCTTCTTCCAAATCGTGATGATTCTGTTCGGTGGTAGTGTCATGAGCACGTTCAGTTTGTTCGGCAATATTTTCAGGTTGCCATGCATTGTGGTCTACACTTGTAGATTCATCATCTTCTTCTGGACGGTTTTTGAAAGGGAAGGCATTTTCCGCAAATTTAACATCCCTAGAGGTGATGATTTTACTATGGGGTGGATCAAAAATCTTATATCCTTTTGTCCCATGAGGATAGCCAACAAAGACACCCGACCTTCCTCAAATTTCAAATTTATCACCCTTTGTTTCGGTGTTACGGTAGTAGACAAGGCATCCAAATATTCTCATGTGATCATATTTGGGTTTTTTATCACACAAGATTTCATATAGAGTTTTGTTTTCAATGACTTCGGAGGGTAGTCGATTGATAATGTATGTAGCGGTTAGTATGCATTCACCCCAGAACCTTGTTGGTATGTTGGCTTCAATTTTTAAAGCCCTGGCTACTTCGTGTAAATGACGATGTTTTCGCTCAACAACCCCGTTTTGTTGCGGGGTGTGGGGACAAGTAGTTTCCAAAAGAATGCCATGTTCTGTATAGAAATTTGACATGCTATTAAATGTGAATTCCCCCCATTGTCACATCTAATTCGTTTTATGTTTTTCTAAAATTGAGTGTACACCATTTTATAAAAGGCAATTAAGCATGTACTGGCCTCATGTTTGTGTTTGAGTAAGAAAACCCATACAGCTCTACTATGGTCGTCTACAATGGTTAAGAAATAATTTGCCCTTGAGAAGGAGGGTGTATGGTATTTGCCCCATATATCACAATGTATTAGGTCAAAGCATGCATTAGTTTTAGTGATACTAATAGGAAAAGGCTGTCTTGTTAACTTTGATTTGGCATAAGAATCACAAATATGATCTTTATTTCTAAACGAAATGTTTGTAAGAAAACTTATTTGACTCAATTTTCGTTCACTAGCATGACCTAACCTCTTATGCCATATATTTCCTTTTGACATCATCACCTTCCTCTCCCTCTTAAGCATTCCCATCTGATATAGACCATCCACGCAGTTACCCGCTCCAATCAAATTCTTCGAAGCAAGGTCCTGCATGACAAAAAAATTCGGAAAGAAACTTAAAACACACTTTAATTCATTTGATAACTTATTGGCAGATAACAAGTTGCAGTTGAAATCAGGAATGATGAGAACTCTGTTGACTTTTGTTCCGTTGGGCAACGTATGATTTCCTCTCCCTTCTACGGGTATTGATTGGCCATTCGGGATGGTCACAGGTTCTTCATACAAAGAAGTGTGTTTGTCTTCAAGAATATCATCTTGGTTGGTCATGTGCTCGGTCGCTCCTGAATCAACAATCCAAAAATTATTCGATAACTCTTTACCTGCCATGTTCGCTGTGGGAGGTGCATTCCCTTTCTTTTCATTTATTTCGGGTGCAAAGTGGTCCATAAACTGCTTGTACAGCTCCTTTGTTAGCCCCTTTACAGGACTTAGATCCACTTCTGCACACGCCGTTTTGGGTTTTGGCTTGTTTTGTTTATTTTTCCCGGGCCACCATTCCGGATAACCAATGAGCTCAAAGCACCAATCTCTAGAATGACCATCTTTCTCACAGTGTGTGCAACATTCCATAGGTTTTGATGGTTTCTTGACGTATTTGTTTAAGATATTTTTCCCGTTTAGTATACGCTTGGAATGACGTTGCTTCAACAGTGGGTTTCTTGGCGTTTGTTATGGATCTCTGGTGTTCGTCTTCAGCGACTAGGTGGTATGCATTCCCGAGAGATGGTGTTGGTTTTATCGCAAGTATTTGAGTTCTTACGATAGAAAATTCAGCGTCGAGTCCCATGAGAAACTCATACAATTTTTTTGTTCTCGATGGTTGCTTATAGACTTACCGAGGTTGCATGTACACTCGTTGCACGTGCAATGTGGATTGGGAAGAACCGACTGGATTTCATCCCATAACCCTCGTAGTTTTGTATAATATGCAGAAACAGTCATTCCTTCTTGTCTAGTGTTAGAAATAGCTTGTTTCAATTCGTATGCTCGAGGAGCACTCAGGTTGCCAAACCTTTCGCGCAGGTCATTCCAGATTTCAGCTGCCGTGTTTGCATACTTGACGCTGGTTCGAATCTCCTTCTCCATTGCTGTCGTTAGCCAGCCTTTTATCATAGCATCACAACGCATCCAAGCCATGTAATCTGCTGAACCTTTTCCTGGCTTTTCAATGGATCCATCAACGAACCCTATTTTATTTTTGGCGAACAAGAAATTCTCCATCTCTTGCACCCAATCGTTGTAATTCTGATCCGTTAATGCATCATTGACTTGCATCTGGCGTGGATAGTCTGATGCGTGGATGTAGAATGGCGAGCTGGGATCTGGACTGCTCCCTTCGGCATTCTTTTGGGATTTACTGGTTTCTTCACCGCCGGCCATGATTATTGGTGGCGGCTGTTTTTAGGGTTTGTTTTGGAAGAGAGAAGAGCACGTTTCCTGCTCTGATACCATAAACAATTTGATTGTATTATTGATTGAATTCTGATTACAAGGAATCAAGGTAAATAAATATGAAATATATTTTTAATTCCAATATAATTAGTCATCGAGTATTTGTCAAACTTGTGTTAAGATTATATAGAGACCAACAAATGCACCTAGTCTTGACCCAATACAAAAGGGAGCTGATTTTCTCAACGAACATTTTTCTTCATCCAAGGAAATTATATTTAAAGACAATTTCACCCTTTTAAGGTATTAACCTAACTCTTCCATTTTAAATTTGACAATAAAATCTATTTCCATTCTTCTTTAATTCCACCGGATGATTTCAATTTTGAATTGAATACGATATTAAGTTATCAACCGATGGATGATTGTATTTCGGGTTTCTTACGTATAAATAGAAAATTAGTCAACGTTAAAAAAGAGTTATTGAGTTCATGTTTTTTACACGCTTGACTAAAAAGGTCATATTCTCAAGTTCATATCTATAAAACATTGGACAACGTTGTAATATTGTTTATTTTACTTGCATGTCGCAACTAAGACTCAATGCTTTTTAAACAAAGCATCACATATAGTTGAAGAGGTTTCTGAAACTTGTACATCATAATCATTTATTCTTGTCTATTAATGACATGAAGTTTTCCTAATATGTTACAAGTTCAATGATAATCCCATTTTCCTAAATTTGTACATCATAATAAGAAATCTTTTGTTTCACGAGCCAAAGAAAATCCAGGATGGTGGTGCTACATTTCACGTCATCCCACACTAGGTTTGTGCAAATTGGACTGACAACCGACCGGAATCGCACAACCTGACCGAACCGAGCTAACTTTTATGAAAAATCGATTCTTGCTTCCAAACAGTTCGGTTCTGACCTGTGAGTTTAGCAAATTAGTTTGTTTGATTTACAACAGTATATACAAAAAAGTTCGCTAAGTGACTGGGCCGTATCATCCCCCTCCCCATAAAACTTACATTGTCCCCAATGTAATCAATATTCAGAAATTGCAATTTGACGGAGGGTATGTTTTCCTAAGTGGCTTCTTCTAATGGTTGCCTGTCCCACTTAACAAGTACCTCGGGTACGCCGTTGGCATTGGTCCTTGAATTAACGATGGCTTCCGGTAAAAATGCTAAATCTTCTTTCGGGTCGAATGCAGCTAAGTTGCCTGTTGAATCTGTGGTGGTACCATATGATGGTTTTTGTCACACCCCGCCAAAATGGTGTTTAATGTAATCTGTGGTGTTACCATATGATGGTTTTTATCACACTCCCCCAAAATGGTGTTTAATGTAAAATGGTTTGTGGAAGAACGGACGTGGACATTATGAGTAATCTCATGCATATGATTATTGTAAACAATAAATGTTTTTAGAAAAATCTCAATAAAGGTTTGATTTAAAGTATGTCACAACATTTAATGTTATTAAAATAACTGAAAGGTAAAAAGACAACGTTTTTAATCGTGGCATCTTGACACATGAATGTCCGTGATCCAAAGCTAATGAGACTCAATGCTTCAACTAATTACCTGAAAAACATATGAAAAATGATCAACAAAATTGTTGTTCGAAAATCCAATGTTTTCATGTGCCAACCATGGCATAAAATGTATTATAAAATAACGATTGTAGACGATTTGAAATCCGAAGTTTTTATGTGCCCACAAGGCATGATTTGTGTAATGATAAACGGTTTTTGAGTTAGCCAAAACGTGTATGTGCCAACGTGTATGTGCCAACGTGTATGTGCCAACATGGCAAAAAGAGTTTGATGATATAATATTTTTAAAAAGAATGTTGCCCCACTGGCAATATGTATATAAATGACATGTTGGTGACCCGAAAATATCAGTTTTGTATATCATTTCAAAGTCTCAAAATAGTTTAAGAAATCAATACTTAGATCATAGGTCATTATGAAAATCGTGATATTAGATTTGACGAGTTTTATATTCTTGTACATTTTGTAAGGTCTCAACAACCCTGGTTTATATGTTAATTGATAGATTTAGTATACTTAAGACAATTAAAGTGTAGAACACAGTATTAGAGTCAATGTATAAATCCACTAAGTGTGGAGACCACTGATCAATTACAAATATATAAAAGTGAATACGTAAATTGGTGAATACTCCTTTGCCAAGTGATCTTTATTTATAGTGATATAGAGATCTTACAAGATAGGCAAGGAGTAGTGGAAGGACTGATATAAGGAAAGTGACCGAGATCAAAGGGATTTGATCTGGTCAGTTAAACTTGGAAAGTTTAACTCAGTCCTTCCACTCAGTATTGGATTCCAATACTGAGTTCCAATACTGAGCGGCCAATACTGCCTACTCAGTATTGCACCGAGACTTAGCTAATTTATTCTACCAACTAATCTAAGCTAGTCTAGGTTGTCTTGTTATCTTAAGATCCTAATGGGGTAATGCTTTTTGCCTTAACACATTTTGTTTTGCACTTCGTCTTTCGGCATTTCTAGCCACGTCACGTTGTGACTATTATTATATAAATCTCAAAACTTTCTATTTATTTTATTATTCTTAAAATGTTGATCATTTTACTGTCGTTAGATTATTGTCGCCTTTACGTTGCCGAAAATAGTCGGTTTTCAGTATAGGTTAACGAGACTTGTATATTTCACAAATTACTAATCTTATATCTTAATCCTTCTTAAAGCATTTAGGCCTTCTAAGTTTAGAAGGTCTTAATCTTAAACTTAATCTTAAACTTAATCTTAAATTTCTACTTTGAGAAACATTTTAAACACCACAAATAAAAAAATATTGCTTAGGGAATTCGAACCCAAGAACTTTTGCGAGTACGGACTGTATGTTAACCAATTGATCTACTTGATACTTTGCTTTATCCCAAAAAAACATCCAACATAACGCATAAAATTAAAACGCCCAGTCAACCAGCAACCAATACTAGCATCCACTATCCGCACGACCACAACCAGCAGTCACTATCACTACTGTCGTCACCGTCCACTACTTGATCGCCTTCAAATTTAGTCACAGGATACTCGCCGCCGCATTGCGCGGGTAACATACTAGTTTTATTTTAAGTTCGTTACTGGTTTTATAGAATTTATAATCTAGGTCATAACTTTCGTGTTATTGCACTTTTAGTCCTCTCACTTTCATTTTACACATAAATTACCTAAACGTTTGGTTTTATGATTTCTCGGTTTGTATCTTTACCACACGTTAACCCATATTATTATTTTAATAATTTATTATTTCCAGACCTTAAAATCAGTCCTCAATATTCAGTTTTTGACGACTTTAACCCCTCGAGTTTTTGTGTCGATACATTTAGCGTATTCATTCGGTTTCTCGGTTTTTGGTCACACGAGTTGTGTTTTAACACCATCATGCTATGATTTACATTTTAAATTATTTATTTTTATATTTTTATAAAATCATATTTTAAGTTTCTGTTTTGCCAAGGTTGGTCCCTATAGTTTTAATATTATCGGGTTTAGTTCAAAAGTCGATTTTTCTTGGTTTTAACTACAAGACTTAGGTTTCTAACACTTTAACACTTGATTTAATTTATAAATTATTTAGTATTCTGGATTTTATCATATCATCCCTAGAGTTCTCTAAAATTACATCATTAGTCCCTATAGTTTTGTTATTTGGAAATTTTAGCACCATAGTTTGATTTCTTGCACTTTGACCAAAAGAGTTAGGTTTTAAACAACCAAATTAGTTCTTTAATAAAAAAATACATATATTTTAACAAGAAAACATGTACATACCAAAGATATAGAAAAATACAAGTTCATGGTGTTTATTAACACTTTTTAAAGTTACTTTTCGGTTTATTCGTTTTTCAAGTGTTTTGATCCTCAAATAAACTTTATAAAATTTAAGACCAACATATGTTGATAGTTTTAAGTATTAAGTGAACAACCAGAGCATAAGAGATAATAATATAGTATTAGAAAACAAGGATGAACAAGAGTTTTCTCATAATGCTTTAACTTTGGGATTTTCCAACTTTAAAGAGGCTTATCTCCTTGTACAAAGCTCTAAATGACCTGATTCGTTTTGCTATGACTTCCCACGGGTATTAAATACAATATATATGAACCTCTCCAGGAGAGATTTAGTTTGAAGAGGCTTATCTCCTTGTACAAAGCTCTAAGTGATAAAAGCCTTACCCCATTAGGATCTTAAGATAACAAGACAACCTAGACTAGCTTAGATTAGTTTGTAGAATTTAGCTAAGTCTTGGTGCAATACTGAGTAGGCAGTATTGGCCGCTCAGTATTGGAGCTCGGTATTGGAAATCCAATACTGAGTGGAAGGACTGAGTTGCACTTTGCAAATGTAACTGACCAGATCAAATCCATGTGATCTTGGTCACTTTCCTTATTCCAGTCCTTCCACTACTCCTTGCCTATCTTGTAAGATCTCTATAACACTATAAATAGAGATCACTTGGCAAAGGAGTACTCACCAATTTACGTATTCACTTTCACATATTTGTAATTGATCAGTGGTCTTGTTATTCCGCAACAAGCCACACTTAGTGGATTTATACATTGACTATATTATTGTGTTAATCACTTTAATATTTCATTAAGTATATTGAATCTATCAATTAACATATAAATCAGGGTTTTTGTGACCTAACAACGGTATCAGAGTAGGCTAAATAAACTCTTATTTAGCAGATCTAATACCATGGCAGCCATTCCATACACATACCCTTCCCAACCCACAAAATCAAAAATGTATTCAATCATTGCACCAGTTATGTCCGGAAAGGGAGTGCCCATCTTTGATGGCAAGGATTTTCATCAGTGGAAAACTGAAAGCACAATGGTATCTTGAATCTATCCATTGTGAAATGATCATTGTGCTGACTAATGGCCCCATCATTCCACAAACTATGGAACCCATTGTAGCCACTGATGATGCTCCTGCAGGCACAAGAACCATACCAAAACTGAAGCACACATGGACTGATACTGACCGTTAGTTATTCAGTCTTGACTCTAGAGCCAAAGGTGTGATTGGTAATGCAGTTAGCAACGAGATAATGACTGCAATCATGCAGCTACCAACTGCAAAATCTATGTGGGATAGCTTAACCATCACCTATGATGGCACATCAAAGGTGAAGTTGCAAAGAAAGAGCAACATGAGAAGGAAATATGAAAACTTCTTCTCAAATCCTAATGAGGATATCACCTCTCTCTATAACAAGTTGAAAACGGTTGTCCATGATCTTATCAGTGTTGGGATTGTGAAGGAAAAAGGAGAACTCTGTCAAAAATTTCTGGTCAGTCTTCCTCAACAATTCCTTGACATGAGAAATTCTGTCAATGCTGCTAACAACATTGAAACATACTCTCTTTAAACTTTGTATGGTTTAATGTTGAATCATGAGGAGAATAATGTTTCTAGACTGATCAACTGGAAGAAGACTGACAAGACTTCCACTGGCATGGCCCTTATCGTTAAACCAGTGTAACAGGCCTATACTGTCACTGAACCTGAAGAGCCAGAGGTTGATCTTGATGATACTGAGGCAGAGGAGCTTGAAACTCAAATGGCTCTCATGTCCACGAAGTTGGATCAGTTGAAAAAGAAGAGGGTAGGTGTTAGCTCTTCCAATACTGACCCAAGATCAGGTCTATGTTACAGGTGTCGAAAGCCTGGACACATTGTTGCCAACTGCCATACTAAGTCTTCTGAAACTGATCAGAATGATAAGATTGCATACCGTGCTAAACGGTATAGGGACAAGTATGTCAAGTTGAAGAACTGGAGCAAGGGCAAGGGTGCAGCAGGGAATGGAGCACCTCATCAGGCACTATACCTTTGAAGCTTGGATGGATGAAGAGCTCAGTGATGATGAGGAAGAAGTTGAGAACAAAGCTTTTATAGCTTTCACTGAAGATGTTTTGAAGAGCACTTTTAAAAAGGACATCAAAGAGGCTGAGAGGATAAGTGTTCATAGTGATTGGAATTCCACTCAGTTGTACAAGGTGAGTGCCTTTCAAACTTATTTAGTGAATGAAAAGGAAAAGATTTTTGAGTACATGATTGTTGACCTTAAAACTTTAGTACAGAAAGAAAATGCTTTAAAATTAACTATTCTTGAACTTGAATGGGTAAATAATGAAAATTTAGATAAATTAGCAAAATTTAAAGATTTAGAATTAAATTTTTTAAACTTACAAGATATGAACCAAAGATTAGCCGATAAAGCTCATTTACATAAACTGGAAAAGAAAATTTTGAAAATCAGTGTAAATCTTGGGGGAATGCTTCTATAAAATTAAATAAATGTCTAAATCAACAATTTCCAGAAAATGTGAGGGCTGCACTTGGTGTTGATCCTCAGATAAAAGTAGAAACAATTTTGCTGATTTATTTGAAGAATTTTCAGATATGAATCCAATTCAGTTTGTCAAATCTAAAACATTTTGTGAAGTTGGATGTCAAACTGAGTCAGATGATGAGGACAAAATCATTTTTGATCAACCTCATCTTCTCTTTGTCTCTGCTCCCCCTTATTGTTATCATTGGATGGGGAAGGAAGAGGTTCTGTGTCACCACCTATGTCCCTTTCTGGATCATCATGTGTAGGGGGCATATGCTCTGTGGCAGCATCAGTATCACCCTCAGGATCTGCATTGGAGGGTGATTCCCTTGGCTCAGTATCATCTCCACTTTGATCTTCATTATCTCCACTGTGTTGAGATTGTGGAGTCAGTCGAGGTTGATGTTGTTGTTGGAGTAGTGCAACTACTGTTTTAGAGAGTCAATTTCACTACTCATAGTATCCATCCTTGCCAGAATTGTGTTCTGAGTGTTCTGCATGGCCAGGATCTGCTGCATGATTGTCTGCAGAGATACTTGTTCCTCTTGAGCCTGTAGTGCTTGATTACCATGCACAGATGGTGCTAAAGAAACAAAAATAGAAAACTGGTTAGTTATGAATGGTTTATCAAATAGAATTGTGGTGTTGATTAACTCTATAATCATTTAAACAAAAATTTTGAAGTATGTATTTCATCTGGTTCATGATGAAATATTGTGGACTTGTGCAAAGCATGTGTAAGAAATTTTCAGTAAAAGGTGAGTGTGAATTTATAGTAGCTCAGTATAGGATAAGTCACATTTTCTGAAAAGGTTTTGGGTTGGGAAATTGAAGCCTGGGATATGCTTCTTTTATGTTTATCACTCGGAATTAGAGTGATAACAGAAATGTGGCTAAAAACCCCATGGAAAATTATTTGGCTATTGTGGCTTAAGGGTTTGTGATCACTTCTTAAGTCATGTGATCCAACTCAAAAATAAGTTGGGCGTGATTCAAGCAGCACCCGTGGGTGTCCATGTGACATCAACCACCATTGTCTCTTTAGATGTTGAGACAACTGTAGACTGACAGTGATCATTTAAGTGCTCAGTGTATGAATGTTGCATAGTAGCAGTGGGCTAACTATGTTGGCCATAAAAAGGATATATATATTTGAATGTTCGATTGACACTTTGGTCAGTATTGAGATGGTACTGATCAATACTTAGTCTCTATGGGGTAAATATATATATATATATATATATATATATATATATATATATATATATATATATATATATATATATATATATATATATATATATATATATATATATATATATATATATATATATATATATATATATATATATGGGAGGGTTCCTTTGAGAATTGCAAAAAGTGTGAGAATGTGAGAATCAGCCTAAAAGACGCGCGGTGGTATTTTTGTAATTAAGTTGAACTTTTATGTCCCACGCGCTGGTTGAAGGGCAAAATCGTAAAAAATTCTAAATGCAGTTTTGAATTAGATCTTCCGTCAAAATCTTCTATCGTTCTCTCTCTACCCAATCGATCGATCTATCTTCCAAAACCCTAAGTTTGCAGTCAAAATCTATAAGAAAATGTCTACCGATGAGCAAACAAAGCAACCGCCATTGACAAACAAAGGTATTAGTTGAAAACCCTACGATTAATAGAAATTATGTTGTATGATAATAAATGTTTGAGATTTTTGAATACTGAAACATCGTTAGATTATGTTTGAATGATGTATAATTAAACGAGTCAAAGTTTCACATAAATTAGTGATTTTGATGTTCATCAATGATTTTAAACTATTATATCCAAAAATCACAGATGCTGAACAATCATTTGCGATTGAAACCTAGTGTTTTTTATCTGTTTCAAATTAATCATCGATGATTAATCATTTGTGATTAATCATCGATGATTTTAAACTATTCTGTCCAAAAATCACAGATGCTGATCAATCATTTGTGATTAAAACCTAGTGTTTTTTATCTGTTTCAAATTAATCATCGATGATTATTCATTTGTGATTGATCATCGATGAATATAAACTAAAAAGTCCAAAAATCACAGATGCTGATCAATCATTTGAGATTAAAACCTAGAGTTTTTTATCTGTTTCAAATTAATCATCGATAATGAATCATTTGTGTGATTAATCATCGATGATTTTAAACTATTCTATGTAAAATAATGATTAAACTTGGAATTAATCATAAAATGATTAACCTAATCTGTGTAACAATCTTAAGATGTTGTTTAATCATGGATGATTAAACTTTGGATTTTATCATCCATGATTAAAAGAAATCTAATTTTTGTTTATTTTAAAATTCATTTATGCAGATACTAAAACTGAAGAACCAGAGAAGGAAAATGTTCAAAAGGTTCCTGGATCAAGAGTTGTTAGGTCACAACACCCCTGGTTTGTTAGTTAATTGATTAGATTGATTATACAAGAGACAATTAAAGTGTAGAACACAGTATTAGAGTCGGTGTACAAATCCACTAAGTGTGGTATGCTGCGGAAAAGCAATACCACTGATCAATTACAAGATATGAAAGTGTAGAGTGAATTGGTAAGTACTCCTTTGCAAGATGATCTCTATTTATAATGTTATAGAGATCTTACATAATGAGCAAAGGAGTAACCGAAGGACTAAGTAAGGAAAATGACTAAGATCAAGGGATTTGATCTTAGTCTGTTACTATACTGAGTATCACTCAGTCCTTCTACTCAGTATCACTATCTGATACTGAGTACTGATACTGAGTTCCAATACTGATCACTCAGTATCAGACCTAAACTTAGCTATATTATTCTACATATTAATCAAAGCTAGTCTAGGTTGTTTTGTTATCTTAAGATCCAAAGGGGTAAGGCTTTTTGCCTTAACAATCTCCCCCTATCTAATGATAACAAAACAATTACAAAGAGATAAACAAAAAAATACAACAGCATAGGTAGCAATATCTTCTTCTTCATTTGCTGTTGATGGCTTCATTCTCATAGAAGACTTCTTGTTTAATGTGGACAAACTCTTCTCTGCTTTTGAGTTCATCCCTTCTACTCTTCAAAACTGCAACAATCTTCTTTCTGAACCAAGAGTCTTCTTTCTTGGTGATCATCCATTTCAGTCCAACAAGGTGACTGATTTGAGCTCTTGGTAGGTCTTCTTCAGAAATGAAGCACTCTCTATCCTCTGAATCAGTATACATATATCCAGAAGTTGGATATATGACACTCTTTTGATCCTGAAATACAAGGTTAGGAGGAAGAGGGTACTTTCTAAGATACTTGTATGTATGAAGGCATTCTGGTCTGTTGTTTGAGTAAGCCTCAGTCATCACACTGAGTGTTCTGTACTCTATTTCATGAAGTAAGTCCTTCTCATAACATACTGCAGCTACTGCACAGATCTCATCCAAGACTATTTGATCATAGGTTGATTTCTTTGGAAGCTCTTTGATCAGTCTTGTGATCTTCACCCAGTCTTGAAGACCAATTCTTTGAATATCATGAATAAATATCTTCATGGGGGGACTGGTTAAGCCAGTACAAGTGATAGTAATTCTTCCTTCTTTGAGCTTCACTTTTACTTTATTGACATCCAGATTTAACCAATGTATCCCCCTTACATTTTGAAATGTTTTGGTCCTCAAGAACTCCTTTCTTTGTTCCTTATACTGAGTCCTAGCAGCAACCATATTCCAATAATGTTGAATATGGTCTGGACCCTTTCTTGAGATTCTATGTGAAGGACCAGGAGTATCAGTATCTGGGTCAGATTCTGGTTCAGTTTTGACTCCCAACTCCTGCTCATATAAAAATCTTTCTTGTTCTGCCCAGAGTTGTTGAGGAGTCAGTCTAGGAGCCTGCTCGGTATCACTGTCCCTTGTAAGAACAGATCTTCTTTGTCTTGTTACCAGAGGAGCAGATTCCTCACTTGATTCAGAAGAAGTAAGAACAGCATTGATAGGTCTTCTTGATAAGGAACTCCTTCTTCTAATCACCAGATTTTCTGGTTCTTCATCATCCGAGGATGATGATGAAGAACTTTCTTGTTCTACCAGATTTAGTGCATAGTTTACTAAATCTGGTTCTTCATCTTCATCATCAGCAATAGGCCAGATGAAAGGCCTATAGACCACAAGTTGCAAATTATTCTCTTCAAGAGCAGGTGGCTCAGAATAAGTTTGCTGTGGTTGGTCAGTATGAGTCTCCCCCTGAGCAGATGGCTCAAGTGGGTCTTGAAATTGTAATGCTGACCTTGTTCTTTGTCTTCTTCTCTCATACTGAATGCGAAATGGCTCAGTATGAGGGCTTTGCTGATGTTGTTGTTGTGGAGGTTGATCTTCATTCAATCTTCTTCTTTTCTCCCCCTGAGCAGAAGGCTCAGTTTGATCAACCTCAGTATCTCTTTGTCTCTTCTCCCCCCTTTTGTTATCATTTGATGAGGAGGGAAGAGGATCAGTATCACCACCCATGTCCCCTTCAGGTTGTTCAAGAGTAGGGGAGGGCATGGGCTCAGTTGCAGCATCAGTATCACCAGCACCTCCTTCTCCTTCTCCTTCTTCATTGTGGTCACCATGTGAACCTGGTGGAGTTTGTGGAGGCTGCTGTGGTTGTTGAAGGAGTGATACTGACTGTTTTATTAAATCAATATCACCACTCATTTTGTCAATTCTGGCTAGTATTACATTCTGAGTTTGTTGGATGGCCAGAATGTGCTGCATGATTGCTTGCAGAGTCACTTGGTCTGCTGCAGCCTGAGATGCCTGAATGCCCTGCACAGATGGTGCTAAAGAAACAAAAATGTAAAACTGGTTAGAAAGAAAGGTTTATCAAATAGAATTGTGGTGTTGTTTAATTCTACAATCATATAAACAGAGTTTGTGAAGTCTGTATTTCATCTGGTATAGGATGAAATATTGTGGACTTGTGCATAGCATGTGTAAGAAGATTTTAGTAAAGGTGAGTGTGAAAATTGAAGTAGCTCAGTATAGGATAAGTCACATTTACTAAAAGGTTTGGGTGTGGGAATTCGAAGCCTGGGATGTGCTTCTTGTTATTTTCAATGTTTATCACTCGGTATGAGAGTGATAACAGAAATGTGGCTAAACCCCATGGGATATTTTTGGATTTTGTGGCTTAAGGGTTTGGGATCATTTCTTGAATGATGCTACCCAACTCAAAAATAAGTTGGACATTATTCAAGCAGCACCAGTGGGTGTCAGTATGACATCAACCACCATTGTCTCTTTAAATGTTGAGACAACTGTAGACTGACAATGATCAATTTAGTGTGCTCAGTATATGAATTTTGCATAGCAGCAGTGGGCTAGCTATGTTGGCCATAAGGGGATATATATTTGAAAGATCGTTTGAGACTTTGGTCAGTATTGAGTTGGTACTGGCCAATACTTAGTCTCTATTTGGGAATAAATATATATATATATATAAGTTTAAGGGTTTTTTAGAAATTCATACCTGAGACTCTGTCAGATTCCCTTCGAGCATCTGCAGAGGTCGGTGCAGGATCATGTGTTTGTTGATGTGCAGCACCAACATCTTCAATACCGACCCATCTGTCATGCTGAGCACCTTCCAGTGCAGTTTGTGCATATTGAATCTCCACATCAAGAGGAACATGAGGTTCCTCAATTGGTTGAGCAGGTGAAGCTTGTTCTGGACCTGGAAGGTCAGCGGTGGCTGCAACAAAGCTTTGGGCTTGAATAGATGCAGTTAATGATGGAACATTTGCAGGCTGCACCTCCGCAGATGATAAGTTACCCATAATGATAGGAGAAACATTCCTTCTTCTTCTTTGAAGGACCAGTGGTGTGTCTTCTGAGGACTCAGTATCAAGAGTTGTTTCAATATGAGGAGCATCAGGAACCTGTGCAGGTGGAGAGATATGTTGTTGAGTCGGTTCTTGAACTTGTGGAACATCCTGCATCTCAATATCTTGACCAGCCTGTGCTCCATTACCACTATCATCATCATTATCATCATCATCATCATTGTCTGACTCAGTATCAGACATGTCTTCTACATCATCAATGTGTTCTTGAACAATGGCCCACATAGGAGGACTTAGAAGAGGTTCTCCTTCTCTTGGTCTGTAAAAGAAAATCTTCTCACTGAGTGGAGGAAGATCAACTCTTGGACTATGAAAATCATCATAAATGTGTGTGGGCATTGAGTGTTGAAAGATGAGTGATAGAAATCTGCAGAAAGGGACATTGCATTCCCTTGTGTTTGCTCGGACCAGAGTAGCTAATTCATTGAAAATTAGGCGAGCAAAATCAATATTTCTTCCATAGTACAGAGCATGTACTATTTGCATCCCAAATTCGTTTATTTGGTCCAAAGCTCCCGTCTTGTGGGTCATACATCGAATTATTGTTGTGATGAGAATACCCCACATAGGACCAAATTCATTTCTTTTGATTGTGCCCGTTGTTCCTCTTCGACCCAGAAAAGGCAATACAGAGCGTGCCTCTGATCTATCAACAAATGGGTCATACTGAGCTTGGGCGGGAAGTCTCAGTGCTTCACGAATGATTGCAGTAGAAACAAAAGCTCTCCTTTGATCCCTAATTACCCATCCAGCAATCATATCTGGAGAATCGAGTGTGGCAGAGTACCAAAACTCGCATAACATTTCTGGATAGATTGCTCGAGGAGATAATGTCAGTGCACGAGCAATTGGGCAATGCTTCATAAAAGTCACGATGTTCGTGAATTCTTGGCATACCCAAGCTTGAGGAATATTGAAATTTGCTGTGATGTTGTTCCTTGCAAACCTGGGTACTTCATTATTTCGGAATTGGATTTCCGATTCAACGTTTGGAGCAACAAAAGTATAATTCGCCATCTGTGATTGTGATTTGAAAATGTTTTGCTTGCTAAGAGAAAGTGAAATCGTTAATCGCAGAGAGAATTGAAAATGAAAGAAAGAAATAACAGTTAAAAAATTTGAAGTAAAAATAAACGGTTATTTATAGGATTTGAAAGATAATTAAGGTATTGGGAAGTAAAAACGGCTGATTTGACTGCCTTATCCTCTGCCAACGATAACTTTCTTATTAAGAAAGGTTACCGTTTGAGCAGTATGAGGATTAAGCTCGGTGTAAGAGCCGTCATACCCCAATACCGAGTGAAAAAAAATATTAATTTAAAAAAAATTTTAAAAAATATAAAAACAATTAATTTACTCTTGAAATTAATAAAAAATAAAAAATTTTAAATTTTGATGATAACAGACTAGTGATACTGAGTGGTCAGTATCAACAGGAGTGATACGGAGCGCTCAGTTTTAAAGAAATTTAATAAAGATTAAGGATTCAACATACCTAATTGCCCTAGTAAATACATAAATCTTTCCTCAGGAAGAGGTTTAGTAAATACATCAGCCAATTGTTCATTTGTTGGTACATAATCTACTTCAACCTTACCCTTTTCCACATTATCTCGAATAAAGTGGTGTCTGATATCAATGTGCTTGGTTTTGGAGTGATAGACTGGGTTCTCTGTGATAGCAATAGCACTCTTGTTATCACAATGAATAGGAGTCTTATGAAAGTTGAACCCATAGTCTAAGAGTTGATACTGCATCCATAATAATTGAGCACAACAACTTCCTGCAGCAACATATTCTGCTTCTGCTGTGGAAGTTGCTACTGAATTTTGTTTCTTGGATGACCAGCCAACTAGTCTTCCACCTAGGAATTGACATCCTCCACTTGTGCTCTTTCTGTCCAATCTACAACCTGCAAAATCTGCATCTGTGTACCCTTCAAGGTCAAAGTTTGAGTCTTTGGGATACCAAAGACCCAGGTTAGGAGTACCTGTAAGATATCTAAAGATGCGCTTAACTGCTTTCATGTGTGATTCTTTAGGATCAGCCTGATACCGAGCACACAAACATGTGGCAAACATGATATCAGGCCTACTAGCAGTTAAGTAAAGTAAGGAACCAATCATACCTCGGTATGTGGATTGACATACTGGTTTACCAGTTTCATCCTTACTTATCTTATCCTGAGTACCCATAGGAGTGTGCATGGAAGATAAATTTTCAAATTTGTATTTCTTTAACATGTCATGCACATACTTACTTTGATTTATAAAAGTGCCATCAGGCTTTTGTTCAACTTGTAAACCAAGAAAGTAAGTAAGTTCTCCCATCATACTCATCTGATACTGAGTTGACATTATCTTAGCAAACCAGTCACACATTGACTTGTCAGTGGAACCAAAGATAATATCATCTACATATATCTGAATGAGT
This sequence comes from Calendula officinalis, assembly GCA_963853835.1. Lineage (NCBI taxonomy): Eukaryota > Viridiplantae > Streptophyta > Magnoliopsida > Asterales > Asteraceae > Calendula > Calendula officinalis. Next base: position 33,944,138 of record OY970828.1, read on the forward strand.
AAGATGTCAGAACCTTTCCTTTTTGAAAATAATGTTTTTATCAATTTTACCTCTTGTAAACTTATTTTCAATAAGATACTCAGACAAGGTGTCATACCAGGCTCTTGGAGCTTGTTTGAGCCCATATAGAGCTTTATCAAGCTTGAAAACATAATGAGGAAATTTGGGATCAACAAAACCTGGAGGTTGTTTAACATAAACTTCTTCTTGTAGTTTTCCATTTAGAAAAGCACTTTTGACATCCATCTGATAAACTTTGAAATTCTTAAAGGCTGCATATGCAAGATACAACCTAATAGCTTCAATTCTTGCAACTGGTGCAAAAGTTTCATCATAGTCAATGCCTTCTTCTTGCCTGTAACCTTGAGCAACTAACCTTGCTTTGTTTCTGATGACAACACCATCCTTGTCCATCTTGTTTCTGAACACCCACTTAGTACCAATAATAGTTTTGCCAGAAGGAGGTGGTACTAAGTTCCAAACTTTGTTTCTTTCAAACTCTGTGAGCTCTTCTTGCATAGCCTCTACCCAATCTTCATCTAATAAAGCTTCATCAGCTTTCTTTGGTTCAATGGTAGATAGAAAACTTGAGAAGAAACAAAAGTTTGCAGTTGCTTGGGTTGGAAATTCTGATTTTCTTCTTGTTTGGACACCTTCTTCAATAGGACCAATAATGTTTGAGTGTGGATGGTCTCTGTGTTCCCTTAAATTGTTTCCTAAGGGAGCATTTGAAATAGGATCAACAATATCTTGTTGATTTGGTGTGTTGTCTGTCTGATACTGAGTGGAATTCTGATCAGTATTAGACAGTGCAGGTTGCTATTCATCTTCATTTTGCAGAGTTGATGTGGATTCTTGTGAAGTGTTGGATGTTTCACCTTCTTCATAAATAGAGTGGTTCAGATCATTAGTTGGAAACTCAGTATGAAGGTCCTCTGATATGGGAACCTCAGTATTAGTCTCATTTGAGTGATACTGAGTTTGAACTTGATCAGTTTCATTAAACTTATTAGGAATAAAGTGTGGATGAAACTTAGGCTGTTCAGCAATGGAGTGTTCTGGATTGCATAGAATATCTATGCCACTTATGTCTTCACTTGCTGAGGTATAATGCTCATTCTGATCTTCATCGAATGTGACATGAATGGATTCTACAATCATCTTGGTTGAGATGATATACACTCTGAAAGCTTTAGAGTGTGGAGAGTAGCCCATGAACACACCTTCATTTGCTTTGGGAGCAAATTTATTGAGATTTTGTTTTGTACTGAGTACAAAACATTTACTCCCAAAGATGTGGAAATATTCCACATTAGGAATCTTGCCATTGTATAACTCATATGGAGTCTTCAGATGTCTTTGGACTATAGTGGCTCTATTCTGAGTGAAGTTTGCACAGTTTACAGCTTCAGCCCAGAAACTCAGTGCCAGTCCAGCATGGCATAATAAAGTTCTTGCAGCTTCAATCAGTGTTCTGTTCTTTCTTTCTACAACACCATTTTGTTGTGGTGTGTAGGCTGCAGAGAAGTTTTGAATGATTCCTTTTTCTTCACAGAAATCTGCTAATACTGAGTTCTTAAACTCAGTACCATGGTCACTTCTAAGTTGCTTGACCTTGTTGCCTTTTTGAAGTTCCTCTCTTTTTATAAAGGCAATGATTTCGGTTGTTGCATCTGACTTAGTCTTGAGAAAGATGACCCAAGTATATCTTGAAAATTCATCAACTAAGACTAGAGTATAGATCTTTTTGGCCAAAGATGGTGTGCTGATGGGGCCAAAAAGATCCATATGTATCATAGTAAGAGGTTCATTGATGGAATGATTGACTTTAGATTTGAATGAACTCTTCTTCTGCTTGCCCATTTCACATGCTGAGCATAACTTATCTTTTGAATAAGTAATTGTGGGCAATCCTCTCACCAGTTTCTTCATACTGAGCTCGTTGATATTTCTAAAATTGATGTGAGAGAGTTTCTTGTGCCATAGCCAATGTAATTCTGGCTTGACTTTAGAAAGCAGGCATACTCGAATAGTTGGGTCTATTTCAGATAGGTTGACCACATATACGTCTTTTTCTCTTCTAGCAATGAGTACAGGCTGCCCTTTATCATTGTAGATGATTCCTGCAACCTTTCTGAATCGAGCTTCATTGTCATCATCACACATCTGGCTGATACTGAGCAGATTGTGTTTTAGACCCTCTACATAGGCAACTCTTTTAAAAGTTATGTTGCCTGCCTTGATCACACCATAACCTCTTGTCTTTCCCACCGAGTCATCTCCAAACTTGACAGAAGGACCCTTCTCTGGAGTATAATTAAGAAGGTATTCCATACTGCCTGTCATGTGTCTTGAGCAGCCAGTATCTAAGTACCACTTTCTGTCACCCTGCACAAGACACAAAATAAGAGTTAGTTCTTTTTAGGAACCCATTTTTGAATGGGACCTTTGGTGGGATAAACATAATTTGACTTGATCTCTTTATGTGGAGAGGTCGGTATCACTTCAGGGGTAACTTTAGAAGTTTTCTTTGGTGATACTGACTTAGTTTCTCTCTTTTTCTTTGGTATCGAGTACCTAGGACTTGAGAGATCAGTCCAGCATTCATCTCCCTTATGACCAGTATGATGACATCTATAACATTTTCTAGGTCTATTTCTAAACATATTTTCATATGGTATTTTAGAAAAATGTTTCACTTTTGGTAGGTCAGTATGAACGAGTTTTGCAAATTGTTTACTTAAAGATTTGACCTGATCACCAAGTGTTTTTAAAATGTTAATTTTGTTATTTCTAAAAGATGTATTAACATTGTTTTTAACTGGTTTAGGAGATGGAGGATCTGGTTGCTTATTTTTATTTGGCAGAGAAGTCTTTCTAATTTTATTAGTGGTAGACTTCTTGTCTTTGCCAACCAAAGACCTAGTTGAAGTTGTCTTTTGTTTATCATGTTTTGAAGGAACAACTTTAACAGGTTCTTTAGATGTCTCAGTATATAATGTTTATGTTCCTGCAACTTCTGTATTTGTTGAAACATGTGAGATAGAAGTTGTCTTATTATCATTATATAATTCAAAAGTTGTTGTATTAAATAATAATTCAAAAGGTGGAACAACAGAAGTGTCATACTGAACTATTGGTAGCTCGGTATCAGAAATTTCTGTTATTTGAAATTCAATACTGAGTTCTTGTAGCTCAGTATAACACTTTGAGCAGATGGAAGGACCAATAGGTTTTTCTAAAATTTCATTTTCTTCATCATCTGACTCAGTTTGACATCCAACTTCACATAAAGTTTTAGCTTTTACAAAATTAATAGGGTTCATGGTAGAAAACTCTTCAAATAAATCAGCAAAATTGTTCCTGTTTTTAAATTGAGGATCAACACCAAGTGCAGCCCTCACATTTTCTGGAAATTGTTCATTTAAACATTTATTTAATTTTATTGAAGCATTACCCCAAGATTTACATTGTTTTTCAAATTTCTCTTTTTCAAGTTTGTGTAAATGAGCTTTATCAGCTAATCTTTGGTTAATGTCTTTTAAATCTGAAAAGTTTAGTTCTAAATCTTTATATTTTGCTAATTTATCCAAGTTTTCATTATTTACCCTTTCAAGTTCTTTAATTGTTAATTTTAAAGCTTTTTCTTTTTGTACAGAAGTTTTAAGATCAACAAGCATATACTCAAAAATCTTGGTTTTTTCATTCACTGAATAAGTTTGAAAGGAACTTACCTTGTACAACTGAGTGGAATCCCAATCAGTATGAACACTCATCCTCTCAGCCTCTTTGATATCCTTTTCAAAGGAACTCTTCAAATCATCTTCAGTGAAAGCCATAAAGGCTTTATTTTCAATCTCTTCTTCATCATCACTTAACTCTTCATCCATCCATGCTTCTGAGTAAAGTGCTTGATGAGGTGCTCCATTTCCTTCTGCCCTCTTTCCCTTGCTCCAATTCTTCAGCTTGACATATTTGTCTCTATATCTTTTTGCTCGGTATGCAATCTTGTCATTTTGGTCAGTCTCAGAAGACTTGGTATGACAATTTGCAGCAATATGTCCAGGCTTTCCACACCTATAGCACAGACCTGATCTCGGGTCAGTATTAGAAGAGCTAACACCAAGCCTCTTCTTCTTCAACTGATCCAGCTTCATAGACATGAGAGCCATTTGAGTTTCAAGCTCTTCTGCCTCAGCATCAGCAAGATCAACTTCTGGTTCATCTGGCTCAGTCACAGTATAAGCCTGTTGCACAACTAGAGCCATACCAGTGGAAGACTTGTCAGTTTTCTTCCAGTTGATCAGTCTTGCAGCATTATTCTCCTCATGATTCAGCATTAGACCTTACAAAGTTTGAAGAGTGTATGACTCAATGTTGTTAGCAGCATTGACAGAGTTTGTCATGTCAAGAAATTGTTGAGGAAGACTATCCAGGAACTTTTGAACAAGCTCTCCTTCCTCTTTCACAATGCCTACACTGATTAAATCATGAATAACAGTATTGAATCTGTTATAGAGAGTGGTGATGTCTTCATTTGGAGTTGAAAAGAAATTTTCATATTTCCTTCTCATGTTGCTTTTTCTTTGCAACTTCACCTTTGCTGTACCTTCATAGGTGACTGATAGGCTATCCCACATAGCCTTTGCTGTTGGCAATTTCATAATTGCATTAAGTATCTCTTTGGTAACAGCATTACCAATCACCCCTTTAGCTCTGGAGTCTAAAGCATACAACTGACGGTCAGTATCAGTCCAGTTGTGCTTTAGTTTAGGTACAGATCTTATGCCCTCAGGAGCATCATCAGTAGCAGCAACAGGTTCCACAGTTTGTGGAATGATGGGACCATCATTTAGCACAGTGAGCATCTCATGGTGAATAGATTCAAGATACCACTGAGCTTTGAGCTTCCATTGATGGAAGTCTTTTCCATCAAAGATGGGTACTCCCTTTCCAGACATAATTGGTGCAACAATTGTAGACATTTTGGATTTTTGAGTGTTGGAGGGATAGATGTAGGAAATGGCTGCCAGGGTTATAGATCGACTAAATAAGAGATTATTTAGCCTGCTCTGATACCAGTTGTTAGGTCACAACACCCCTGGTTTGTTAGTTAATTGATTAGATTGATTATACAAGAGACAATTAAAGTGTAGAACACAGTATTAGAGTCGGTGTACAAATCCACTAAGTGTGGTATGCTGCGGAAAAGCAATACCACTGATCAATTACAAGATATGAAAGTGTAGAGTGAATTGGTAAGTACTCCTTTGCAAGATGATCTCTATTTATAATGTTATAGAGATCTTACATAATGAGCAAAGGAGTAACCGAAGGACTAAGTAAGGAAAATGACTAAGATCAAGGGATTTGATCTTAGTCCGTTACTATACTGAGTATCACTCAGTCCTTCTACTCAGTATCACTATCTGATACTGAGTACTGATACTGAGTTCCAATACTGATCACTCAGTATCAGACCTAAACTTAGCTATATTATTCTACATATTAATCAAAGCTAGTCTAGGTTGTTTTGTTATCTTAAGATCCAAAGGGGTAAGGCTTTTTGCCTTAACAAAGAGTAAAAATGATAGCTACTAAAAAACCAAAGTTACCTAAAAGTAAATCTAAAAATAAAGGATCATCTAAGAAAAGTCAAACAAAATCTGCTGATATTGATGAAGATAAAGTCATTCCTTTTAATAATTGATGTTCTCCTGAATCGATGTACTATATTTGTAAAGGATTAAGTACAAAACAAAAAGAAGCAGTCAAAGAAATGGGATTTGGGAGCATTATAAAGATTAAAATGACCGATATAGCTTTAAAAATTGGTTCTTTTGTTTTGAGCAAGTTCAATAGTAAGAACATGACTATTGAATTGAAAAATGGAAATGTTAATGTCACATTACAATCTGTTCATGACATGTTAGGAATTCCAATGGGAGACATCAATATTTGTAACAAAAACCTATAAAAGAGGATGATGAAGAAAGCTTCATAAATGAATGGAGTAAACAATTTGACAGAATTGATAATTTAAGACTGAAAGAGTTGAAAGAGAAAATTTTACTAACAACAGAAGCAGATCTTAATTTTAAAATGAACTTCCTCTTATTATTTATAAATACTTTCTGTGAGGGTACCTCAATGGGCAAATGCAACATTTATCCAATGTACAGAATTGGAAAAAATATGGATGTTAGCAGAATTGATTGGTGTGGTTATCTTCTCAACTGTCTTGTGAAAACAAAGAATACATACAATCCAAAATCACCAAGCTCTTACTTCTTTGGTCCAGCAGCATATTTAGTTGTAAGTGACATAATTATAATATTTTATATGATTTAAATGATTTAAAATGATATTATTTAATATATCATTTTTATATGCAGCTATTGTATGTTGATCATTTCAAATTTACTTACATGCCTGTTTCGCGAGAACGTCCAGTAATATGTAATTGGACATCTGCGAAAATTAAACATATAGAAGACAAAGAGGTAGTGTTAGGCGAAGGGCAGTTAAATGAACCTTATGTGGAAGATAAATCTGTGCAGGTAAAGTACTGAGAAATTAATTACTTAAATTACAAAAAAATAAAAAATATACATTTTTAACATATCTTATTTTGCAGGAAGTTGAAAAAAAATTAGAAAGATTGTTTGAGAAACAAGAGATTCTTAAAGAAAGTTTGAATCAGACTTTGAATGATGCTGTTTCAATGAATCCAAATAACGAAAATTTCCAAAGGTGGAAAAAGAAGTTTTCTGAATTAGTTGACGTTGCTGTTCACAAGGATGATTGTGTTGAAGAAGTAGAGCATAATATGAATGAAGGTTTTCTTTCAAATGTTTTTTAACAAATATAACTTTTTTTTAAATCAATCTTATTTTTAAAAATTTAAGATATATCATACATGATTAAACATCAAAAAGTTTGAGTATTTTGAATACTGAGGATTAAGAGATATTTATACCAAAGAGGATTAAGAGATATTTGCTCTATAAACTTTGAGGTACAAAATTTTTCAATTCAAGAAGCAGAAGACACCATAATCACTACATGTACTGGTTTGTACACAAAAGATCCATTGAGAATTCCATTAAATACTATAAAAGATCTTGGGTTACAAGACTGGAAAAAGATAATTAGGTTGATTCTGGATATGCAATCTAGAAATTCCGAGTCAAAGGTTGTTTATGATGAAATCCATGCTATAATGTACACATGTTATGAATGAGGAAGCTTGGAACAATCGGAATATAGAGACTTCTGTGTGATGTCAAAGGCTTACATAAATAATCTTCCAGAGTGCATTCATTCCTGCTCAAATTTCAATACATTTATTCAACAAGTACCTGATAATTTAAAATTCAAAGATCAAAGCCATGCAATATATCCACCTGGATATATGTACACTGACTCAGGAGGAAAAGAGTGCTTCCTACCACAAGAACAACTTAAGATAGCTCCTATTAGTCATTTGGTTGGTATAAAATGGCTGATAACTAAGAAAGAAGACTTGTGGTACAAAAATCAGATTATTAAAGAACTTTGGAAAAGAAAGGATGAGGTAGACAGAAGAGATGAGTTCAAAGATGTCATCAAAGAGATCTCAAATGAATATAAATCCTTAAATTGTTAGAAAAATATATGTTAAGGTTCTAATAGAACAGAATTAGTATTAGTAAATAATGTATTGTTTGTAATTTGATATTTTGTAGTTTTTTTTATATGATTCCTTTGTTCAGAATGTTGGTATACTTAAAAATTAGTGGATACCAGTTTAATCATCTGTTATTAAAAAAGAGAATTTTTTAAAATATTCAGACTAGTTTAATCATCAATGATTAAAACCAACCTCAAGATTAATCATCGATGATTAAAAAAACCATCAAGTTTATGGATGATTAAAGACAATCTAAAAGTTTGATCATTAATGAATAAACTCAACACCATATTTAATCATCGATGATTAAACCCAACCTCAAAAGTTTAATCATCGATGATTAAACAACATTTCATAGAGAATTGAGAATCTAAAAAATGGAGACAATTTTAATCATCGATGATTAATCATATTAATCATCGATGATTAAAAGAAAATATCAAAGATTAATCATTAGTAATTAAAAGACCATTTAATGAAAAAAATTCAAAACTAGTTAAATCATCGATGATTAAACCCAACCCCAAAGTTTAATCATCGATGATTAAACATATAGTCAAGACTAATCATCGATGATTAAACAGTATTTTTGATTTTAAGAATCGAATTGTTTTATTAATCATCGATGATTAATGATAAAATAATGATTAAACACAACCTCAAAGTTTAATCATCCATGATTAAACATATAGTAAAGATTAATCATCGATGATTAAACAGTATCTTTGATTTTAAGAAACGAATTGTTTTATTAATCATCGATGATTAATGATAAATGATGATTAAAACCAACCTCAAAGTTTAATCATCGATGATTAAACATATAGTCAAAATTAATCATCGATGATTAAATAGCATCTTTGATTTTAAGAAACGAATTGTTTAATTTAATCATCGATGATTAATTATAAAATGATGATTAAACCCAACCTCAAAGTTTAATCATCGATGATTAAACATATAGTCAAGATTAATCATCGATGATTAAACAGCATCTTTGATTTTTAGAAACAAATTGTTTTATTAATCATCGATGATTAATGATAAAATAATGATTAAACCCGACCTCAAAGTTTAATCATCGATGATTAAACATATAATCAAAATTAATCATCGATGATTAAACAGTATCTTTGATTTTAAGAAACGAATTGTTTTATTAATCATCGATAATTAATGATATATAATGATTAAACCCAACCTCAAAATTAAATCATCGATGATTAAACAGCATCTTTGATTTTAAGAAACGAATTGTTTTATTAATCATCGATGATTAATGATAAATGATGATTAAAACCAACCTCAAAGTTTAATCATCGATGATTAAACATATAGTCAAGATTAATCATCGATGATTAAATAGCATCTTTGATTTTAAGAAACGAATTGTTTAATTTAATCGTCGATGATTAATGATAAAATCATGATTAAACCCAACCTCAAAGTTTAATCATCGATGATTAAAAATATAGTCAAGATTAATCATCGATGATTAAACAACATCTTATAGATAATTGAGAATCTAAAAAACGGAGACAAGGTTAATCATCGATGATTAATCATATTAATCATCGATGATTAAAAGTTTAATGATAGTTACGATAATATTATGACATGAAAATGAGTTAGATATTTGTCATTAAACTCTAATATTAATAAAAATAAATTATTATAAAAATAATAATAAGAATTAATATTTAATCGAAGAAAATATGCACAATTTTCAAAAAGAAAGTTATAATTGCTCGTCTGCTCATTGCCACTAAAAGTCTAACCACCGAAAAACTGATCATCATTTGACTCTAAATTATCAACTCTAACCTCTCAAAAACTGATCATCATTTGGTGCTTAAAAAAATCTACTTTAACACTTTAAAAACACATTTTTATCATTCTCGAAAGTAAAAAGAAGATGGAATTAGGAAGTTCTTCAAAAACACTAAAAAGAAACAAGATGGAAGCAGGCGGTTCTTCATCCTCCTCTACACGTATTCTTGATTTAATTATTTCGTTGTTAGAATACATATTATCGTTTGTTGGGGCTGAATCTGTAAAAGAAGTTTTCAAATGCACAGTAGTGTAAGTTTATTTTACAAATCAGTTTATTTGATATACCTATTTTGAATTTTCGACGTTATTAGTTTGAATTTTTTTAAATTATTGGGTCATAGGTGTAAAATCATGAAAGAAGCAGTACACTCAAGAGATGTGTATAAAAAACTAGAACTAGATCTTATTCGAAGAGAAAGATTCAATTCTGAATATAACAGCATTTTTTAAAGATGCAAAGATGCGAGGAACCCAAACCTGATGTTCATAGATGGCATGGTATTCTTCTTTTTTATATATTTTTTTAATAAATAATATATAAATTATTTTGTATGTCATAAGAAATTTGTCGAAAATCTGATTTTCACGACATTTTGACAAAAAATGATTAAATTATGTAGTTTAATACTTCATTAGTTGTGATAATCATACATTAATCTTTTATTTTAATTAGAAATTGATAAATCATATTGCTCAATACTTCACGAGTTTTAAATATTCATTTTGTTGATTAAAATTTGATTTATGTGTTTTATTAGGACAAATACTTTTTTGAGGACCGAGAAGAAGGAATGTTGTTATTGGAAGAAGTTGTTTCATTGGGACAAAAGGATGCAATTTTTGTGAAGGGGATGTTGTTGATGTTGAACGAGAAAAGGGAAGAAGCTTTAAACCTTCTGTATGAAGAGTTAGACCGATCAAAGGGAAAATGGATTGTGAGTTACACCTGGGAAAAAGTAAATGATATTTTGATGTCTAGATGGAACGAAATCTTAAGTGTTAATTTCTCTGACTTTCAGCGTTATCAGATGTTAGATTGGGGATTGGAACATTGTATGTGGGATATGATGTTCCGTAGATTTGCTAAGATATTTGGTTCTGATTAATTGTGTGGGACGTGTGCTGTATGAATGTTTAAATATGTATAAATATTTTCTAGTTTATGAACAACTTTAGGTATTATATATATGTACATTTTGATCTTTATTAACTAATGTATGTAGTTGGATTTTATACGATGCTGTTTAATAGATCATTAAAAAATCTATGATTAAAAAGCATTTTATAAAAAATTTAGACTAGTTTAATCATCGATGATAAAAAACAATCTCAATGTTTAATCATTAGTGATTAAACACAAAACAAAGTTTAATCACTGATCATTAAAGATGATTTTTTAAAAAATTTCAGGCTAGTTTAATCATCTATAATTAACCACACTATCAAGTTTAATCATCGATGATTAACAAATCATTTTTTATTTTAAAAACAAAATAAAAATCATCGATGATTAAAAAAAAAACACCAAGTTTGTTCATCGATGATAGTTTAATTATCGATGATTAAGCCGAACCTCAAGTTTAAACATCAATGATTAAACATATCGTCATGATTAATCATCGATGATTAAACAGCATTTTACAGAGAATTAAGAATCTAAAAAACGGAGACAAGGTTAATCATTGATGATTAACGAAAATATTATTTCAAGTTAGGTTAATTATCGATGATTAAAAACAATATCAAATAAGTATGCATTGGTTAAATTTTTGAGATTAAATTGTAATATTAATAATAATAAAAATACATTATTTTAAGAATAATAATATCATTTAATAATTACTCGTAGTAATTATGCACAATTTTCAAAAGAAGTTATTATTGCTCGTCTTTTCAGTTCACCTAACCGCCCAAAAACTGATCATCAACTTTAACTTCTCAAAAACTAATCATCATTCGGTTATTAAAAATAAAAACTTTAACATTTCAAAAACACATTCTTATCATTCTCGAAAGGAAAGAAGATGGAATTAGGAAGTTCTTCAAAGACACTAAAAAGAAACAATATGGAACCAGGCGGTTCTTCATACTCCTCTACACGTATTGGTGACTTAAGTATTTTCTTGTTAGAATACATTTTATCGTTTGTTGGTGCTGAATCTGCAAAACAAGTTTTCAAATGCACATTAGTGTAAGTTTATTTTACATTCCGTCTATTTCATATGCCTATTTTGTATTTTCAACGTTATTAGTTTGTAATTTTTTGAATGATTGCGTCATAGGTGTAAATTAATGAAGGAAGCAGTACACTCAAGGGCTGTGTTTAAAAAACTAGAACTTGATCTTATTGGAAGACAAAGATTAAGTTCTGAATATAATAAAATTTTCGAAAGATGCAAAGATGCGAGAAACCCAAACCTGGTGTTCATAGATGGAATGGTTCTACTATTTTTTATGCATTTTTTTCATGTCATAAGTGATTTGTCGAAAATCTGATTTTCATGTCATTTTGACAAAAATGATTAAATTATGTAGTTAAATGCTTTATTAGTTTTGATAATTATTTATATTATTATCTTTTAATAAGAATACATTTTTAAAACATAACCTTTTATTAATTATATTTATAAAACTATACTTTTAATCATACATAATGAAAGAAGATCTAATGAGATTAGACTAATTTAAAATGATAATTAAACCCTTAGTTTAATAAAAAAATGTATAAATCAAATTGATTAATCCTTCATGAGTTGTACAATGTTTTAATTTTGTTGATTAAAATTTGATTTATATTTTTAATTAGAACAAATACTTTTTTGAGGACCGAGAAGAAGGAATGCTGCTAATTGAAGAGGCTATTTTATTGGGGCAAAAGGATGCCATTTTTGTAAAGGGCATGTTGTTGTTGTCGCAGTGGAAGAAGGAAGAAGCTTTAAAAATTCTGAATGAAGCGTTCAAAGAATTGAAGGGACGACGACTGCATTTGAATGACAGCTGGAGAAAATTTTATGATATATTGATGTCTAGATGGGACGATTTGTTAAGTATTCATTTCTCTGACTTTGAGCCTCATCAGAAAAATTTGTTTTATTGGGAGTTGAACATTTCTTTTTGGGAGGTTATGCTCTATAGACTTGCTAAAATATTAAGTAAATAATTTCAAGTTGTATTCTTATTCAAAAATATTACAGAATTATTATTCAAAATATTATTAGCAAATAATATATTGTTTATAATTTGAGGTTTTGCAGTTTTTTATATGATAATTTTGTTTATGTTTTTGATTTCATTTCTAACGGTTTTCAAACCGGACCTAATTGACCCGATTGAACACCCCTAGGTGGTTTCATTTAAACTCGACCAAACAACACCCCTAGGTGTTGTCGAATGTGGGGTGATGGAACTACATTTAGACTAAAACATCACGTTTTATCTTACTACTATATAAAGCATTTAGGCCTACCCCATTAGGCAAGTTTAAGGAGCTCCTTAAACTTGATTTTAAGGACCTTTCCACTTTTGTTAGTTAGTTCTCTACCTTAAAAAAAAATCGCGGCTAATAAGATTCGAACCCAAGACCTCTCCTAACTTATCACTATGTATTAACCACTTGCTATACATTACACTTTGGTAACACCACCCACACTTAATAACAAAAGTATGTTACTCGAAAACCATTTTACCCAATAACATTAAATATACGACGCAATGATTAATCATCAACTCTTACCAAAATCCATATTTCCGTTTAATTATTTATTTCTAGCAACAATTATTACCGTGTAAAGGAATAACACTTACTCGCCACGAAATGTGGTTTCTGGGTACCCGCCGCCGCATTGCGTGGGTACCCGGCTAGTCATTTATAATTAATGAAAATATTATTTCAGAGTAGGTTAATCATCGATGATTAATAGTAATGATGATTAAACCAAACGTCAAAAGTTTAATCATCGACGATTAAAAATATAGTCAAGATAAAACATCGATGATTAAAACAGCATCTTTGATTTTTAAAACAGAATTGATTTATTAATCATCGATGATTAATAATAGAAATGATCATTAAACCCAACATCAAAAGTTTAATCATCGATGATTAAACAACATTTTTTATTCTAAAAACAAAATTGTTTTATTAATCATCGATGATTAATAGTTGAATAACCCAAATGTCAAAAGCTTAATCATCGATGATTAAACATATTGTCAAAATTAATCATCGTTGATTTAACTGCATCTTTGATTTAAAAAAGAGAATTGTTTTATTAATCATCGATGATTAAACATATTGTCAAAATTAATCATCGTTGATTTAACAGCATATTTGATTTAAAAAACAGAATTGTTTTATTAATCATAGATGATTAATAACAAATGATGATTAAACCCAATATAAAAGTTTAGTCATCGATGATTAAACATATAGTGAAGATTAATCATCGATGATTAAACAACATCTTTGATTTTAAAAACAGAATTGTTTTAATAATCATCGATGATTAATAATAGAAATGATGAATAACCCAAACGTCAAAAAGTTTAATCATCGATGATTAAACATATAGTCAAGATTAATCATGGATGATTAAACAGCATCTTTGATTTTAAAAACACAATTGTTTTATTAATCATCGATGATTAAACATATTGTCAAAATTAATCATCGATGATTAAACAGCATCTTTGATTTTAAAAACAAAATTGTTTTATTAATTTCCCAACTAATTTGTATGGATTGGGTTTCAAATAAAATAATCATTTAGCATGAAAATCATGTTATGGTTAAACGCGACAAAAAATTAATGTATATTAATGCCATATAACAAACGTACGAGCAACATATAAACTTAAACCAATATTCATAAAGATAGAAAATATTCGTGTAAACTTAATCTACACCAAAAACACTAAGTAAGGTAGACGTTTTTCATCTTACTTAATTATAAGCATTCTTGTTTATTGCATGGATTGAAAACAAGCTTCCTTGGTAAATTCCAATACATGATTTATCTTCCTCTCCAATATTACCAACCTTCTTTAGAACGCCATTCTTGAGGCTATAAACATAAACATGTCCTCCTACATTCGACCTTATTAATATGTCCCCATCTTTGTTGAAACAACCTAGGACCCCTATGCCTGAACAAGGAAGAGGTAATTTTGACCAAATCGACCGTAAGTCACCCATTCTTTCTGTTTCAAGACCCAAACTTGGGTTTTATGATCAAGAATCTGTCGCACATATCCAATTTCACCATCAAGATCAACCAACCTTTCAATAGTCCAATTCACTAAACTTTCGTCTAATTCAGGAGCCTTAATTACCCCAAATTCCTCCTTCTTAACATCAAACCATATTACTTTTCTTCTGCGACATGGTTGCGGGTAAAACTCACTAGCCAACCAATGCAAAGAGCCATGAGCAAATATCCCCGAACCACGAATGTGATAAGATGGCACTTGTGGAATCTCTCGCCATGAAGTTGTGCCCAACACATGCACCATAACACATAGATAAACAAAGGCAGACTCTTTTCTGGGGAAAACATAAACCATCTTGAAACCGTTGGTTGAATCATCGAAACCAAGCCCGCTTGCGTCTTCTTCTCTCGGGTCGCATGTTACATATTGTAACAATGTGTCCGCCAAGGGTGGCAACACACAACATTCTTTTCTTAGCGGTTGGATCACAATAAAAGTACACCTTTGTGACAAATAAAGCAGACCGTTGCAAGAACCTTGGACCGCTGATACTGGAGATGTGGAGAACGTTTGTAGGCAATCATACTCGGAAACCAAGCACTTTTTCACCTTGTTGACATTGCTGGCAGTAGTTTGACATTCAAGGATATGCAAAGTTAGTAGGGTTCTTGGTAAGTTGGGATCGATATAAGGACTTTGATTGAACATGATTGGCATGCGTTCGATGTGACCTAGTTTGCTATGAATAATGGCGAGGTACGGATCGTCAATGTAGTCGTACCATGATTTGGATACACACCGGAATCGGAACAAAGACTTAATCGGCAATCTTGACAAGATGTTGAAGATGGTGTCTGGACAGAGTTGGGCCATATTGTTTGAAGGTTAATCAGAGATCGATGTGTATTTATAGCAATATATGGCAGTCATAGTTGAAGAACATTGGGCAGTCGTAGTTGAAGATATCGTTGCATCATATATGATTAATCAACACACACTCCTAAAATACAAACTATGAAATCATAGAATTTAAAATTAAAATATATTAAAATAAAAGGAAAAGTGATATATAGTCTATTTGAGAGTTGATTTCTCAATCAATATTTTCAGCAGTGATTTTAAACAAAAAAACAAGTATTCTAATCGCAAAATCATTATATAGTTACAAGTATTACCTTCTGTGGAATCAACTGTAGACATTTCTATATTCATTTGTTCATCCGTAGACATTTTGTTGTGAGTGTGTGTTAACGAGCGATTAAAAGGACGGAAAGTTAGGGTTTAGGAGGGCTGATTGAAATTTTTGAGAGAGAGAGGGGAATATGCAGCTTTTGGGGCTACTGTGCAGCATATAGTGTGTGTGTCTGTTTTTAAAGTTACCCGCGTCTAATAATTATATCATATTTTCAATTTTAGCGTTTTATTAAAATAACACCCCTTATTATATTTTGTTGAATATTATTCATTTATTTCCATAATCATCACTCAGTTATAACGAGGAAGGGAAATTTTATATTTTTACTTGGACGAATATTTTACATTTTCATAAAATCATATATCTATTTAATTTAATTTTAAATCATCGATGATTAAATAGCATCATTGATTTTAAGAAACGAATTGTTTTATTAATCATCGATGATTAATGATAAATGATGATTAAACCGAACCTCAAAGTTTAATCATCGATGATTAAACACATAGTCAAGATTAATCATCGATGATTAAACAACATCTTTGATTTTAAGAAACGAATTGTTTAATTAAATCATCGATGATTAATGGTAAAATGATGATTAAACGCAAACTCAAAAGTTTAATCATCGATGATTAAACATATAGTCAAGATTAATCATCGATGATTAAACAGCATCTTTGATTTTAACAAACGAATTGTTTTATTAATCATTGATGATTAATGATAAATGATGATTAAACCCAACCTCAAAGTTTAATCATCGATGATTAAACATATAGTCAAGATTAATCATCGATGATTAAACATATAGTCAAGATTAATCATCGATGATTAAACAACATCTTTGATTTTAAGAATCAAATTGTTTAATTAAATCATCGATGATTAATGATAAATGATGATTAAAACCAATCTCAATGTTTAATCATCGATGATTAAACATATTAGTCAAGATTAATCATCGATGATTAAACATATATTCAAGATTAATCATCGATGATTAAACAGCATCATTGATTTTAAGAAACGAATTGTTTTATTAATCATCGATGATTAATGATAAATGATGATTAAACCGAACCTCAAAGTTTAATCATCGACGATTAAACATATAGTCAAGATTAATCATCGATGATTAAACAGCATCTTTGATTTTAAGAAACGAATTGTTTTATTAATCATCGATGATTAATGATAAATGATGATTAAACCCAACCTCAAAGTTTAATCACCGATGATTAAACATATAGTCAAGATTAATCATCGATGATTAAACAGCATCTTTGATTTTTAGAATCGGATTGCTTTATTAATCATCGATGATTAATGATAAATGATGATTAAACCCAACCTCAAAGTTTAATCATCCATGATTAAACATATAGTCAAGATTAATAATCGATGATTAAACAACATCTTAGATTTTAAGAAACAAATTGTTATATTAATCATCGATGATTAATGATAAAATGATGATTAACCCAACCTCAAAGTTTAATCATCGATTAAACATATTAGTCAAGATTAATCATCGATGATTAAACATATATTCAAGATTAATCATCGATGATTAAACAGCATCATTGATTTTAAGAAACGAATTGTTTTATTAATCATCGATGATTAATGATAAATGATGATTAAACCGAACCTCAAAGTTTAATCATCGATGATTAAACATATAGTCAAGATTAATCATCGATGATTAAACAGCATCTTTGATTTTAAGAAACGAATTGTTTTATTAATCATTGATGATTAATGATAAATGATGATTAAACCCAACCTCAAAGTTTAATCATCGATGATTAAACATATAGTCAAGATTAATCATCGATGATTAAACAACATCTTTGATTTTTAGAATCGAATTGCTTTATTAATCATCGATGATTAATGATAAATGATGATTAAACCCAACCTCAAAGTTTAATCATCGATGATTAAACATATAATCAAGATTAATCATCAATGATTAAACATATAGTCAAGATTAATCATCGATGATTAAACACATAGTCAAGATTAATCATCGATGATTAAACAACATCTTTGATTTTAAGAAACGAATTGTTTAATTAAATCATCGATGATTAATGGTAAATGATGATTAAACGCAACCTCAAAGTTTAATCATCGATGATTAAACATATAGTCAAGATTAATCATCGATGATTAAACAGCATCTTTGATTTTAACAAACGAATTGTTTTATTAATCATCGATGATTAATGATAAATGATGATTAAACCCAACCTCAAAGTTTAATCATCGATGATTAAACATATAGTCAAGATTAATCATCGATGATTAAACAACATCTTTGATTTTCAGAATCGAATTGCTTTATTAATCATCGATGATTAATGATAAATGATGATTAAACCCAACCTCAAAGTTTAATCATCGATGATTAAACATATAATCAAGATTAATCATCAATGATTAAACATATAGTCAAGATTAATCATCGATGATTAAACACATAGTCAAGATTAATCATCGATGATTAAACAACATCTTTGATTTTAAGAAACGAATTGTTTAATTAAATCATCGATGATTAATGGTAAATGATGATTAAACGCAACCTCAAAGTTTAATCATCGATGATTAAACATATAGTCAAGATTAATCATCGATGATTAAACAGCATCTTTGATTTTAAGAAACGAATTGTTTTATTAATCATTGATGATTAATGATAAATGATGATTAAACACAACCTCAAAGTTTAATCATCGATGATTAATCATATAGTCAAGATTAATCATCAATATTAAACATATAGTCAAGATTAATCATCGATGATTAAACACATAGTCAAGATTAATCATCGATGATTAAACAGCATCTTTGATTTTAAGAAACGAATTGTTTAATTAAATCATCGATGATTAATGGTAAATGATGATTAAACGCAACCTCAAAGTTTAATCATCGATGATTAATGGTAAATGATGATTAAACGCAACCTCAAAGTTTAATCATCGATGATTAAACATATAGTCAAGATTAATCATCGATGATTAAACAGCATCTTTGATTTTAAGAAACGAATTGTTTTATTAATCATCGATGATTAATGATAAATGATGATTAAACCCAACCTCAAAGTTTAATCATCGATGATTGAACATATAATCAAGATTAATCATCAATGATTAAACATATAGTCAAGATTAATCATCGATGATTAAACACATAGTCAAGATTAAACATCGATGATTAAACAACATCTTTGATTTTAAGAAACGAATTGTTTAATTAAATCATCGATGATTAATGGTAAATGATGATTAAACGCAACCACAAAGTTTAATCATCGATGATTAAACATATAGTCAAGATTAATCATCGATGATTAAACAGCATCTTTGATTTTAACAAACGAATTGTTTTATTAATCATCGATGATTAATGATAAATGATGATTAAACCCAACCTCAAAGTTTAATCATCGATGATTAAACATATTGTCAAGATTAATCATCGATGATTAAACAACATCTTTGATTTTTAGAATCGAATTGCTTTATTAATCATCGATGATTAATGATAAATGATGATTAAACCCAACCTCAAAGTTTAATCATCGATGATTAAACATATAATCAAGATTAATCATCAATGATTAAACATATAGTCAAGATTAGTCATCGATGATTAAACACATAGTCAAGATTAATCATCGATGATTAAACAACATCTTTGATT
Source organism: Calendula officinalis (assembly GCA_963853835.1). Lineage (NCBI taxonomy): Eukaryota > Viridiplantae > Streptophyta > Magnoliopsida > Asterales > Asteraceae > Calendula > Calendula officinalis. The sequence goes on from OY970828.1 coordinate 33,963,766, forward strand.
TTAAGAAACGAATTGTTTAATTAAATCATCGATGATTAATGGTAAATGATGATTAAACGCAACCTCAAAGTTTAATCATCGATGATTAAACATATAGTCAAGATTAATCATCGATGATTAAACAGCATCTTTGATTTTAAGAAACGAATTGTTTTATTAATCATCGATGATTAATGATAAATGATGATTAAACACAACCTCAAAGTTTAATCATCGATGATTAAACATATAGTCAAGATTAATCATCAATGATTAAACATATAGTCAAGATTAATCATCGATGATTAAACACATAGTCAAGATTAATCATCGATGATTAAACAGCATCTTTGATTTTAAGAAACGAATTGTTTAATTAAATCATCGATGATTAATGGTAAATGATGATTAAACGCAACCTCAAAGTTTAATCATCGATGATTAAACATATAGTCAAGATTAATCATCGATGATTAAACAGCATCTTTGATTTTAAGAAACGAATTGTTTTATTAATCATCGATGATTAATGATAAATGATGATTAAACCCAACCTCAAAGTTTAATCATCGATGATTGAACATATAATCAAGATTAATCATCAATGATTAAACATATAGTCAAGATTAATCATCGATGATTAAACACATAGTCAAGATTAAACATCGATGATTAAACAACATCTTTGATTTTAAGAAACGAATTGTTTAATTAAATCATCGATGATTAATGGTAATGATGATTAAACGCAACCACAAAGTTTAATCATCGATGATTAAACATATAGTCAAGATTAATCATCGATGATTAAACAGCATCTTTGATTTTAACAAACGAATTGTTTTATTAATCGTCGATGATTAATGATAAATGATGATTAAACCCAACCTCAAAGTTTAATCATCGATGATTAAACATATTGTCAAGATTAATCATCGATGATTAAACAACATCTTTGATTTTTAGAATCGAATTGCTTTATTAATCATCGATGATTAATGATAAATGATGATTAAACCCAACCTCAAAGTTTAATCATCGATGATTAAACATATAATCAAGACTAATCATCAATGATTAAACATATAGTCAAGATTAGTCATCGATGATTAAACACATAGTCAAGATTAATCATCGATGATTAAACAACATCTTTGATTTTAAGAAACGAATTGTTTAATTAAATCATCGATGATTAATGGTAAATGATGATTAAACGCAACCTCAAAGTTTAATCATCGATGATTAAACATATAGTCAAGATTAATCATCGATGATTAAACAGCATCTTTGATTTTAAGAAACGAATTATTTTATTAATCATCGATGATTAATGATAAATGATGATTAAACACAACCTCAAAGTTTAATCATCGATGATTAAACATATAGTCAAGATTAATCATCAATGATTAAACATATAGTCAAGATTAATCATCGATGATTAAACACATAGTCAAGATTAATCATCGATGATTAAACAGCATCTTTGATTTTAAGAAACGAATTGTTTAATTAAATCATCGATGATTAATGGTAAATGATGATTAAACGCAACCTCAAAGTTTAATCATCGATGATTAAACATATAGTCAAGATTAATCATCGATGATTAAACAGCATCTTTGATTTTAAGAAACGAATTGTTTTATTAATCATCGATGATTAATGATAAATGATGATTAAACCCAACCTCAAAGTTTAATCATCGATGATTGAACATATAATCAAGATTAATCATCAATGATTAAACATATAGTCAAGATTAATCATCGATGATTAAACACATAGTCAAGATTAAACATCGATGATTAAACAACATCTTTGATTTTAAGAAACGAATTGTTTAATTAAATCATCGATGATTAATGGTAAATGATGATTAAACGCAACCACAAAGTTTAATCATCGATGATTAAACATATAGTCAAGATTAATCATCGATGATTAAACAGCATCTTTGATTTTAACAAACGAATTGTTTTATTAATCATCGATGATTAATGATAAATGATGATTAAACCCAACCTCAAAGTTTAATCATCGATGATTAAACATATTGTCAAGATTAATCATCGATGATTAAACAACATCTTTGATTTTTAGAATCGAATTGCTTTATTAATCATCGATGATTAATGATAAATGATGATTAAACCCAACCTCAAAGTTTAATCATCGATGATTAAACATATAATCAAGATTAATCATCAATGATTAAACATATAGTCAAGATTAGTCATCGATGATTAAACACATAGTCAAGATTAATCATCGATGATTAAACAACATCTTTGATTTTAAGAAACGAATTGTTTAATTAAATCATCGATGATTAATGGTAAATGATGATTAAACGCAACCTCAAAGTTTAATCATCGATGATTAAACATATAGTCAAGATTAATCATCGATGATTAAACAGCATCTTTGATTTTAAGAAACGAATTGTTTTATTAATCATCGATGATTAATGATAAATGATGATTAAACACAACCTCAAAGTTTAATCATCGATGATTAAACATATAGTCAAGATTAATCATCAATTATTAAACATATAGTCAAGATTAATCATCGATGATTAAACACATAGTCAAGATTAATCATCGATGATTAAACAGCATCTTTGATTTTAAGAAACGAATTGTTTAATTAAATCATCGATGATTAATGGTAAATGATGATTAAACACAACCTCAAAGTTTAATCATCGATGATTAAACATATAGTCAAGATTAATCATCGATGATTAAACAGCATCTTTGATTTTAAGAAACGAATTGTTTTATTAATCATCGATGATTAATGATAAATGATGATTAAACCCAACCTCAAAGTTTAATCATCGATGATTGAACATATAATCAAGATTAATCATCAATGATTAAACATATAGTCAAGATTAATCATCGATGATTAAACACATAGTCAAGATTAAACATCGATGATTAAACAACATCTTTGATTTTAAGAAACGAATTGTTTAATTAAATCATCGATGATTAATGGTAAATGATGATTAAACGCAACCACAAAGTTTAATCATCGATGATTAAACATATAGTCAAGATTAATCATCGATGATTAAACAGCATCTTTGATTTTAACAAACGAATTGTTTTATTAATCATCGATAATTAATGATAAATGATGATTAAACCCAACCTCAAAGTTTAATCATCGATGATTAAACATATTGTCAAGATTAATCATCGATGATTAAACAACATCTTTGATTTTTAGAATCGAATTGCTTTATTAATCATCGATGATTAATGATAAATGATGATTAAACCCAACCTCAAAGTTTAATCATCGATGATTAAACATATAATCAAGATTAATCATCAATGATTAAACATATAGTCAAGATTAGTCATCGATGATTAAACACATAGTCAAGATTAATCATCGATGATTAAACAACATCTTTGATTTTAAGAAACGAATTGTTTAATTAAATCATCGATGATTAATGGTAAATGATGATTAAACGCAACCTCAAAGTTTAATCATCGATGATTAAACATATAGTCAAGATTAATCATCGATGATTAAACAGCATCTTTGATTTTAAGAAACGAATTGTTTTATTAATCATCGATGATTAATGATAAATGATGATTAAACACAACCTCAAAGTTTAATCATCGATGATTAAACATATAGTCAAGATTAATCATCAATTATTAAACATATAGTCAAGATTAATCATCGATGATTAAACACATAGTCAAGATTAATCATCGATGATTAAACAGCATCTTTGATTTTAAGAAACGAATTGTTTAATTAAATCATCGATGATTAATGGTAAATGATGATTAAACGCAACCTCAAAGTTTAATCATCGATGATTAAACATATAGTCAAGATTAATCATCGATGATTAAACAGCATCTTTGATTTTAAGAAACGAATTGTTTTATTAATCATCGATGATTAATGATAAATGATGATTAAACCCAACCTCAAAGTTTAATCATCGATGATTAAATATATAATCACGATTAATCATCAATGATTAAACATATAGTCAAGGTTAATCATCAATGATTAAACACATAGTCAAGATTAAACATCGATGATTAAACAACATCTTTGATTTTAAGAAACGAATTGTTTAATTAAATCATCGATGATTAAAGGTAAATGATGATTAAACGCAACCTCAAAGTTTAATCATCGATGATTAAACATATAGTCAAGATTAATCAACGATGATTAAACAGCATCTTTGATTTTAAGAAAGGAATTGTTTTATTAATCATCGATGATTAATGATAAATGATGATTAAACCCAACCTCAAAGTTTAATCATCGATGATTAAACATATAGTCAAGATTAATCATCGATGATTAAACAACATCTTTGATTTTTAGAATCGAATTGCTTTATTAATCATCGATGATTAATGATAAATGATGATTAAACCCAACCTCAAAGTTTAATCATCGATGATTAAAGATATACTCAAGATTAATCATCAATGATTAAACATATAGTCAAGATTAATCATCGATGATTAAACACGCAGTCAAGATTAATCATTGATTATTAAACAACATCTTTGATTTTAAGAAACGAATTGTTTAATTAAATCATCGATTATTAATGGTAAATGATGATTAAACGCAACCTCAAAGTTTAATCATCGATGATTAAACATATAGTCAAGATTAATCATCGATGATTAAACAGCATCTTTGATTTTAAGAAACGAATTGTTTTAATAATCATCGATGATTAATGATAAATGATGATTAAACACAACCTCAAAGTTTAATCATCGATGATTAAACATATAGTTAAGATTAATCATCAATTATTAAACATATAGTCAAGATTAATCATCGATGATTAAACACATAGTCAAGATTAATCATCGATGATTAAACAGCATCTTTGATTTTAAGAAACGAATTGTTTAATTAAATCATCGATGATTAATGGTAAATGATGATTAAACGCAACCTCAAAGTTTAATCATCGATGATTAAACATATAGTCAAGATTAATCATCGATGATTAAACAGCATCTTTGATTTTAAGAAACGAATTGTTTTATTAATCATCGATCATTAATGATAAATGATGATTAAACCCAACCTCAAAGTTTAATCATCGATGATTAAATATATAATCAAGATTAATCATCAATGATTAAACATATAGTCAAGGTTAATCATCGATGATTAAACACATAGTCAAGATTAAACATCGATGATTAAACAACATCTTTGATTTTAAGAAACGAATTGTTTAATTAAATCATCGATGATTAATGGTAAATGATGATTAAACGCAACCTCAAAGTTTAATCATCGATGATTAAACATATAGTCAAGATTAATCAACGATGATTAAACAGCATCTTTGATTTTAAGAAAGGAATTGTTTTATTAATCATCGATGATTAATGATAAATGATGATTAAACCCAACCTCAAAGTTTAATCATCGATGATTAAACATATAGTCAAGATTAATCATCGATGATTAAACAACATCTTTGATTTTTAGAATCGAATTGCTTTATTAATCATCGATGATTAATGATAAATGATGATTAAACCCAACCTCAAAGTTTAATCATCGATGATTAAAGATATACTCAAGATTAATCATCAATGATTAAACATATAGTCAAGATTAATCATCGATGATTAAACACGCAGTCAAGATTAATCATTGATAATTAAACAACATCTTTGATTTTAAGAAACGAATTGTTTAATTAAATCATCGATTATTAATGGTAAATGATGATTAAACGCAACCTCAAAGTTTAATCATCGATGATTAAACATATAGTCAAGATTAATCATCGATGATTAAACAGCATCTTTGATTTTAACAAACGAATTGTTTTATTAATCATCGATAATTAAACATTGATTTAAACAACAAGTATAATCATTGATGATTAAACACCGAAAAAACACATCATCAAAAACTTTAATCATCGATGATTAAACAACATAATTTTAAAAATTCAGATTATTTTAATCATTATAGATTAAAAAAGCATCACCGAATTTAAAACAAAATTTTTTTATTAGCGGTGAATATATTATGACGTAAAAAATTGCGTATATTCAAAATAACAGGAACCGTTTAAAAAAATTGCCTATTTAAAAAATATTAATAGTAATAATATTAATAATAATAATAATACACATTAATTATTACTTTATTAAAATATGAGTCATTTTCAAGAAAGAGGTCATAATTGCAGTTTTGTTCTGCGCCGCCTGAAAATCTCTGCAAAAAATCTCCGTAAAAAATCTCTGAAAAATATCTCTGAAAAAAATCTCTGCAAAAAATCTTCAACGAAAAAAGTTATCATCTTTTCTATCACATTAATTACGCTACTAAACCAAACACACACATTATTGTTGAAAAATTGAAATACAAATAAATGAATACTTTCATTAGCCTTGGAAATTGTTAAATTAAAAAGACATTGTTTGAAATTAATTGTTTTTGTACTTCGTAATGTTTTGCAATTAAAATCTGACCATGTCCTTTAAACGTTTTAAACCAATAATTAAATTTTCATAGCTAGTAATATTACTAATTATATAAACCAGAAATACCCAAGGCTTCTAGCCTAGTGGTATTGGTGAAAAGATAAGGTGTTGCTCATGGCCAAACCACTAACATACTAACTTGCCGTTCAAAAAAAAAAATATATATATATATATATATATATATATATAAACCAGAAATATTTTATTATTATAATAAGGATTATATGTTTATAGAAATGACTAATAACTTTATTCTTCTATGATTTAAGTAGTACCTGTTGATCAAAAAAATTTAAGAACACACAATAGTTAAACCATCGATAATTATACATGCTACTATTTCAGAAAAATACATGCTACTATTTTTAAATTAAAAACATTGGAGAAATAAAAATAATAAAAATAAAAATAATTAAAGATATTTTTATTATGTATATGCGTCATTTAACGTCGTCAGTTGATAAATGCACGTCTTCTCAGTGACCCCTAAAAACCTCTACAAATACTCTTCACCAAAATACAGATTATCATCCCATCTCTATCATTTCCGATCATTTTCATTTTCAAATTATTGTAAGTTTGTTCTATAAAATCAGTCTATTTCATATATTACTTATTTTGTATTTTCTGTATTATTATATATTAATTTTGGGGATGTTTGCATTATAGGTTAAAACCATGAACGAAGCTGTGTACTCAAGAGTAGTGATTAAAAATATAGAAGTTGATTTTATTGAAAGAAGAAAATTAGATCATCAGATTTACAAGTTTTGCAAAAGAATAGACAAAGATTGGATTTGTTCAGTTGATGTTTTTTTATATCACTTTTCAAGATTTGAGAAGTTTGATTTGGAGAAGGAGATAGAAGCCAAAAGACATCGAAATGTCACAGATTTCAAAAAATATTATGAAATGAACAATAAGAGGCATAAGGCATCAAACAATGTATATTTCTTTCGTGGGATAACCAAAAACGCACAAGATTTACTTAAAAACAGGTTGAATTATGATGATGCTTCTTTCGTGGTGTCCCCATTGATGTACTCTCACAGTAATACTTTCTGTGAGAGTACATCAATGGGGAAATGCAACCTTTATCTTATTAGACAAGGAGATAGAAGCCAAATGACAAGAAGCCATCTAATACATCTATCACCCCCTACCAAATGTTATCAACCCCATTGACATGTCTGTTACAAATCCAAGAATAAGCAATGAAACCCGTGCTCCGACCACCTCAACCTCTAACCACGGGTGAAATTCGGGCCCCCGCAATCGTATATGGTACCAAAAAGACATGATCTGCTTAATTCCACATCCAAAGACTTAATTTGGAGAAGGAGATAGAAGCCAAAAGACAAGAAATAGTTTATGCAATGAACAAACAGAATCATGCATCAAAAACATAATAGTCTAGACATTAAACTTTTCTGTATTTTTGATCTTTTTAATTTAAAGTGTATCAATTATTTTGAATCGGATGAAGTATTAAAATATGGTATGTTATTAAAGTTGATGTATTATTTATCAAGTTATTAATAATTTGTATTTAAAGTTGATTTATTTATAATCTCTTCAACAGAATATATGCGAACGGGATTTTAAAAACAGAATTGATTATTAATCATTGATGATTAAACACAAATACCAAGTTTCATCGATGATTAAACAACAAAAAAGAATACAAACTAGTTTAATCATCGATAGTTAAACATAAAAGTCAAAATAAACATCGATGATTTAACAGTATCATATAGAGATTTAAGAATATAAAAAAAGGAGACAATGTTAATCATCGATGATTAAACTGATTAATCATCGATGATTAAAAAAAATGTCAAAAAATTAATCATTAGTAATTAAAGTGCATTTTATAAAAAAAATCAGCCTAGTTCAATCATCGATGATTAAACATTTTAATCATCGATGATTAAAAAAAATGTCAAATATTCATCATTAGTAATTAGAGTGCATTTATAAAAAATTCAGACTAGTTCAAATCATCGATGATTAAAGATATAGTCAAGATTAATCATCGATGATTAATCAACATGTTATAGAGAATTTAGAATCTAAAAAACGGGAACAAGTTTAATCATCGATGATTAAACTGATTAATCATCGACGATTAAAAAAAATGTCAAAAATTAATCATTAGTAATTAAAGTGCATTTTACTACTATAAAAAATGCAGATTAGTTCAATCATCGATGATTAAACCGAACCTCAAGTTTAATCATCGATAATTAAAGATATAGTCAAGATTAATCATCGATGATTAAAACAACATGTTATAGAGAATTTAGAATCTGAAAAACAAAAACAAGGTTAATCATCGATGATTAAACTGTTTAATAATCAATGATTAAAAAATATGTCAAAGATTAATCATTAGAAATTATAGTGCATTTTATAAAAAATTCAGACTAGTTAAAATCATCGATGATTAATCCCAACCTCAAGTTTAATCATCGATGATTAAAGATATAGTTAAGATTAATCATCGATGATTAATCAGCATGTCAAAGGTTCCCCACAAAAATATTGATTTATCACAGTGATACATTTTAGCCTAACGTTTTTGCTATTTTTTGATTTTGATATTCTAAAACACTATTATTCACATATTCTTTCATATTGTTAATCTCTGAAGTCAGCATTCTTGCTGCATACTTCTTCCTTAGTTTTTCAATAAAATGATCTTGAATAATACTTTCTTTCCCAAATCCAGGTTTCCATGTAGAAATTGATTGTCCTACATATGTTTCCATATGCCTCATCGTAAAAATACCAGAATCAAATGCATTGTCTGTTGTCCTCCATGGCATTTCTATAACTTTTGGGATTAGACTTTTATTTGACATATCTTTGAGCTTCGTATGATTTATTTCATTCAAATATCTCAAGCACAAAGATTTATTTTAATCATATACGAAAAATTATTAAACATATATAATATTTTTTATAAAAATATGTTTTTGCTTAATCATTGATGCTTACCAGAGAATTAAATATTTTCCCATATCTTTTGTTCACAGTTTTGTCAAAAATAAATTTGTTGTCTATAATCTCGTAAGAAGCTTTTTTCAAGTTGATGACAATCAAATATATATGTTCCTTCTTCGCGACAGGGAAGAAAATCTGTTTTTTATTAATACAATATTAGCTTGTAAAAAAGATAGAAAAATAAAAAAAATATATAAAGATTAAGGTAACATACCAGATCAACATTTTTGAGTTGTAATTTGTCTTTGTCATTGTTAACAGACAAAGCAAAGTTTTCTTTGAATGTATTGAATCTAAGATCTTCTGAAATTCCTTGAGCATTAAGATAAAAATTCTAAAAATATTTAAAAAATATATTAGTTTATAAATATAACCAAAATTTCTTATTAATATGTATTAATTATATAAAATATTTCTTACTGTCATTTCCATCTTCATAAACAACCGAAAAGGAGACTGTGATGTTTCCCTTTGTTGTTCGTGGTGATTCATTAAATCAGCCCATCCATCAATTAAAACTGAGTATACATGCATTTTCGGGTATAAACTTTCCAATTGTCTCCTTAGAATTCTTTGTCCAGTGCTGGTGCTTATAACTAATTCACTGTATTTTATTATTCACAAATTGTTAGTTTCCTATTTTTAATAAAAATATGTATACGATAAAAATAAATAAAAATCTAGTGCATACATGGTAGAATCGTTACGGTTGAATAACCAATCAGAAACAATATCTTCTTCATCTGTTAATTTACTTTTAGCATTAGTGATTGAATCCTTCAATGGTGATCTTTCATTTGAACTCTTCTGATCTTCTAGATTTGTTTTCTCTTTTGTTAATTCTATTGCAGCATAATGTTCCGTTGTTTGTATTGTTTTGTTTGATTCATTTTGAACTTCTGCTTTATCAATTCCATCTGGGCTTAAATCTATCCCCAAGGAGAATGATGGTCCATCGCAGAAACTAAGGTTTTTAGTCTTTTCTTCTTTTGCTTTTTGGTTCTTTGCTTTTTCAATTTCATCTGGGATTAAGAAAATTGTTTGTACATCACAGAATGTAACTTTTTTCTTGAATTTTTCTTTTTTTTCTGAATTTTCTTTTTCTGCCTTTTCAGCAGCCTCACACACTAATGGATCATTCCAGAAATCATCTGTATAATATCCATCATCTACAATAGACAAAAACAATTTATTAAAAATTATAATTATTAAAAATTTTTATGGGCATTTTCATTCCCTAATCATAAATGATTAACAAAAAAAAAAATCATATATAAATACAACTATTAATTATATCCAACGACATTTAAAAATTATATTCATATATGAATAAAATATTAAAAATATTAACTATATTTAATTTAACAGTTAATACCTCCAATTATGTTTTCATTCTCTTTACAAATGCTTGTATAGACATTTGTCTCTTTCACGCTATCTATAACATTTACGTCAACTGCATCAAACCGATTAGCATCACCAGATATGTTATCTCCAACACGTTGATTAATTCCGATTAACACACCTACAACATTTTGAATTAGATAAACTATAATATATACCACTATATATTTATTATAAAATTTTAAACGAATACCTGCTTCAAGTTTGTCAGCTATATCTGTTACAATTGGATCATTCCAGTACTCATCACTTGAATTAATTGAATCTTGACTATTATTTATATTTGTTGAATTGTTAATTTCTCCACCCAAATAATGAAGTTGAATTTTTCGATCTTCATCAATTACATAACTTTCTTCAGGAACACCTCCAACATTATTACCATCAACACCTGTACCATAAACAACTAAATCAAGATTTCCACCAATATCATCACATTCCCCATTCCCATCATCAACTTCATCTCCAACAATAGAATTACCAACTGCTTCATTAACAAATTCAGCTTTAGCAACAACATCACGATTAGCAGAATCATTTCCATCATCTTTTTCTACTTCATCACCAAAAACAGCTTTAGCAACCACATCACCATTATCAGAATCATTTCCATCATCTTTTTCTAGTTCATCATCAAAATCAGCTTTAGCAACCACATCACCATTATCAGAATCATTCCCATCATCTTTTTCTAGTTCATCACCAAAATCAGCTTTAGCAACCACATCACCATTATCAGAATTATTCCCATCATCTCTTTCTAGTTCATTTTCAAAAAAAAAGACATATATTCTTCATTCTTCACTTGGATGTTTTTGAAATGCTGATTTGTAGGGTGATATTTTAATGCTTTTTGTAATGTCAAATTTAGCTCTTCCATATTCGATAAAATTTTAGTAAATTTGTTTTCAACTTTGAAGTTAAATGCCTACACAATGAGAAAATAAAAAAAATAAGATAAGAAGGTTAATCATATATGAATTCACTATATTACAATTGTTACCTCAAAAGATTTATCTTCTTTGAAACTTTCATTAAACTCTGCTTCACATAAAGTTTTTTCAGAAATCTCTATATCCTCAACAAGTTTTATCTTCTCAGATGTCCAATGACAAATAGCTGGACGTTCTCTTGAAACTTGTATATAATCAAATTTTGCATGATAAACATACATTAACTGCATATAAGAAATGATATATTAAATTAGATAAATAATTTTTTGTGTATTCATATGCGAATCTGAAAAATTTATTAGAATACAAAACTTACAACTAAATATGCTGCTGGTCCATAGAAGAAGGAGTTAAGTGAGTACGGCTTGAAACAACTTTTTGTTCTTACAAGGCAATCAAGAACATAACTACACCAATCTATACAGCTTATATGTGTATTCTTTTTGATTTTTTGCAAAGGTAGCAGATTGCATTTTCCCATTTGTGTACCCTCACATAAGCTATTTATAAAGAGCACTAGAAAATTAATGTTAAAATTAAAGTCTGCTTTTGGTGTTTGTGCAATTTTGCTCTTCAACTCTGTTAATCTTAAAGATTCAATCTTCTTAAATTGTTTTTTCCATTCATACATGCAGCTTTGTTCATCATCATGAGTAAAACTAGGCATGTCATTAATATTATCCCCATAAGATGGTATTCCTAACATCTGATGTACAGATTTCTTTATTACTTTAATATTACCATTTTTCAGTTTAATAATCATTTTTTTACTATTAAATTTCTCGAGAACTTTGTGACCAAGTCTTAGAGGCACATATGTCATTTTCATTTTTAACAAACTCCCTAACCCCATATCCCTAACACTTTGTTTCTGTTCATCACTTAAACCTTGAACAATAAAAAAATAATGATCCTGGTGAGCATCTATTTTTCAATGCAAAATTTGATTTATGGCATTTCTTAACATTTCTTGATTTTTTTGATCTAAATTTGTCTTGTTTTATTTTCATTGTACCTGCGTAAATGAATGCTAAATTAACAAAAACAGATTCAATCATACATGATTACCACGACAATTGATGATATTACACAAATTAAAAAAAAAAACTCTTGTTTAATCATTTATGAATGATTAAACATAATGTGATTATGTTACAATTATTTTTTGAAAACAATGACTCTTTTAATAATACATTATTAAACATATTGTTTAAAATCAAAATATGACTAAAACCACAACTGATGATGTTATACAAATAAAAAATAGACACTTAATTAAATCATATATAATAAAAAGGGAGTTAATTTTCATACCACAAATATTGAAGTCTATACCACACTGTACAACTATATCTGCAGACTGTACAGCTACATAAAGCATTTGATGTGGTACATGAGTTAATACATGTGGTATAAAAATTGTTGCCTATAATGAAACAGCAGATATAGAAAGTAATCATATGAAATTTACCTTTGTTTTTTTTGGTTTTTCTACTTGAATCTTTTGAACTTGAACCAGATTCGATTAGTTTTGTTTTTTTGTTTGTTTTCATCCTCTTTGATGGTTCCGCTGATTTTTCATAATCTGGATCATTTGCTGTTTTTCATTTTTTATTTTTTATGTTATCGTTTTCAATTGAATCTACATAAATTAAGGATCAAAATTAAGTCAAATCCTCAAAATCTACATATAAAAGTCTTACACGTATTAATCAAACAATTAAATAAGCAATCAATAAACCTTGATAAATCAAAACATATGTTTAAATCATGTAATATTAACTGTCGACTATACCTTTGTAAATTAAATCTCATTTAATCATACTTAAAATAACATATTACAATTTGACGTATGTTCATATTTAACGGATCGATGCATCATATATGATTAATCAAAAAAACAGAAACCTAAAAAAATACAAACTCTGTAATCATACAATTTAAAATTAAAATACATTAAAAAATATAAGGAAAAAGTAATATATAGACTATTTGAGAGTTGATTTCACAATCAATATTTTAAGCAGTGATTTTAAACCAAAAAACAAGTATTATAAAATCGCAATATCATTATAAAGTTACAAGTATTACGTTCCGTGGATCATTTAATGTTACCGATTTTAATTGAATCTATATAAATTAAACATTAAAATTAACTCAAACTCAAAATCGAATTTAACACAAAATTATATGAAGAAAACTTTTACAGATCTAAATTCAATTCGTAAAATGAATCGAACATAAAAACAATTTACAGATCTAAATTCGTAAAATGTACAATTAAACGGCAAAACGATTTAACTATTTACCTTTCAATTTCTCTGATATTGATTGTTGTTGATTTATTTCTCCATCGGAACGCATTTGATTCTCTTTAGCCATCGATTTCTAGAACTTCGATTCGATTCGTACTGTTTGTTGATACTTTTCTATGGAGAGATCTATGCGTTTAAACTTTTCAGTTATGGTCTGTTTTTTGTTAGTGAACAATTTCAAATATATTTGCCCTTATAAATAAAGTGGTTTAAATATAACTACCTCATTTATTTTTGATCGCATACATTTTCATTTTCATTAAATGAGGTGCTGAGGAATATTCCTAAAATTCAAGCGTGTTGTCTTTTGTATATTTTGCCTTCTTAATTTAGACTTGTCATTAGCATTTTCATATATTTTTTTTAGCATGAGTTATTCTATTATATCAGTAATAATAAATGAAATAGCTGTGATATAATGATTAATCATTCGATGATGAAAACTAGGCTTAAATTTTTAAGTTTCTTTGAATTATGATATAAAGTTAGTTATATATTATTTGTAACTACAACTACAATAACTGCAATAACTATTTGTAATCAAACAGGTCTTTGATTAAAAGATTATTTGACTTTTTTAATCATTAGTGATTAATTTAATGATTAATCACAGATGATTAAAGATGATCTGTTGGCATTAGAAGTATTGAAATGATTAAACATTGATAGTATTTAAAAAGACAAAACGTATGTAATCCTATATACAAATGTTAAAAAAAATCAAAAATATTGTTCACACAACAAATCAATTTTGGCGACTATAATAAATAGTGTTTGCCCACTTCTTATGAGCATCTCTTTCTTCCTGGGGCTTTTTACTATATTCATTTGCTTTTTCCAAAATATCACTCTTTTTTGCGTTTAATTCAGATGTAAGCAATAGAGCTGCATACTTGTACCTCAATTTATCTAGAAGTTTCTGTTGAGCAGTTCCTTCATTTCCAAGCCCTACTACTTCACCCCATACTTTATGAGTTTGATTTTGAGTACCTATGTATGTCTCGATATGCCTCAATGTGAAAACACCACAATCTATTTTATTTTTTTTAGTTCTCCATGGCATATGGAGTCTATTTGGGCTAAGAGATGCATTTGACATTTGTTTAAGTTTTGGATGTTTGATCTCAGCTAAGTATTTTAAAAATAAATCCATCTGTTAATCAAATATTGATAAATGTTAGATATACAAAAATAATTTAAAAAAATGTAAGTTTTTACAATTTATGCTTACCAGTGTGGGTAACACTGAACCATAGTTATTTTCAAGGGTTTCTGCTTTAGCACTGTTGTCTATTATATCAAATGCTCCTTTTTTTAAGTTGACAACAATGCAATATATGTGAGAAAACCTTAAAATAGGGAAGAATATCTGATTTCAAAATAATACAATATCATATTAGATAATTATGTTATAAAAAAATTTTATTTAAAAAAATATTAAATTAACATACCATGTCAACATTTCTTAACTGAAGCATTTCGTTATCATTATTAATTACACTAGCAAATTCTTCTTTAAACCTTGTGAATTTTTGATCATCGGAGAAATTTTCATCATCGAAATAAGCACCCTGCAATTAATGTATATTCTTTGTTATGATTCATACATGAATATTGAAAAAAATACTAAATATATGTATAATAATTATGATAGAAATGTAAGTATTAAAAGAATATATAATATTACTTACAGTTAACCCTAATTTCATGTACAGCCGATTTGGAGAGTTGAAATCTCTTTCTTTTTCATAGTTATTTAACAAATCTACAAATGCATCAATGGCACTACTGTACACATAATGACCTGGACAAAAACTTTCTATATCTCTTCTTGTGCATATCACATCTCCATTTTGTGTCTCAATAAGAAAATCACTTTATGATAAAAAAAATTTAGTTAGTTTTTTTTTCTTTCAATTGCAAAACAAAAAATTAATATTGAAAAAAATATAAAGTACATACTTTGGTTCGCCTTGAAGGTTAAATAGCCATTCACAAATGATATCTTCTTGAGTACTTAATTTTGATTTGCCATCAATCACCCTTTCTTTAAATGGAGATTTTAATAATGATGATGGCTTTTTTGCTCTTTTTTCCTTCAATATTAATTCATTAACTTTTAATGTAATTTGATGAGCATCTAAATCACAGAAAAATCGCATACGAATATCAATTTAAGAATTATATCATCAAGTATATCAAAAAGTAAACAAAAAAACGTTATTAAAGTAATTTACCTTGTTTCTCATTAAGATCTGTTGTAGCATTCACAAGTATCTCGAATACTTCAAAATGTACAACATGAGTAATATAGTAAATATTATTATTATACAAAAAAAATATAGACACTAGATGATTAAATATACATTCAATAATGAATGGTTAAACAAAATAACCTTCTTTGTCAGCATAATCTCTTTTGTCCTTTCCAAATTCATCTACAGTCATTTCTAATTCAGCATCTAAAACATATGGATCGTATGTAAATATTATTAAACTAATTTATTTTAAAAAATAGAAATCAAATATTTTAATTAATGATTAACAAAATCTGGTTAATCAAGCTTAATTAAACAGTATATAATGAACTTTCACTAAAAAAACAAAAAAAGATTTGATTAATCATACAGGATAAACTAATTACCTTGAGTCTCATAAACATTTGATGAAAAATTCACAACTTCATCATTTCTACCAAAAATGTACAAGAAAATTCATATAATTAATATACTTCCTCCGATTCAAAATAAGTGCAACATATGCATTTTCACGGATTTTGAAGTAAAATAGTTTAATGGAGATTATGATAAATTAAAGGGATAATTAGTGAAAAGGGTCCCACCATAATTTTTGTCTATATTGAAGAAAGAGAAATTAATGATGTTTTATAAAGTTAAGTAGGGATAAAATAGTAATTTTATACATAAAAATATGCCAAATAAGGAAAGTATTGCACTTATTTTGAATCACCTCTTTTTGGAAAGTGTTGCACTTATTTTGAATCAGAGGAAGTATAAAAAGATATAAACCTTTTAATAATAAATGATTAAAAAACCTTTTAATAATAAATGATTAAACATTATTTAAAGAATGTACACAAAATTAAAAACATACTCGTTTTATCATGTGTGATTAAATACATTATTAATAATAAATAATTAAACAAAATTACCTTCTTTCTCACCAACATCTCTTTCATCCTTTCCAAGTTCATCAATAACTTGCACATCTACAACAAAAGTTTAATATATTAAAATTATTATAAAAAATCAAAATATAAACACTACAAAAAGATTAAATATTAGTTTAATTATAATTGATTAAACACATGGTTAGTGAATACAAGATTAAATAATAACCTTCTTTGTGATCAGCATCCTTTTCAGCATTTCCAAATAACTCAGAACCTACAACATCTACAACATTGCCAAAGTTTAATCATTAGTGATTAAAATACAAAACAAAGGTTTAATCATGTATGATTACAAAACAATTTTAAAAAAAAATTCGACTTAGTTAATCATTAGTGATTAAACTCGAAACAAAACTTTAATCATTGATGATTAAACCCAACGTCAAGTATATCAAAAAGTAAACAAAAAAACATTATTAAAGTAATTAACCTGGTTTCTCATTAAGATCTGTTGTAGCATTCACAAGTTTCTCGAATCCTTCAAAATGTACAACATGAGTAATATAGTAAATATTATTATTATACAAAAAAATATAGACACTAGATGATTAAATATACATTCAATAATGAATGGTTAAACAATATTACCTTCTTTGTCAGCATAATCTCTTTTGTCCTTTCCAAATTCATCTACAGTCATTTCTAATTCAGCATCTAAAACATATGGATCGTATGTAAATATTATTAAACTAATTTATTTTAAAAAATAGAAATCAAATATTTTAATTAATGATTAACAAAATCTGGTTAATCAAGCTTAATTAAACAGTATATAATGAACTTTCACTAAAAAAAAAAAAAAGATTTGATTAATCATACAGGATAAACTAATTACCTTGAGTCTCATAAACATTTGATGAAAAATTCACAACTTCATCATTTCTACCAAAAATGTACAAGAAAATTCATATAATTAATATACTTCCTCCGATTCAAAATAAGTGCAACATTTGCATTTTCACGGATTTTGAAGTAAAATAGTTTAATGGAGATTATGATAAATTAAAGGGATAATTAGTGAAAAGGGTCCCACCATAATTTTTGTCTATATTGAAGAAAGAGAAATTAATGATGTTTTATAAAGTTAAGTAGGGATAAAATAGTAATTTTATACATAAAAATATGCCAAATAAGGAAAGTATTGCACTTATTTTGAATCACCTCTTTTTGGAAAGTGTTGCACTTATTTTGAATCAGAGGAAGTATAAAAAGATATAAACCTTTTAATAATAAATGATTAAAAAACCTTTTAATAATAAATGATTAAACATTATTTAAAGAATGTACACAAAATTAAAAACATACTCGTTTTATCATGTGTGATTAAATACATTATTAATAATAAATAATTAAACAAAATTACCTTCTTTCTCACCAACATCTCTTTCATCCTTTCCAAGTTCATCAATAACTTGCACATCTACAACAAAAGTTTAATATATTAAAATTATTATAAAAAATCAAAATATAAACACTACAAAAAGATTAAATATTAGTTTAATTATAATTGATTAAACACATGGTTAGTGAATACAAGATTAAATAATAACCTTCTTTGTGATCAGCATCCTTTTCAGCATTTCCAAATAACTCAGAACCTACAACATCTACAACATTGCCAAAGTTTAATCATTAGTGATTAAAATACAAAACAAAGGTTTAATCATGTATGATTACAAAACAATTTTAAAAAAAAATTCGACTTAGTTAATCATTAGTGATTAAACTCGAAACAAAACTTTAATCATTGATGATTAAACCCAACGTCAAGTATATCAAAAAGTAAACAAAAAAACATTATTAAAGTAATTAACCTGGTTTCTCATTAAGATCTGTTGTAGCATTCACAAGTTTCTCGAATCCTTCAAAATGTACAACATGAGTAATATAGTAAATATTATTATTATACAAAAAAATATAGACACTAGATGATTAAATATACATTCAATAATGAATGGTTAAACAAAATTACCTTCTTTGTCAGCATAATCTCTTTTGTCCTTTCCAAATTCATCTACAGTCATTTCTAATTCAGCATCTAAAACATATGGATCGTATGTAAATATTATTAAACTAATTTATTTTAAAAAATAGAAATCAAATATTTTAATTAATGATTAACAAAATCTGGTTAATCAAGCTTAATTAAACAGTATATAATGAACTTTCACTAAAAAAACAAAAAAAGATTTGATTAATCATACAGGATAAACTAATTACCTTGAGTCTCATAAACATTTGATGAAAAATTCACAACTTCATCATTTCTACCAAAAATGTACAAGAAAATTCATATAATTAATATACTTCCTCCGATTCAAAATAAGTGCAACATTTGCATTTTCACGGATTTTGAAGTAAAATAGTTTAATGGAGATTATGATAAATTAAAGGGATAATTAGTGAAAAGGGTCCCACCATAATTTTTGTCTATATTGAAGAAAGAGAAATTAATGATGTTTTATAAAGTTAAGTAGGGATAAAATAGTAATTTTATACATAAAAATATGCCAAATAAGGAAAGTATTGCACTTATTTTGAATCACCTCTTTTTGGAAAGTGTTGCACTTATTTTGAATCAGAGAAGTATAAAAAGATATAAACCTTTTAATAATAAATGATTAAAAAACCTTTTAATAATAAATGATTAAACATTATTTAAAGAATGTACACAAAATTAAAAACATACTCGTTTTATCATGTGTGATTAAATACATTATTAATAATAAATAATTAAACAAAATTACCTTCTTTCTCACCAACATCTCTTTCATCCTTTCCAAGTTCATCAATAACTTGCACATCTACAACAAAAGTTTAATATATTAAAATTATTATAAAAAATCAAAATATAAACACTACAAAAAGATTAAATATTAGTTTAATTATAATTGATTAAACACATGGTTAGTGAATACAAGATTAAATAATAACCTTCTTTGTGATCAGCATCCTTTTCAGCATTTCCAAATAACTCAGAACCTACAACATCTACAACAATGCCAAAGTTTAATCATTAGTGATTAAAATACAAAACAAAGGTTTAATCATGTATGATTACAAAACAATTTTAAAAAAAAATTCGACTTAGTTAATCATTAGTGATTAAACTCGAAACAAAACTTTAATCATTGATGATTAAACCCAACGTCAAGTATATCAAAAAGTAAACAAAAAAACATTATTAAAGTAATTAACCTGGTTTCTCATTAAGATCTGTTGTAGCATTCACAAGTTTCTCGAATCCTTCAAAATGTACAACATGAGTAATATAGTAAATATTATTATTATACAAAAAAATATAGACACTAGATGATTAAATATACATTCAATAATGAATGGTTAAACAAAATTACCTTCTTTGTCAGCATAATCTCTTTTGTCCTTTCCAAATTCATCTACAATCATTTCTAATTCAGCATCTAAAACATATGGATCGTATGTAAATATTATTAAACTAATTTATTTTAAAAAATAGAAATCAAATATTTTAATTAATGATTAACAAAATCTGGTTAATCAAGCTTAATTAAACAGTATATAATGAACTTTCACTAAAAAAACAAAAAAGGATTTGATTAATCATACAGGATAAACTAATTACCTTGAGTCTCACAAACATTTGATGAAAAATTCACAACTTCATCATTTCCTACCTAAAATGTACAAGAAAATTCATATAATTAATATATAAAAAGATATAAACAATACATGATTAAAAAAACCTTTTAAATAATAAATGATTAAGCGTTATTTAAAGAATGTACTCAAAATTAAAAACATACTCGTTTTATCATGTGTGATTAAAATACATTATTAATAATAAATAATTAAAACAAATAACCTTCTTTCTCACCAACATCTCTTTCATCATTTCCAAGTTCATCAATAACTTGCACATCTACAACAAAAGTTTAATATATTAAAATTATTATAAAAAATCAAAATATAAACACTACAAAAAGATTAAATATTAGTTTATTTATAATCGATTAAAGACATGGTTAGTGAATACAAGATTAAATAATAACCTTCTTTGTGACCATCATCTCTTTCAGCATTTCCAAATAACTCAGAACCTACAACATCTACAACAATGCCAAAGTTTAATCATTAGTGATTAAAATACAAAACAAAGGTTTAATCATGTATGATTAAAAAACAATTTTAAAAAAAAATTGGATTTGGTTAATAATTAGTGATTAAACAAAAAACAAAACTTTAATCATCGATGATTAAACCCAACCTCAAGATTAATCATCGATGATTAAACAAATATTCATAATTAATCATTGATGATTTAACAACATCTTATTTAGAATTAAGAGTCTAAAAAACGGAGTCAATGTTTATTATCGATGATTAAACAGTATCTTTGATTTTAAAAAACAGAATTGTTTTATTAAAATAATCGATGATTAAACTCCCGATTAAACTCTTTAATCATCGATGATTAAAAAAAATGTCAAAGATTAATCATTAGTAATTAAAAACAAACACAAAGGTTTAATCATATATGATTAAAAGTGAGATTAAACATAACCTCAAGTTTAATCATTGATGATTAAACACATCGTAAAGATTAATCATCGATGGTTAAACAGCATTTTATAAACAATACAAAGATTAATATTAGTTTAATTATAATTGATTAAACACATTGTTAATGAATAAAAGATTAAATAATAACCTTCTTTATCACCAGCATCTCTTTCAGCATTTCCTAATGGCTCAGAAGCTTTAACATCTACAACAAATGTCATAAATTAAAATATTATTATTAAACTATAAACGCTACATGATTAACATCTATTTAATCATATCGATTCTACTTCATGTATTGAAATTAACTAATTTCAAAAAAACAGACTCAGTTAATCATGAATGATTAAACACATGTTTAATAATACATATAATTAAAAAATTTACCATCTTTTTTATCACCAGCATCTGTTTCAGAATTCCTTACTTTCTCAGTATATACATCATAGCAAAATTATATTGAATATAAAATAATTTATCAACTTGTAAACACTATATATATTATTTAAAACAATTACATGTTTCTTTCAGACTTACATTCAAAAGAATGTCACCTTTATAATAGATATTTTAGTAATTTATTATTTACCTTTTAAAATATCTGAATCTGAAACAATTTCTTTAATCAATTCGTTCAGTTGAAAACTTTGTTCTTCGTTTACACCTTCATCATTATTTGTATCACCAACATCAAGTGTAGCAGCAACACCAATATCAACATCAACTGTAACATGAAAAAATAACATCAATATTAGAAATCATATGTGATTAAAACATTTACAAAAATAGAAAAACATCACTTTCATTTTCATTCCATACACAATAAAAACAAATTACCTTCTTTCTCACCAACAACATTTTTAACGTGTTTACTTCTTCGGTAGCTACAACAAATGTCATATATTATATATTATAGAACATAAAAATATAATCACTACTTGATTAAAGAACCCGTTTTATCATAGATGATTATGCATTTTTAAATGAAGTTAAAAAAACTTCAACATTATGCAATGAAATTACCGTCTTTGTCACCAACATCTCTGTCAGTGTTCATTACTTCCTCAGCCACAACAACATATTGATATATATATATATATATATATATATATATATATATATATATATATATATATATATATATATATATATATATATATATATATATATATATATATATATATGAATACGAATTGAATAAGTTCTGATTCTAATCATTGATGATTAAAGAATAAAAATAAATCTGCAATTAAATATATTCTTACCACCTTCTTCTTCAACATTTTCTTGATTTAGTACATCAGCTTCTTTTTCTTTAACTTCTTCAGATTTTTCCTCTTCTACTCTATCTTCATCTTGAGTAGGTTGTTTTTCATTTTCCTTATTATTTTTTGTATTTTCTTTTGATGATAGGAAAAAACTTTATTTCCCGGGTTTTGACACTTTCATGATCACAGAATTGAGAAATTGATTCATTCAAAATCATTTTTGCCTTGTTTTGATTACTAGTAAACTTTACAAACATTTTTTCCAATTTTGTTTCAACATCCTGCAAAAATTAACATATAAAAAAAATATTATATATCAAAAATCACTTTTATAATTGTTACCTCATCAGCTACATTTTGGATATCATCTTGATGTAGATCTGATTCACCTAAACACCCTAAATTAATTTCTATGTTCTCTACCAATTTAAGTTTTTCAGATGTCCATTCACAAATAACTGGACAGTTTCTTGGCACTTGAATATAATTGATTTTAGCTCTATCAACATACAATAAGTGCATATACAATAATATATAATTTAAACGTTAAGTGAAACTGTAATCATATATGAAGTATATATTTTTAGATAAAAATAATATATATGCTACGCCACTTACAATCAAATATGATGCAGGACCAAAGAAGTAAGAGTATGTAGTGTATCTCACCTTTGTTCTTTATAGACAATCAACAACATAACTACACCAATCTATATTTCTAATATCTGTATTGCTTTGGATTCTATACAAAGGTGTTAAATTTCATTTCCCATTTGGTGTATTCTCGCATAAAGTATTTATGAACAACAAGAGAAAGTTTATTTTGAACTCAAAATCTGTTTCAGTTGAGAGTAAAATTTACTGCTTAACCTCTGTCAATCTAATATCTTCAATTTTTGAAACCTTTTGTTTCAAATTATACAAACTACATTCTTTTTTATCATGATGAACAATATCTAGCTCATCAATTTTATCTCCTCCATTTGGTATTCCTAGAATATCATGAACAGATTGAGTATTAACTTCAATATTTCCCTTATTAAGTTCAATAGTCATATTCTTACAATTGAACTTGTTGAGAAGATAAAATCCCAATCTAAGAGGTAATTCACTAACTTTTAGTTTTAACAATTTTCCAAAACCCATTTCTATTATTGTTTCTTTTTGCTGCTTGTTAAAACCTTTTACAATATGTATCAATGATTCTGGAGAACATCTGTTTTTCATCGTTGTATATTTGTTCTCCTTTTTTTCGTTTTTTGTTGATTCTTCTGTTGTTTTTCTCCGTTTTTCTGTATTATTTTTTTTCGTTTTTGATGTTTTTCTTTTCCTTTGTTCTATTATTTCTATTTCAACAAAATCTGCAAAAAAATGAAACTATTATATTATCTAAAAAGTATTAAACATTTTAATCAACAATTAATAAATATAAACCTTGATAAAATCAAAACTCATATAATTAATAATCTATAACATTATTTTGATAAGATTTAATCATGTAATATTAAATGTCATATTAACTAAACTACTGTGTCATAGATGATTAAACATGATCTGTTGTAAATCAAAGTTCATTTAATCATCTGTAATAATAACAACATAACACAATGTGACGTATGTTCATATTTAACTGATCGTTGCATAATATATGATTAATCAACACATACTCCTAAAATACAAACTCTGAAATCATAGAATTTAAAATTAAAATACATTAAAATAAAAGGAAAGGTGATATATAGTCTATTTGAGAGTTGATTTCTCAATCAATATTTTCAGCAGAGATTTTAAACAAAAAAACAAGTATTCTAATCGCAAAATCATTATATAGTTACAAATATTACCTTCCGTAGAATCATCTGTTGACATTTCTATATTCATTTGTTCATCCGTAGACATTTTGTTGTGAATGTGTGTTAACGAGGGATTAAAAGGACGCAAAGTTAGGGTTTAGAAGGGATGATTGAAATTTTTGAGAGAGAGAGAGTGGGATGTGCAGTTTTTGGGGCTACTGTGCAGCATATAGTGTCTATGTGTGTTTTTTAAGTTACCCGCGTCTAATAATTATATCATATTTTCAATTTTAGCCTTTAATAACCGTTGAGTTTTATTAAAATAACACCCCTTATTAAATTTTGTTGAATATTATTCATTTATTTCCATAATCATCACTCAATTACAACGAGGAATGGAAATTTTATATTTTTTCTTGGTCTAATATTTTACATTTTGATAAATCATATATCTATTTAATTTAATGTATAATATATTATATATTATATATTTTAATAAAAACACACAGTGTAAACGCCGGTTCCATGGGTATCCACATGTTCCAGGTTCCTTAATTTTGAGAACAAGAACAGAAACCTCTTAGGGCAGTTCCATGATTTTAGGAACCGGAACCTCAAGTTCTGAGACGGTTCCTGTTTCGATTCTGGCTAATCATCTATGATTAAAAAGACATCGTCAAGATTAATCATTGATGATTAAACAAAAATATATGGTAGAATCATTGATGATTAATCATGTTATGATTTTACACAGCCAAGTACAAATCATCTATAATTACACTAAAACATCAGGTTTAATCATTGATGATTAACCAAAATAATATTTCAAACTAGTTTAATCATTAATAATTAAAAACAATCTTAAAGTTTAATCATTATTGATTAAATACAAAACAAGGTTTAATCATGTATGATTAAAGAACATTTAAAAAAAATTTAGATGACTTTAATCATCGATGATTAAACCAAACTTCAAGTTTAATCATCGATGATTAAACACATCGTAAATATTAATCATTGATGATTAAACACCATCTTATTTAGAATTAATAATTTAAAAAACGGAGACAAGGTTAATCATCGATGATTAAACGGCATCTTTGATTTTAAAAACAGAATTGTTTTGTTAATCATTCATGATTAAACTTTTTAATCATCGATGATTAAAAAAATGTCAAAAATTACTCTCAGTGAATGAGATTTATATTATCAAAAGATTAGAATCAAAGCTCTTGATGAACAAAAATTATTTTTATTTTGAAGTAGTCTAATTTTAGCAAATGTTTGTTTTTGATTATGTATGTTTCTTAAAAAGCATAATTATGTACTCTAATTCTTTTTGTCTATATTTTATATGAACTAATGTTTAATTACTTATGATTAATCTATATGTTGTTTAATTATGTATGCTATATTTTTTTATAAACACTACTTTAATCATCGATGATATAACAAAAGAATATCTTTAATCATTAATGATTAACTATCGAAATTTTAATAGAGAGATAGAGGGGTGAATGAGCAGTTTTTTGTGTGTGTATATGTTTTTGTGAGTGAATGTGTTTTTGGATTTATCCGCGTCTAAAAATTAAATCAGATTTTCAAATTAAAATAAGTGTTGAGTTTTCTTAAAAAAAAAGCCCCATTAATCATCGATGATTAATCAGTATGTGATAATATGCCAAAAACACAATATAACTTCAGAAAAAAAAAACTTTGTTTAATAAAAAGATGTTTAATAACCAATCGATGACTTCCTACTTATTTAAAACAAATTGAATTATAGACATCAAAAAAATTAAAAATATACTTTTTAATCATAGATGATTAAATAAATATTTAAGTTAATAATAATAATAATACATTTTCATAATACAATTAAAAAGACATCTGATAAACATACAAGACATTTTATTATAAGGACAAACATGTCATTTTACAAATTAGTTTGTATATGTGCAATTTTCAAAAGTTGTCATCATTGCTTCTCTGAAACATTTCAGCCTAGAAAAACTCTGCAACACTCTTCCCCTTCAAAACAACAAATCATCATTCGATCTAAAATCATTTACTTATCTCTCTCTAGAAAAAAAAAGATGGAAGTCGGAAGTTCTTCAAAAACAAACGTAGAATTTTGATTAACTATATATTCAAATATATTTCGTGATGCTTTAATTTTTTTATTTCAGTAGTTTACATTTGTTTCATTTCATTTCTGATTTTATATTTTTCCTTTTAATTTTAGACAATAATATCACCAATGACGTCGTTCAAAAGAGGCGATCGTGTCGAAGTTATGAACAGAGAAGAAGGATTTGAGGGTTCATATTACACATCAAACATACTCTCAAAACTTACTGACGATTACTAACTTGTGCAGTACAAAACCCTTATAACAGAAGACGGTTCAACGCTCTTGAGAGAGCTAGTTTCTAGTCCACAAATTCAGCCGGTTCCTCCTGAGATTTCGGTGAATCGATTTTCGGTTGGAGATGTGGTTGATGCATACGACAGGGATGGATGGTGGGTTGGCAAAATAATCAAGAAAAAAGGTTCAAAATACACTGTGTATTTTGACTTTGTTAAAGAGAATATTTCTTACCCTTTAAGTCTCTTAAGAGTTCATCAAGAGTGGGTTGATGGTCGTTGGGTTACTCTCAAAGAATGAGACTTATGGTATCAAAGATTATAATCAAAGCATTTGATGAAAAAAGTTTTTGATTTTGAAGTAGTTTAATTTCAGAAAATGTTTGTGTTTTGATTATATATGCTTTAATTATAATGAAGCATAATTATGTAGTCTATTTGTGTTTGTTTCTGTTTTATGTGAACTCATTTTTAATCTCTTATGATTAATCTATATGTTGTTTAATTATGTATGCTTTAATTTTTAATGACTTATGATTAAACTATGTGTTGTTTAATTATGTATGCTTTAATTTATTATGCACACCAGTTTAATCATCGATTATTAAATAAAAAGAACATGATTAATCATTGATGATTAACTATATTATGATTCTAAACACCCAAGAAAAATAATCCATGATTAAACTAAAACATTAAGATTAATCATTGATGATTAAATACAAAAACAAAATTTAATCGTCGATGATTAAACAACAATTTCATTTGATTAACGAATAATTTCTTTAATCATCGATGATGATCTGTTTTTTAAGACGAAAAGTGTTGCACTAATTACATATATTTTACAGACCCAAAATGTAATCATGTCTGATTAATTTAAAACATCAAGTTTAATCATTGATTATTAAAAAATGTATTTAACAAAAAATAATTTTATATTGATTTGATTCTTATAAACTTCAAAAATTAAAGAAAATAAAATAAAAAGATGATTATTATTCCACAACGGAGCGCGATTTTTCACAATCCTTGTGTCACTTACAAAAATCAAACACACAGAGAAAACCCATTCGTTCTCTCTCTCTCTCTCTATCTCTATACAAATTGCGGTATTTACTCCTTCAAATTAACTACATTGAGCAAGATGTATAACAAATTTTTTTTAGAAACGAAGATATTGAGTTTGATGCAAATGAAGTATACGGTAATTTCTTATCTGTGATTTCCTTTAATTTTATATATATAATCTAAATTTAATGTCATTTTATTAATTTAACAGCGGGCTTAAAAAACATGTTTTCTATGAAAATAAACTATGGTGGACACTTCACAGAATTCCCAAATAGAAAGTATATTGGAGGTAAAGTTTCATACGTTGATTACATTGATGTTGATGAGTTTTGTGTACACGAAATGTATCATTATTTGGTGGAATTGGGTTATTTCAGAAGTGATATTATGTATTGCAACTATAGAATCCCTAATAAGAATCTTGACTACGGATTGAATCCGTTGGGTTGTGATGATGACATTAGAACTCTAATAAAATTAGTTGAAACTTATAAGCTAATTGAAGTTTTTGTTGAGATTGGAAAAACTAAAATTAAGCACCGAATCCAACCTTTCACTTATACCTTTGAGATTCAAGAGTTAGACAAAAACTTGAATACGGATAATGTAGTTGATGATAGTTCAAAGAATGAATTTGATGAGGAGAATTTTGCTGATGTCAGTTCATCTAAGACGGAAATATGTTTGAATGAAGCAAAAAGTCAAGACTCATCAACAAGAAAAGGTGACACCTCAAAAGTTTAAAGATGTTTTTGCATTTTAAATACTCGTATTATGTGGAATAACGCATAAGAATTGTTCGTATCAGAAAATTTCGTTTAATTCATGCATTAATAAAAAATACTTGTGTGTTTTTGAAGTTGTGTATGATTAACAGGTCTTTTGATTATAGAGTTGTGTTAAATCATCATATGAATACATATTATAAAAAGAACTCTAATTTTTGTTAATTTATGCAGATATGAAAACTGAAGAAAGAGAGCAGGAAACTGTTCAAAAAGACTCTAGATCAAGAGTCAGATTGTTAGCTACTAAAAAACGAATTCTTAATAAAACTGAAAAACAAGAAAGTAGTAAGAAAAACAAAACATCAAAAGGCACAAAAAATCAGATAGTAGAATATAGGACTGTAAAAAATCGATGTTATCCTGAATCGATGTTTACAATTGTAAATTTATTAAGTAGAGAACACAAAAAAGCAGTAAAAGAGAGGGGATTTGGAAGCATTTTAAAAATTAAAATGACTGATATGCCTCTAAAACTTGCTTATTTTGTTTTAAGCAAGTTCAATAGTGATAAGATGGTTATTGAATTAAAAAAAGGAAATATTATGGTCACATTGCAATCTGTTCATGAAATGTTAGGAATACCAATGGGAAAAACAAATATTTGTAACATTCCACCTATTGAAAAGAATGATGAAGAAAGCTTCATGTCTGAATGGAGTGAACAATTTGAAAAGGTTGAAGATTTAAGATTGACTGAACTGAAACAGAAGATTTTACAAACAAATGAAGCAGATTTTAATTTCAAAATGAATTTTCTTGCGTTGTTTATAAATACTTTATGTCAGAATACACCAATGGGAAAATGCAATCTTTATCCTTTGTACGTAATTGGAAAGAATACAGATCCTAGTACAATAGATTGGTGTGCTTATCTTCTCGACTGTCTTGTAACAACAAAAAATAAATTCAACCCGGATTCAGAAAGTTCTTTCTTCTACGGTCCATCAGCATATCTAGTTGTAAGTAATATATTTTCAATATTTAGTAGTTTATTATATAACATAAAATTCATGTTTTCAATTTTGATTTAATTAACTTATGTAATATTTAATTTTATATGCAGTTAATGTATGTTGATCATATGAAAATTGATTATTTAGAAGCTTCTAGAGAACGTCCAGTTATATGTCATTGGACATCTGAGAAATTAAAAGTTGTAGAGAAGAAAGAGATATTAGCAAAATGCTTAGGTGACGGTGACTTAAATAAACGTTATGTCAATGATGAATCTGAGAAGGTAACAATTGTAATATTAGTTATTCAAATAATATTTACATAAAATTTAGATCTATACATTTTAATAAATATATTATTTTGCAGGAAATTGAAAGAAAAATAAAAGATTTGATTGAAAAAATGGACACTCTTAATGAAAGATTCAATAAGCTTTTGACTGATGCTGTTTCAAAGTACCCGAATAATGAAACATTTAAAAACTGGAAAACAAAGTATTCTCAAATTAGTTTATGAAGCTGCTGATAAAGATGAAGATATTATGGAGGTGGAAAATATTTAAATTTTTGTGTTGTAGTTAAGGATATATTAGAATATAACCATAGTAGTCTTAACATGTAAATGTTGAAATTAATCACTTATGATTAAAATATATGTTGTTTAATCATTTAAGATTTAATCATCGATGATTAAATAATAAGACCAGGTTTAATCATTGATGATTAACCGTGTTATGATTTAATAAGCAAAGTATAATCATATATGATTAAGTATCAAGCTTTATCATTGATGATGTTTAATCATCGATGATTAAAAGAAGGTGATATGTTTAATCATTAACGATTAAACTTGGGTTTGATTTAATCACCGATTATTTAGGGCTTTGAAAAAATAGAAAGAATTTAATAATTAATGACTATATTAATCTGAATTTTTATAAGTTGATCTTTAATCATCAATGATTAAACTTGGTGTTGTGTTTAATCATCGATGATTAATAAAATAATTCTATTTTTAAAATCAAAGATGTTGTTTAATCATCGATGATTAATGAAAAGAACATGTTTTAATCATTGTTGATCAAAACATCTTAACATTTCCCACAGCCAAGAAAAATCATCTATCATTAAATTAAAAGCATCAAAGAATAATCATTGATGATTAAAATACAAAAACAACTTTAATCATCGATGATTACCCAACAATTTCATTTAATTACCCAAAAATTTTCTTTAATCATCGATGATGATCTTTTTAGGCTTAACTATAAATAGGCATAATGATGACCTTTTTGAAAACACAAATACAAATTAAATTAAAAATGATTTTTTGTCTCCTAGTAAACCACACCAAAGCCAGAGAAACTTAATTTAATGTTCACACTTATTAAGTTCCTGTAAGACAGTTCAATATAAAATTCTAGTACTGTACTTTTTTTTTGAACGGATTCTAGTACTCTACTTATTTATTGATTTGCTTCTTATTTATTGATTTGCTTTTCACAATGCTTGCTTGACCTAGAAAAATCAAACACACAGAAAAAACGATTCGTTCTCTGCAAATTGAGATATTTCCTTCGATAATCAATTTCACTCTAGCAAAAATGTATGAAAATTTTCTTTTTAGAAACGAAGATATTGTCTTTGATACAGACGAAATATACGGTAAATTCATATCTGTTATTTCCTTTAATTTTATAGCTACTTTAAAATTTCCCCATGTTTGGGAAAAGCTTATTTAAGGGGATTTTACGCTTATTAGCTTATTAAGCTCGAAAATTAGAGCAATTTTGGATATTAATAAGATAATAAGCTTAAAAGCCCCTTAAATAAGCTTTCCCAAACATTCCCTAATTATGTCATTTTCTTAATTCAATAGCGGGCTTAAAGAACATGTTTTCTTTAAAAATAAACTATCATGGAAAGTTCACAGAGTTACCAAATAGGAAGTACATTGAAGGTAAAGTTTCATATGTTGATTACATTGATGTCGATGAGTTTTCTGTACACGAAATGTATTATTATTTGCAAGAATTGGGATGTTCTACACGTTATAGGAATTATTGCAATTATAAAATCCCTAACAGTAATCTTGATTATGGATTGAAACCTTTGTATTCTGATGATCATATTAGAACCCTAATTAAAGTAGTTGAAACTTGCAAATTAATTGAAGTTTTTGTTGAGATTGGGGAAACTAAAATTGATGAACAAATTCAAAAGTTAGTCGAAAACTTGGATACGCATAATGTAGTTTATAATAGAGCAAATAATGTAGTTGATGAGGAGATTTTTGTTGGTGTCACTTCGTCTAAGAGGACAATATCATCGGATGAACAAAAAACTCAAGACACATCAACAAGTAAAGGTAAGACCTGTCAGTTTAAAAATGGTTTTGCAGTTATAATACACGTATTTTGTTCAAAAACGCATGAGAATTGTTCGTATTAAATTAATTGTACGAAAATTTAGTTTAATTCATACATTAATAAAAAAAGTTATTTTTTTTTTTGAAGTTATGACTGATTAAAAAGACTTTTCTTTTTTAGAGTGTTGTTAAATCATCATATGAATATAAATGATAAAAAAAATCTAATTTTTTGTTAATTTATGCAGATATGAGAAATGAAGAAACAGAACAAGGAACTGTTCAAAAAGTCCCTCAATAAGATTATAAACGTTAGCTACTAAAAAACAAAGGACCCCGATAACTGAAAAACAGGAAAGTAGCAAGAGAATTAAAACATCAAAAGACACAAAAAATCAGGTAGTAGAATATATCACGTTAAAAAATCGATGTTCTCCTGAATCGAGGTTTATAATTGTAAACTTATCTACCTCTATATATGAGGCCTAAATTTGATTTGAATTTGTCAACTTGTCCAATTAGAGCATTCTGATTGGCTATCAATGATGACATGTAATTCACATTAAATACCACCTAATCAAAACATTTTCAGAATAAATTACAATTAATATTTTCGGATTTACAATTAATCAAAACAGTTTCCTTCCAATCACTGAGGATATCACGTGTTATAATAGGAACGGTAAATACATTCCAAACATTCTAATAATATTTCCATAATATTTTCTGTAATTAAAATTCCTCCTACTCCTATTTCTGAAAATAAGACTATATTTGGCCCACATAATAATAATAATAAGATTCCCAGTTTAATTCATAAGATTTTCATTAGCACGTTGGATTCATAGAATACATTAAACGTATAATTCATAAACATTTCGGAATTGCCTTTTACCATGCATTTAGCGAGTATAAATCGTTCCCAAATTAATATTTCCTTAATGCATTTCATTTAAAAAATAGGAATGTTATTTGTGTCTACTATTTGTGCTTACTCATGTGACTACTCATTTGATGATAACACATGTCAAAATCAAGGGATAATATGAGGAAAGAGAATTAGTGGATTACACATATCAAGTTTAGAAATGTGTAGGCAGGTAAGTAGACACAAATGGTAGACACAAATATCATTTCTCTTAAAAAATTAATCTAATGGCAAGTTGGTTCAATTTATGCTATCTCGCACATGGTTATTAGTCCTTCAGACAGCAAGATGTCTTTCAAATTGAATCGGAGACAGTTCCTGTTCAACTATGTTTTGCCATGACTATTAATCAAGGTTGCAGAACTCGCTACTCGCTACGCGTTCGTTCGACGACCTTGTAACGAGTAATCGGTTACTCGGTGAGTACTCGGCGAGTACTCGGATTGAGATTTTCATATATATTTTTTTATGAAAATATATATTATACATATAATTTCCCTATTTCTTAAAAATACAACATATTTTGGAGAAATTGACCGAATTTTAACCGAGTTTTCAAGTTTTGACCGAGTTTGACTGAGTTTTTGAATTTTGAATGAGTTTTAGAGTTGGACAAGTTTTGACCGAGTTGGCCGAGTTTTTACCGAGTTGGCCGAGTTTTGGCCGAGTTGGCCGAGTTTTAGCCGAGTTTTGACCGAGTTGGCCGAGTTTTGACCGAGTTTTATATTAACCGAGTAATTTGACCGGTTAGGACCTACCCGACTCGGCACACCATCGAGTAACAGTTACCCGGCGAGTACTCGGCCGAGTAGGCCGAGTTTTACAACACTGCTATTAATAAAAGTCGAACTCAAACTTTGTCGCAAGTTGGTTTATTTCTTCAAAAACCGCTATTTTCACATGGTCAGCTATATGTCGTTGTCTCATAAGTGAAGAGCAAGAAAAGTTTGAAAGTTATTTGTTGCGACCAAAATGACAAATACACTAACTCAACAACAAATGTCGTATATAAATAAGTTTTATTTCGTTTTTAAATTTTCGGTAGCAATTATTCATTCATAACAAAACGTTTATTCATCACTTTAATAGTAATTGCCTATATGATTTCATTAGCTCTTTCTTTATTTTGCATTTTAGTTTTTGAAGTTTGCCCGCCCAAACGGGCGGCTTTGAAGCTAGTTAAGTATAGAACAAAAAAAGCAGTGAAAGAGATGGGATTTGGAAGCATTTTAAAAATTAAAATGACTGGTGTTTCACTAAAACTTGCTACTTTTGTTTTAAGCAAGTTCAATAGTGATAATATGGCTATTGAACTAAAAAAAAGGAAATATTAAGGTCACATTGCAATATGTTCATGACATGTTAGGAATACCAAATGGGAAAACAAATATTTGTAACATTCCACCTATTGAAGAGGATGATGAGGAAAGCTTCATATCTGAATGGAGTGAACAATTTGAAAAGGTTGAGGATTTAAGATTGACTGAACTGAAACAAAAGATTTTACAAACAACTGAAGCAGATTTTAATTTCAAAATGAACTACCTTGCGTTGTTTATAAATACTTTATGTTAGAATACACCAATGGGAAAATGCAATCTTTATCCTTTGAACAGAATTGGAAAGAATACATATCTTAGAACAATAGATTGGTGTGCTTATCTTCTCGACTGTCTTGTCAAAACAAACAATAAATTCAACCTGAAATCAGAAACTTCTTTCTTCTTCGGGCCATCAGCATATCTAGTTGTAAGTGACATATTTTTAATATTTAGTACATTACTAAATAACATAAAAATTCATGTTTTTCAATTTTGATTAAATTAACTTATGTAATATTTAATTTTATATGTAGTTAATGTATGTTCATCATATGAAAATTGATTATTTAAAAGCTTCTAAAGAACGTCCAGTTATTTGTCATTGGACAACTGAGCAAATAAAAATTGTAGAGAACATAGAGATATTAGCAAAGTGCTTAGGTGATGGTGACTTATATCCTTATGTCAATGATGAATCTGAGAAGGTAACAATTGTAATATTAGTTATTCATATAATATTTACATAAAAATTTAGAAAAATACACATTGATATAAACATTTTAATAAATATATTATTTTGCAGGAAATCGAAAGAAAAATAAAAAATTTGATTGAAAAGATGGACAGTCTTAATGAATGATCAAAGAAGCTTTTGAATGATGCTGTTTCAAAGTACCAAAATAATGAAACATTTAAAAGATGGAAAACAAAGTATTCTCAAAATTAGTTAATGAAGCTGCTGATAAAGATGAAGTTGTTATGGAAGTGGAAAATATTTAAGTTTTTGTGATGTAGTTCAGGATAAATTATGATTAATATGGAAACATTGAAATTAATCGCTTATGATTAAAACTATATGTTGTTTAATCATTTATGCTTTAAAGCCAGTTTTATCATCGATGATAACAACATCAGTGAGTTTTAAAACAAAAAAAGTTTTAATAATAATTGATGATTAAACACAAAAAACAATCGTTTTAAACTGTTTAATCATCGATGATTAAAAGAAAATGTCAAAGATTAATCATTAGAAACTAAAGAGCATTTAATAAAAAATTCAGACTAGTTCAATCATCGATGATAAAAGCCAACCTCAAAGTTTAATCATCGATGATTAACAATATAGTCAAGAGTAATCATCGATGATTAAACGGCATCTTATAGAGAATTGAGAAACTAAAAACCGTAGGCAATGTTAATCATCGATAATTAAATTGTTTAATCATCAATGATTAAAAGAAAATGTCAAAGATTAATCATTAGTAATTAAAAGAGCATTTAATAAAAAAATCAGACTAGTTCAATCATCGATGATTAAACCAAAACTCAAAGTTTAATCATCGATGATTAAAACAGCATCTTATAGAAAATTGAGAATCTAAAAACGGAGACAAAGTTAATCATCGATGATTAAACTGTTTAATCATCGATGATTAAAAGAAAATGTCAAAGATTAATCATTAGTAATTACGAGCTTTTAATAAAAAATTCAAACTTCAATCATCGATGATTAACCTCAACCTCAAAGTTTAATCATCGATGATTAAACATATATTGAAGACTAATCATCGATGATTAAACATCATCTTATAGAGAATTGAGAAACTAAAAACCGTAGTCAAGGTTAATCATCGATGATTAAACTGTTAAATTATCGATGATTAAAATAAAATGTCAAAGATTAATCATTAGTAATTAATTGCTAAGTACTAAATCTTGGAAAACATCATAAAATGTTTTAAAGATTTTAGATTAAATTTGTTAAAAAATATTATAAGTTAATCAACTAAATTATTACTATTAATCCATTAATTATTTTTTCCATTTCCAAAAAAAAATCTATTAATTATTTGAAATTAGACATTCTAAATTTGAAATTAGATCGATTTTTTTTTTTACCCGACAATTTCAAGATAGATGATTAACTAAAAGTACTAATATTATATTATAAAAGTTCATACACTACAACGAAAAATTAAAATGTCACAAAATTAAAAAACAAACAATCTAATTAAATCAAAGTAACTTTCAAATAAAGTCGTCCTTTAGAAGGGTTCAATTTCTCGAAATCAATTGTGAAAACAACCCTTTGGTTCCATTTGATATCCCATTTCAATCTCAACCTTTCAAAATTCCCACGAATGTGCATCGGTCCATAGGGTCTTTCTTCAGATTTATTCTTTCGAGCTTGAAAGGGATCATTAATCACGAACCTTTCTTTCAGTTCTCCTCTCTTGAAGACACAACCAGGGCCGAAGTTGTAGAGCATGTGATCATCAACTACCTTTGCTGGTATAGTCTGAAATTTAGAGATGAAAACATAATACATTTAATCATTATAAAAAAAAAGAAAAAAAGTAGAAAAATATATATATGCATACTATTTCAGAACGATCAACTATCTGAGAAATCCATTTCACAGTAAAGAAATGGCTTTTATCTATAGGATCTTCAATTTGATAGTTGTTTATCTCATCGTCAGTTGAAGAGTCGATTTCAATATAATTGTTATCGTTTTGGGAACTCATGTTTAATAAGAAGTAAAGTTTTTTGATAATAATTTTCTTGTGATAAAAGGTTAACATTTTAAAAGAATATTGTTAACTTTATATAATAACCAAGGGCCTCGAAAGATGCAGCCAATTAAAAGAGGGAAAATCAATCGTCAATTGAAATTTAAGCGCGTAAATTAAATGCATCGAGTAAAAAGTATCAAATAAGTAGTTGTAAGCCTGTTTGACTAGCTGTAATTTTGTACCCTTCATGATACTGCATTAATATTTGTTGTTTTAGATACAAAAATGAAGATAAGTATTGAAAAAGTAACTGTAAGAGTATCTGTAATTTTATACCATTCAGGAATATATCATATTTGAATAGCATGTTTAATGACTTTTACACCCTTCATGAATTTTGCATTTTTCTAGGATGTTTAATGACTTTTATGAAGCACTTCTTTTGCATAGGATGTTTAAAGACAAGATTAAAATAGTCCCTTTCTTTTTCGAAAGATTTAAAAAACGAAGACAAGGTTAATCATCGATGATTAAACTTTTTAATCATCGATGATTAAAAGAAAAATTCAAACAGCATTTTCTTATTTTTAAAAAACAGATTGAAATCATCAATGTTTAAAACACAACACCAAAGTTTAATCATCGCTGATAAAAAATAATCTCAAAGTTTGATCATTAATGCTAAAACAACACCACGTTTAATCTTCCATGATTGAAAACAATCTCAAAGTTGAATAATGAATGATTTAAAACATAATAGTAAAAAATTCAATCATCGTTAAATAAAAATTTTGACGTGTAGATGATTCTTATATAAATAAGTATTCATGGGTTAAATATTTTTGATTAAACTCTAATATTAAATAAAAATAAATTATTATAACAATAATAAATCGAATTATTATGCACAATTTTCAAAAAAAAAGAAAAGTCGTCATTTATTCGTAGTGAATATGAACAATTTTCAAAAGAAAAGTCATCATTGCGCGTCTGTTCAATAAACTGATCATTATTCGGGTCTAAAATATCAACTCTAAACTCTAAAAAACTGATCATCATTCGGTGCTTAAAAAAATAAACTTTAACCCTTAAAAACAAAACAGATTTTTATCATTCTCATAAAGCAAAAAGAAGATGGAAGTCGGAAGTTCTTCAAAAACACTAAAAAGAAACAAGATGGAAACAGGAGGTTCTTCATCTTTCTCTACACGTATGCTTGACATAACTACTCCGTTGTTAGAACACATTCTATCGTTTGTTGCGGCTGAATCTGCGAAACAAGTTTTCAAATGCACATTAGTGTAAGTTTATTTTTCAATCGGTCAATTTTCATATTCTTATTTTGTATTTTCGACGTTTTTAGTTTCTAATATTTGGAATAATTGAATGATAGGTGTAAAACCATGAATGAAGCAGTATACTCAAGATTAGTGTTTAAAAAACTA
This sequence comes from Calendula officinalis, assembly GCA_963853835.1. Classification (NCBI taxonomy): domain Eukaryota; kingdom Viridiplantae; phylum Streptophyta; class Magnoliopsida; order Asterales; family Asteraceae; genus Calendula; species Calendula officinalis. The sequence continues at coordinate 34,002,735 of OY970828.1, forward strand.
GAACTTGATCTTATTGGAAGAGAAAGATTAAATCCTGAATATCTGAAAATCATCCAAAGATGCAAAGATGCTGGAAACCCAAACTTGATGTTCAGAGATGGCATGGTAGTCTTATATTTTATGCATTTTTTCAAGAAAATATAATTTCATTTGCGTGTAATTTTCGTATGTATAACTAATTAAGTCGAAAATTTTATTTTCATGTCAATTTGCAAAAAATTGATTAATTTATGTAGTTTAATGCTTCATTACTTTGTGATAATTATTTATATTATTACCTTTTTTAAAACCCTGATGATATTAGACTAAATCAAAATAAAAAATACGTTTATTCATTAGTTATTAATCATTAATCCTTGAGTTTAATCAAAAAAACGTATAATCATATTGCTTAATCATTCATGAGTTGTACAATGTTTAATTTTGTTGATTAAAATTTGATTTATGTGTTTAATTAGGACAAATACTTTTTTGAAAATCGAGAAGAAGGAATGTTGCTATTGGAAAACGCTGTTTCATTGGGGCAAAAAGATGCAATTTTTGTCAAGGGGATGTTGTTGATGTCGCAGAAGAAGAAGCACGAAGCTTTAAACATTCTAAATGAGGAGTTCAAAGAATCAAAGGGACCATGGAATTTGGCTGACAGCTGGAGGAAAGTTTCTGGTATCTTGATGTCTAGACGGAACGAATTGTTAAATATTAATTTATCTGACTTTGAGCCTCATCAGTTTTTAGATTGGGGGATGGATGATATTGGTATGTGGGATATTGTGCTTTATATATTTGCTAATATATTTGCTATTGTTTAATCGTGTTGGTCGGGTGATGAATGTATGTTTAAGGACGTATAAATAATTTCAAGTTTTTGAACATTTTATATGTTATTTGAAATATTAACTTCTATATATAAGTTCTCTTTGATGTTTATTAATTAATGTATGTAGTTGGTTTTTATAAGATGTTGTTTAATAATCGATGATTAATCAGAATTTTTGATTTAAAAAACATAATTGTTTTATTAATCATCGAGATGATTAATAGTAAATGATGATTTAACCAAACTCAAATTTAATCATCGATGATTAATTAGCATCTTTGATTTTAAGAAACGCATTGTTTTATTAATCATCGATGATTAATGATAAATGATGATTAAACCCAACCTCAAAGTTTAATCATCGATGATTAAAACATATAGTCAAGATAAATTATCGATGATTAAAAATATAGTCAAGATTAATCATCGATGATTAAACAGCAACTTTGATTTAAAGAAACGCATTGTTTTATTAATCATCGCTGATTAATGAGAAATGATGATTAAACACAACCTCAAAGTTTAATCATCGATGATTAAACATATAGTCAAGATTAATCATCGATGATAACACAGCATCTTCGATTTTTAAGAAACGAATTGTTTTATTAATCATCGATGCTTAATGATAAAATAATGATTAAACCCAACCTCAAAGTTTAATCACCGATGATTAAACATTTAGTCAAGATTAATCATCGATGATTAAACAGCATCTTTGATTTTAAGAAACGAATTGTTTTATTAATCATCGATGATTAATGATAAAATGATGATTAAACCCAACCTCAAAGTTTAATCATCGATGATTAAACATATAGTCAAGATTAATCGTCGATGATTAAAAATTTAGTCAAGATTAATCATCGATGATTAAACAGCATCTTTGATTTTAAGAAACGCATTGTTTTATTAATCATCGATGATTAATAATAAAATGATGATTAAATCCAACCTCAAAGTTTAATTAACTATGATTAAACATATAGTCAAAATTAATCATCGATGATTAAACATATAGTCAAAATTAATCATCGATGATTAAACAGCATCTTTGATTTTAAGAAACGAATTGTTTAATTTAATCATCGATGATTAATGATAAATGATGATTAAACCCAACCTCAAAGTTTAATATTGATGATTAAACATATAGTCAAGATTAATCATCGATGATTAAACATATAGTCAAGATTAATAATCGATGATTAAACAGCATCTTTGATTTTAAGAAACGAATTGTTTAATTTAATCATCGATGATTAATGATAAATGATGATTAAACCCAACCTCAAAGTTTAATATTGATGATTAAACATATAGTCAAGACTAATCATCGTTGATTAAACATATAGTCATGATTAATCATCGATGATTAAACAACATCTTTCATTTTAAGAACAGAATTGTTTTATTAATCATCGATAATTAAACATTGATTTAAAAAACAAGTATAATCATTGATGATTAAACACCAAAAAAACACATCATCAAAAACTTTAATCATCGATGATTAAACAACATAATTTTAAAAATTCAGATTATGTTAATCATTATAGATTAAAAAAGCATCACCGAATTGAAAACAAAATTGTTTTATTAGCGGTGAATAAATTATGTCGCAAAAAATTGCGTATATTCAAAATAACAGAAACGCTTTAAAAAATTGCTTATTTAACAAATATTAATAATAATAATATTAATAATAAAAATAATACACATTAATTATTACTTTATTAAATATAAGCCATTTTCAAGAAAGAGGTCATAATTGCAGTTTTGTTCAGCGCCGCCTGAAAATCTCTGCAAATAATCTTCACCCAAAAAAAAAAGCCATCTTTATTATCACATTTCATCACCTAGAAAACCAAACCCACGCCTGAGAGTTGAAAATCGAAATACAAATAAATGAATACTATTAAACGGTACCTGTTGATCACAAAAATTTAAAAACACACACTAGTTAAAAAAACGTATAATCATGGATTATTATACATGCTACTTTTTCAGAAAAAACATGCTATTATTTTTAAATTAAAAACATAGGAGTAATACTAATAAAAATTTAAAATAATAAAAGATATACCGTATTTGTTATCTATATGCGTCATTTAACGTCATCAGTTAATAAATGCACGTCTTCAACAAAATCTTCAACGAAAAAAATCTCTGTAAAAAAATCTCTGCAAAAAATCTCTGTGAAAAATGTCTGATAAAAATCTCTGTAAAAAAATCTCTGCAAAAAATCTTCAACAAAAAAAGTAATCATCTTTTCTATCACATTAATTACGCTACTAAACAGGTTTAATGAAACCCAACCTCAAAGTTTAATTATCGATGATTAAACATATAGTAAAGATTAATCATCGATGATTAAACAGTATCTTTGATTTTAAGAAACGAATTGTTTTATTAATCATCGATGATTAATGATAAATGATGATTAAACCCAATCTCAAGGTTTAATCATCGATGATTAAACATATAGTCAAGATAAATAATCGATGATATAACAGCATCTTTGATTTTAAGAAACGAATTGTTTAATTTAATCATCGATGATTAATGAGAAATGATGAATAAACCCAACCTCAAAGTTTAATCATCGATGATTAAACATATAGTCAAGATTAATCATCGATGATTAAATAGCATCTTTGATTTTAAAAACGAATTGTTTAATTTAATCATCGATGATTAATGATAAAATGATGATTAAACCCAACCTCAAAGTTTAATCATCGATGATTAAACAGCATCTTTGATTTTAAGAAACGCATTGTTTTATTAATCATCGATGATTAATGATAAAATGATGATTAAACCCAATCTCAAAGTTTAATCATCGATGATTAAACATATAGTAAAGATTAATCATCGATGATTAAACATATAGTCAAAATTAATCATCGATGATTAAACAGCATCTTTGATTTTTTTTTTAAAAAGAATTTTGCTAATAATCATCGATAATTAATAGAAATGATGATTAAACCCAACCTCAAAGTTTAATCAACGATGATTAAAGATATAGTCAAAATTAATCATCGATGATTAAACATATAGTCAAGATTAATCATCGATGATTAAACATATATCCAAGATTAAACATCGATGATTAAACAACATCTTTGATTTTAAGAACATAATTGTTTTATTAATCATCGATGATTAATGATAAAATCATGATTAAACCCAACCTCAAAGTTTAATCATCGATGATTAAACAGCATCTTTGATTTTAAGAAACGCATTGTTTTATTATTCATCGATGATTAATGATAAAATGATGATTAAACCCAACCTCAAAGTTTAATGATCGATGATTAAACATATAGTCAAAATTAATCATCGATGATTAAACATATAGTCAAAAGATTAATCATCGATGATTAAACATATAGTTAAGATTAATCATCGATGATTAAACAGCATCTTTGATTTTAAGAAACGAATTGTTTTATTAATCATCGATGATTAATGATAAATGATGATTAAACCAAACATCAAAGTTTAATCATCGATGACTAAACATATAGTCAAGATTAATCATCGATGATTAAACATATAGTAAAAGATTAATCATCGATGATTAAACATATAGTCAAGATTAATCATCGATGATTAAACAGCATCCTTGATTTAAAAAAAAAAAGAATTTTCCTTATAATCATCGATGATTAATAGAAATGATGATTAAACCCAACTTCAAAGTTTAATCATCGATGATTAAACAGCAACTTTGATTTTAAGAAACGCATTGTTTTATTAATCATCGATGATTAATGATAAAATGATGATTAAACCCAACTTCAAAGTTTAATCATTGATGATTAAACATATAGTCAAGATTAATCATCGATGATTAAACATATAGTCAAAATTAATCATCGATGATTAAACAGCATCTTTGATTTTTTAAAAAAAAAAAATTGCTAATAATAGTCGATGATTAATAGAAATGATGATTAAACCCAACCTCAAAGTTTAATCAACGATGATTAAACATATAGTCAAGATTAATCATCGATGATTAAACATATATTCAAGATTAATCATCGATGATTAAACATATAGTCAAGATTAATCATCGATGATTAAACAGCATCTTTGATTTAAAAAAAAAAAAGAATTTTCCTTATAATCATCGATGATTAATATAAATGATAATTAAACCCAACTTCAAAGTTTAATCATCGATGATTATACAGCATCTTTGATTTTAAGAAACGCAGTGTTTTATTAATCATCGATGATTAATGATAAAATGATGATTAAACCCAACCTCAAAGTTTAATCATCGATGATTAAACATATAGTCAAGATTAATCATCGATGATTAAACACATAGTCAAAATTAATCATCGATGATTAAACAACATCTTTGATTTAAAAAAAAAAAATTTGCTAATAATCATCGATGATTAATAGAAATGATGATTAAACCCAACCTCAAAGTTTAATCAAGGATAATTAAACATATAGTCAAAATTAATCATCGATGATTAAACATATAGTCAAAATTAATCATCGATGATTAAACATATAGTTAAGATTAATCATCGATGATTAAACAGCATCTTTGATTTTAAGAAACGAATTGTTTTATTAATCATCGATGATTAATGATAAATGATGATTAAACCCAACATCAAAGTTTAATCATCGATGATTAAACATATAGTCAAGATTAATCATCGATGATTAAACATATAGTCAAGATTAATCATTGATGATTAAACAGCATCTTTGATTTTTTTAAAAAAAAAAAAGAATTTTCCTTATAATCATCGATGATTAATAGAAATGATGATTAAACCCAACTTCAAAGTTTAATCACCGATGATTAAACACATAGTCAAAATTAATTATCGATGATTAAACATATAGTAAAAGATTAATCATCGATGATTAAACATATAGTCAAGATTAATCATCGATGATTAAACATCATCTTTGATTTTAAGAAACGAATTGTTTTATTAATCATCGATGATTAATTATAAATGATGATCAAACCCAACATCAAAGTTTAATCATCGATGACTAAACATATAGTCAAGATTAATCATCGATGATTAAACAGCATCTTTGATTTTAAGAAACGAATTGTTTAATTTAATCATCGATGATTAATGAGAAATGATGAGTAAACCCAACCTCAAAGTTTAATCATCGATGATTAAACATATAGCCAAGATTAAACATCGATGATTAAACATATAGGCAAGATTAATCATCGATGATTAAGCAACATCTTTGATTTTAAGAACAGAATTGTTTTATTAATCATCGATGATTAATGATAAAATGATGATTAAACCCAACCTCAAAGTTTAATCATCGATGATTAAACAGCATCTTTGATTTTAAGAAACGCATTGTTTTATTAATCATCGATGATTAATGATAAAATGATGATTAAATCCAACCTCAAAGTTTAATGATCGATGATTAAACATATAGTAAAGATTAATCATCGATGATTAAACAGCATCTTTGATTTTAAGAAACGAATTGTTTAATTTAATCATCGATGATTAATGAGAAATGATGAGTAAACCCAACCTCAAAGTTTAATCATCGATGATTAAACATATAGTAAAGATTAATCATCGATGATTAAACATATAGCCAAGATTAATCATCGATGATTAAACAACATCTTTGATTTTAAGAACAGAATTGTTTTATTAATCATCGAAGATTAAACATATAGTAAAAGATTAATCATCGATGATTAAACATATAGTCAAGATTAATCATCGATGATTAAACAGCATCCTTGATTTAAAAAAAAAAAAGAATTTTCCTTATAATCATCGATGATTAATAGAAATGATGATTAAACCCAACTTCAAAGTTTAATCATCGATGATTAAACAGCATCTTTGATTTTAAGAAACGCATTGTTTTATTAATCATCGATGATTAATGATAAAATGATGATTAAACCCAACCTCAAAGTTTAATCATCGATGATTAAACATGTAGTCAAGATTAATCATCGATGATTAAACATATAGTCAAAATTAATCATCGATGATTAAACAGCATCTTTGATTTAAAAAAAAAAAAATTTGCTAATAATAGTCGATGATTAATAGAAATGATGATTAAACCCAACCTCAAAGTTAATCAACGATGATTAAACATATAGTCAAGATTAATCATCGATGATTAAACATATAGTCAAGATTAATCATCGATGATTAAACAGCATCTTTGATTTTAAAAAAAAAAGAATTTTCCTTATAATCATCGATGATTAATAGAAATGATGATTAAACCCAACTTCAAAGTTTAATCATCGATGATTAAACAGCATCTTTGATTTTAAGAAACGCATTGTTTTATTAATCATCGATGATTAATGATAAAATGATGATTAAACCCAACCTCAAAGTTTAATCATCGATGATTAAACATATAGTCAAGATTAATCATCGATGATTAAACATATAGTCAAAATTAATCATCGATGATTAAACAGCAACTTTGATTTAAAAAAAAAAAAGAATTTTCCTTATAATCATCGATGATTAATAGAAATGATGATTAAACCCAACTTCAAAGTTTAATCATCGATGATTAAACAGCATCTTTGATTTTAAGAAACGCATTGTTTTATTAATCATCGATGATTAATGATAAAATGATGATTAAACCCAACCTCAAAGTTTAATCATCGATGATTAAACATATAGTCAAGATTAATCATCGATGATTAAACATATAGTCAAAATTAATCATCGATGATTAAACAGCATCTTTGATTTAAAAAAAAAAAATTTGCTAATAATCATCGGTGATTAATAGAAATGATGATTAAACCCAACCTCAAAGTTTAATCAAGGATGATTAAACATATAGTCAAAATTAATCATCGATGATTAAACATATAGTCAAAAGATTAATCATCGATGACTAAACATATAGTTAAGATTAATCATCGATGATTAAACATATAGTCAAGATTAATCATCGATGATTAAACAGCATCTTTAATTTTAAGAAACGAATTGTTTTATTAATCACCAATGATTAATTATAAATGATGATCAAACCCAACATCAAAGTTTAATCATCGATGACTAAACATATAGTCAAGATTAATCATCGATGATTAAACAGCATCTTTGATTTTAAGAAACGAATTGTTTAATTTAAACATCGATGATTAATGAGAAATGATGAGTAAACCCAACCTCAAAGTTTAATCATCGATGATTAAACATATAGCCAAGATTAAACATCGATGATTAAACATATAGCCAAGATTAATCATCGATGATTAAGCAAAATCTCTGATTTTAAGAACAGAATTGTTTTATTAATCATCGATGATTAATGATAAAATGATGATTAAACCCAACCTCAAAGTTTAATCATCGATGATTAAACAACATCTTTGATTTTAAGAAACGCATTGTTTTATTAATCATCGATGATTAATGATAAAATGATGATTAAACCCAACCTCAAAGTTTAATGATCGATGATTAAACATATAGTAAGATTAATCATCGATGATTAAACAGCATCTTTGATTTTAAGAAACGAATTGTTTAATTTAATCATCGATGATTAATGAGAAATGATGAGTAAACCCAACCTCAAAGTTTAATCATCGATGATTAAACATATAGTAAAGATTAATCATCGATGATTAAACATATAGCCAAGATTAATCATCGATGATTAAACAACATCTTTGATTTTAAGAACAGAATTGTTTTATTAATCATCGATGATTAAACATATAGTAAAAGATTAATCATCGATGATTAAACATATAGTCAAGATTAATCATCGATGATTAAACAGCATCCTTGATTTTAAAAAAAAAAATATTCCTTATAATCATCGATGATTAATAGAAATGATGATTAAACCCAACTTCAAAGTTTAATCATCGATGATTAAACAGCATCTTTGATTTTAAGAAACGCATTGTTTTATTAATCATCGATGATTAATGATAAAATGATGATTAAACCCAACCTCAAAGTTTAATCATCGATGATTAAACATGTAGTCAAGATTAATCATCGATGATTAAACATATAGTCAAAATTAATCATCGATGATTAAACAGCATCTTTGATTTAAAAAAAAAAAGAATTTTGCTAATAATAGTCGATGATTAATAGAAATGATGATTAAACCCAACCTCAAAGTTAATCAACGATGATTAAACATATAGTCAAGATTAATCATCGATGATTAAACATATAGTCAAGATTAATCATCGATGATTAAACAGCATCTTTGATTTTTTTTTAAAAAAAGAATTTTCCTTATAATCATCGATGATTAATAGAAATGATGATTAAACCCAACTTCAAAGTTTAATCATCGATGATTAAACAGCATCTTTGATTTTAAGAAACGCATTGTTTTATTAATCATCGATGATTAATGATAAAATGATGATTAAACCCAACCTCAAAGTTTAATCATCGATGATTAAACATATAGTCAAGATTAATCATCGATGATTAAACATATAGTCAAAATTAATCATCGATGATTAAACAACAACTTTGATTTATAAAAAAAAAAAGAATTTTCCTTATAATCATCGATGATTAATAGAAATGATGATTAAACCCAACTTCAAAGTTTAATCATCGATGATTAAACAGCATCTTTGATTTTAAGAAACACATTGTTTTATTAATCATCGATGATTAAGGATAAAATGATGATTAAACCCAACCTCAAAGTTTAATCATCGATGATTAAACATATAGTCAAGATTAATCATCGATGATTAAACATATAGTCAAAATTAATCATCGATGATTAAACAGCATCTTTGATTTAAAAAAAAAAAAATTGCTAATAATCATCGGTGATTAATAGAAATGATGATTAAACCCAACCTCAAAGTTTAATCAAGGATGATTAAACATATAGTCAAAATTAATCATCGATGATTAAACATATAGTCAAAAGATTAATCATCGATGATTAAACATATAGTTAAGATTAATCATCGACGATTAAACATATAGTCAAGATTAATCATCGATGATTAAACAGCATCTTTGATTTTAAGAAACGAATTGTTTTATTAATCACCAATGATTAATTATAAATGATGATCAAACCCAACATCAAAGTTTTATCATCGATGACTAAACATATAGTCAAGATTAATCATCGATGATTAAACAGCATCTTTGATTTTAAGAAACGAATTGTTTAATTTAATCATCGATGATTAATGAGAAATGATGAGTAAACCCAACCTCAAAGTTTAATCATCGATGATTAAACATATAGCCAAGATTAAACATCAATGATTAAACATATAGCCAAGATTAATCATCGATGATTAAGCAAAATCTTTGATTTTAAGAACAGAATTGTTTTATTAATCATCGATGATTAATGATAAAATGATGATTAAACCCATCCTCAAAGTTTAATGATCGATGATTAAACATATAGTAAAGATTAATCATCGATGATTAAACAACATCTTTGATTTTAAGAAACGAATTGTTTAATTTAATCATCGATGATTAATGAGATATGATGAGTAAACCCAACCTCAAAGTTTAATCATCGATGATTAAACATATAGTAAAGATTAATCATCGATGATTAAACATATAGCCAAGATTAATCATCGATGATTAAACAACATCTTTGATTTTAAGAACAGAATTGTTTTATTAATCATCGATGATTAAACATATAGTAAAAGATTAATCATCGATGATTAAACATATAGTCAAGATTAATCATCGATGATTAAACAGCATCCTTGATTTAAAAAAAAAATATTCCTTATAATCATCGATGATTAATTGTTAGGTCACAACACCCCTGGTTTGTTAGTTAATTGATTAGATTGATTATACAAGAGACAATTAAAGTGTAGAACACAGTATTAGAGTCGGTGTACAAATCCACTAAGTGTGGTATGCTGCGGAAAAGCAATACCACTGATCAATTACAAGATATGAAAGTGTAGAGTGAATTGGTAAGTACTCCTTTGCAAGATGATCTCTATTTATAATGTTATAGAGATCTTACATAATGAGCAAAGGAGTAACCGAAGGACTAAGTAAGGAAAATGACTAAGATCAAGGGATTTGATCTTAGTCCGTTACTATACTGAGTATCACTCAGTCCTTCTACTCAGTATCACTATCTGATACTGAGTACTGATACTGAGTTCCAATACTGATCACTCAGTATCAGACCTAAACTTAGCTATATTATTCTACATATTAATCAAAGCTAGTCTAGGTTGTTTTGTTATCTTAAGATCCAAAGGGGTAAGGCTTTTTGCCTTAACAATCTCCCCCTATCTAATGATAACAAAACAATTACAAAGAGATAAACAAAAAATACAACAGCATAGGTAGCAATATCTTCTTCTTCATTTGCTGTTGATGGCTTCATTCTCATAGAAGACTTCTTGTTTAATGTGGACAAACTCTTCTCTGCTTTTGAGTTCATCCCTTCTACTATTCAGAACTGCAACAATCTTCTTTCTGAACCAAGAGTCTTCTTTCTTGGTGATCATCCATTTCAGTCCAACAAGGTGACTGATTTGAGCTCTTGGTAGATCTTCTTCAGAAATGAAGCACTCTCTATCCTCTGAGTCAGTATACATATATCCAGAAGTTGGATATATGACACTCTTTTGATCCTGAAATACAAGGTTAGGAGGAAGAGGGTACTTTCTAAGATACTTGTATGTATGAAGGCACTCTGGTCTGTTGTTTGAGTAAGCCTCAGTCATCACACTGAGTGTTCTGTACTCAATTTCATGAAGTAAGTCCTTCTCATAACATACTGCAGCTACTGCACAGATCTCATCCAAGACTATTTGATCATAGGTTGATTTCGTTGGAAGCTCTTTGATCAGTCTTGTGATCTTCACCCAGTCTTGAAGACCAATTCTTTGAATATCATGAATAAATATCTTCATGGGGGGACTGGTTAAGCCAGTACAAGTGATAGTAATTCTTCCTTCTTTGAGCTTCACTTTTACTTTATTGACATCCAGATTTAACCAATGTATCCCCCTTACATTTTGAAATGTTTTGGTCCTCAACAACTCCTTTCTTTGTTCCTTATACTGAGTCCTAGCAGCAACCATATTCCAATAATGTTGAATATGGTCTGGACCCTTTCTTGAGATTCTATGTGAAGGACAAGGAGTATCAGTATCTGGGTCAGATTCTGGTTCAGTTTTGACTCCCAACTCTTGCTCATATAAAAATCTTTCTTGTTCTGCCCAGAGTTGTTGAGGAGTCAGTCTTGGAGCCTGCTCGGTATCACTGTCCCTTGTAAGAACATGTCTTCTTTGTCTTGTTACCAGAGGAGCAGATTCCTCACTTGATTCAGAAGAAGTGAGAACAGCATTGATAGGTCTTCTTGATAAGGAACTCCTTCTTCTAATCACCAGATTTTATGGTTCTTCATCATCCGAGGATGATGATGAAGAACTTTCTTGTTCTACCAGATTTAGTGCATAGTTTACTAAATCTGGTTCTTCATCTTCATCATCAGCAATAGGCCAGATGAAAGGCCTATAGACCACAAGTTGCAAATTATTCTCTTCAAGAGCAGGTGGCTCAGAATAAGTTTGTTGTGGTTGGTCAGTATGAGTCTCCCCCTGAGCAGATGGCTCAAGTGGGTCTTGAAATTGTAATGCTAACCTTGTTCTTTGTCTTCTTCTCTCATACTGAATGCGAAATGGCTCAGTATGAGGACTTTGCTGATGTTGTTGTTGTGGAGGTTGATCTTCATTCAATCTTCTTCTTTTCTCCCCCTGAGCAGAAGGCTCAGTTTGATCAACCTCAGTATCTCTTTGTCTCTTCTCCCCCCTTTTGTTATCATTTGATGAGGAGGGAAGAGGATCAGTATCACCACCCATGTCCCCTTCAGGTTGTTCAAGAGTAGGGGAGGGCATGGGCTCAGTTGCAGCATCAGTGTCACCAGCACCTCCTTCTCCTTCTCCTTCTTCATTGTGGTCACCATGTGAACCTGGTGGAGTTTGTGGAGGCTGCTGTGGTTGTTGAAGGAGTGATACTGACTGTTTTATTAAATCAATATCACCACTCATCTTGTCCATTCTGGCTAGTATTACATTTTGAGTTTGTTGGATGGCCAGAATGTGCTGCATGATTGCTTGCAGAGTCACTTGGTCTGCTGCAGCCTGAGATGCCTGGATGCCCTGCACAGATGGTGCTAAAGAAACAAAAATATAAAACTGGTTAGAAAGAAAGGTTTATCAAATAGAATTGTGGTGTTGTTTAATTCTACAATCATATAAACAGAGTTTGTGAAGTCTGTATTTCATCTGGTATAGGATGAAATATTGTGGACTTGTGCATAGCATGTGTAAGAAGATTTTAGTAAAGGTGAGTGTGAAAATTTAAGTAGCTCAGTATAGGATAAGTCACATTTACTAAAAGATTTGGGTTTGGGAATTCGAAGCCTGAGATGTGCTTCTTGATATTTTCAATGTTTATCACTCGGTATTAGAGTGATAACAGAAATGCGGCTAAACCCCATGGAAATATTTGGATTTTGTGGCTTAAAGGTTTGTGATCATTTCTTGAATGATGCTACCCAACTCAAAAATAAGTTGGACATGATTCAAGCAGCACCAGTGGGTGTCAGTATGACATCAACCACCATTGTCCCTTTAAATGTTGAGACAACTGTAGACTGACAATGATCAATTTAGTGTGCTCAGTATATGAATTTTGCATAGCAGCAGTGGGCTAGCTATGTTGGCCATAAAAGGATATATATTTGAAAGATCGTTTGAGACTTTGGTCAGTATTGAGTTGGTACTGGCCAATACTTAGTCTCTATTTGGGTATGAAATATATATATAGAAGTTTAAGGGCTTTTTAGAAATTCATACCTGAGACTCTGTCAGATTCCCTTCGAGCATCTGCAGAGGTCGGTGCAGGATCATGTGTTTGTTGATGTGCAGCACCAACATCTTCAATACCGACCTCTCTGTCATGCTGGGCACCTTCCAGTGCAGTTTGTGCATATTGAATCTCCACATCAAGAGGAACATGAGGTTCCTCAATTGGTTGAGCAGGTGGAGCTAGTTCTGGACCTGGAAGGTCAGCGGTGGCTGCAACAAAGCTTTGGGCTTGAATAGATGCAGTTAATGATGGAACATTTGCAGGCTGCACCTCCTCAGATGATAAGTTGCCCATAATGATAGGAGAGAGATTCCTTCTTCGTCTATGAAGAACCAATGGTGTGTCTTCTGAGGACTCAGTTTCAAGATCGGTTTCAATATGAGGAGCAGCAAGATCTTGTGCAGGTGGAGAGATAGTTGGTTCTTGAACTTGTGGGACATCCTGCATCTCAATATCTTGACCAGCCTGGGCTCCATTGCCACTATTATCATCATTATCATCATCACCATCATTGTCTGACTCAGTATCAGACATGTCTTCTACATCATCAATGTGTTCTTGAACAATGGCCCACATAGGAGGACTTAGAAGAGGTTCTCCTTCTCTTGGTCTGTAAAAGAAAATCTTCTCACTGAGTGGAGGAAGATCAACTCTTGGACTGTGAAATTCATCATAAATGTGTGTGGGCATTGAGTGTTGAAATATGAGTGATAGAAATCTGCAGAAAGGGACATTGCATTCCCTTGTGTTTGCTCGGACCAAGTAGCTAATTCATTGAAGATTAGGCGAGCAAAATCAATATTTCTTCCATAGTACAGAGCATGTACTATTTGCATCCCAAATTCGTTTATTTGGTCCAAAGCTCCCGTCTTGTGGGTCATACATCGAATTATTGTTGTGATGAGAATACCCCACATAGGACCAAATTCATTTCTTTTGATTGTGCCCGTTGTTCCTCTTCGACCCAAAAATGGCAGTACAGAGCGTGCCTCTAATCTATCAACAAATGGATCATACTGAGCTTGGGCGGGAAGTCTCAGTGCTTCACGAATGATAGCAGTAGAAACAAATGCCCTTCTTTGATCTCTAATTACCCACCCAGCAATCATATCTGGAGAATCAAGTGTAGAAGAGTACCAAAACTCGCATAGCATTTCTGGGTAGATTGCTCGAGGGGACAAGGTCAGTGCACGAGCAATTGGGCAATTTTTCAGAAAAGTCACAATGTTTGTGAACTCTTGGCATGCCCAGGCTTGAGGAATATTGAAATTTGCTGTGATGTTGTTCCTCGCAAACCTGGGTACTTCATTATTTCGGAATTGGATTTCCGATTGAACTTCTGGAGCAACAAAAGTGTAATTTGCCATCTGTGATTTTGATTTGAAAGAATTTGCTTGCTAAGAGAAAGTGAAATCGTTAATCGCAGAGAGAATTGAAAATGAAGGAAAGAAATAACAGTTAAAAAATTTGAAGTAAAAATAAACGGTTATTTATAGAATATATGAAAGATAATTAAGGTATTGGGAAGTAAAAACGGCTGATTTGACTGCCTTATCCTCTGCCAACGGTAACTTTCGTATTAAGAAAGGTTACCGTTTGAGCAGTATGAGGATTAAGCTCGGTGTAAGAGCCGTCATACCCCAATACCGAGTTAAAAAAAAAATTAATTTTAAAAAAAATTTAAAAAAATATAAAAACAATTAATTTACTCTTGAAATTAATAAAAAAATAAAAAATTTTAAATTTTGATGATAACAGACTATTGATACTGAGTGGTCAGTATCAACAGGAGTGATACTGAGCGCTCAGTTTTAAAGAAATTTAATAAAGATTAAGGATTCAACATACCTAATTGCCCTAGTAAATACATAAACCTTTCCTCAGGAAGAGGTTTAGTAAATACATCAGCCAATTGTTCATTTGTTGGTACATAATCTACCTCAACCTTACCTTTTTCCACATTATCTCGAATAAAGTGGTGTCTGATATCAATGTGCTTGGTTTTGGAGTGATAGACTGGGTTCTCTGTGATAGCAATAGCACTCTTGTTATCACAATGAATAGGAGTCTTATGAAAGTTGAACCCATAGTCTAAGAGTTGATACTGCATCCATAATAATTGAGCACAACAACTTCCTGCAGCAACATATTCTGCTTCTGCTGTGGAAGTTGCTACCGAATTTTGTTTCTTGGATGACCAGCCAACTAGTCCTCCACCTAGGAATTGACATCCTCCACTTGTGCTCTTTCTGTCCAATCTACAACCTGCAAAATCTGCATCTGTGTACCCTTCAAGGTCAAAGTTTGAGTCTTTGGGATACCAAAGACCCAGGTTAGGAGTACCTGTAAGATATCTAAAGATGCGCTTAACTGCTTTCATGTGTGATTCTTTAGGATCAGCCTGATACCGAGCACACAAACATGTGGCAAACATGATATCAGGCCTACTAGCAGTTAGGTAAAGTAAGGAACCAATCATACCTCGGTATGTGGATTGACATACTGGTTTACCAGTTTCATCCTTACTTATCTTATCCTGAGTACCCATAGGAGTGTGCATGGAAGATAAATTTTCAAATTTGTATTTCTTTAACATGTCATGCACATACTTACTTTGATTTATAAAAGTGCCATCAGGCTTTTGTTCAACTTGTAAACCAAGAAAGTAAGTAAGTTCTCCCATCATACTCATCTGATATTGAGTTGACATTATCTTAGCAAACCAGTCACACATTGACTTGTCAGTGGAACCAAAGATAATATCATCTACATATATCTGAATGAGTAAGATGTCAGAACCTTTCCTTTTTGAAAATAATGTTTTATCAATTTTACCTCTTGTAAACTTATTTTCAATAAGATACTCAGACAAGGTGTCATACCAGGCTCTTGGAGCTTGTTTGAGCCCATATAGAGCTTTATCAAGCTTGAAAACATAATGAGGAAATTTGGGATCAACAAAACCTGGAGGTTGTTTAACATAAACTTCTTCTTGTAGTTTTCCATTTAGAAAAGCACTTTTGACATCCATCTGATAAACTTTGAAATTCTTAAAGGCTGCATATGCAAGATACAACCTAATAGCTTCAATTCTTGCAACTGGTGCAAAAGTTTCATCATAGTCAATGCCTTCTTCTTGCCTGTAACCTTGAGCAACTAACCTTGCTTTGTTTCTGATGACAACACCATCCTTGTCCATCTTGTTTCTGAACACCCACTTAGTACCAATAATAGTTTTGCCAGAAGGAGGTGGTACTAAGTTCCAAACTTTGTTTCTTTCAAACTCTGTGAGCTCTTCTTGCATATCCTCTACCCAATCTTCATCTAATAAAGCTTCATCAGCTTTCTTTGGTTCAATGGTAGATAGAAAACTTGAGAAAAAACAGAAGTTTGCAGTTGCTTGGGTTGGAAATTCTAATTTTCTTCTTGTTTGGACACCTTCTTCAATAGGACCAATAATGTTTGAGTGTGGATGGTCTCTGTGTTCCCTTAAATTGTTTCCTAAGGGAGCATTTGAAATAGGATCAACAATATCTTGTTGATTTGGTGTGTTGTCTGTCTGATACTGAGTGGAATTCTGATCAGTATTAGACAGTGCAGGTTTCTGTTCATCTTCATTTTGCAGAGTTGATGTGGATTCTTGTGAAGTGTTGGATGTTTCACCTTCTTCATAAATAGAGTGGTTCAGATCATTAGTTGGAAACTCAGTATGAAGGTCCTCTGATATGGGAACCTCAGTATTAGACGCATTTGAGTGATACTGAGTTTGAACTTGATCAGTTTCATTAAACTTATTAGGAATAAAGTGTGGATGAAACTTAGGCTGTTCAGCAATGGAGTGTTCTGGATTGCATAGAATATCTATGCCACTTATGTCTTCACTTGCTGAGGTAGAATGCTCATTCTGATCTTCATCGAATGTGACATGAATGGATTCTACAATCATCTTGGTTGAGATGATATACACTCTGAAAGCTTTAGAGTGTGGAGAGTAGCCCATGAACACACCTTCATTTGCTTTGGGAGCAAATTTATTGAGATTTTGTTTTGTACTGAGTACAAAACATTTACTCCCAAAGATGTGGAAATATTCCACATTAGGAATCTTGCCATTGTATAACTCATATGGAGTCTTCAGATGTCTTTGGACTATAGTGGCTCTATTCTGAGTGAAGTTTGCACAGTTTACAGCTTCAGCCCAGAAACTCAGTGCCAGTCCAGCATGGCATAATAAAGTTCTTGCAGCTTCAATCAGTGTTCTGTTCTTTCTTTCTACAACACCATTTTGTTGTGGTGTGTAGGCTGCAGAGAAGTTTTGAATGATTCCTTTTTCTTCACAGAAATCTGCTAATACTGAGTTCTTAAACTCAGTACCATGGTCACTTCTAAGTTGCTTGACCTTGTTGCCTTTTTGAAGTTCCTCTCTTTTTATAAAGGCAATGATTTCGGTTGTTGCATCTGACTTAGTCTTGAGGAAGATGACCCAAGTATATCTTGAAAATTCATCAACTAAGACTAGAGTATAGATCTTTTTGGCCAAAGATGGTGTGCTGATGGGGCCAAAAAGATCCATATGTATCATAGTAAGAGGTTCATTGATGGAATGATTGACTTTAGATTTGAATGAACTCTTCTTCTGCTTGCCCATTTCACATGCTGAGCATAACTTATCTTTTGAATAAGTAATTGTGGGCAATCCTCTCACCAGTTTCTTCATACTGAGCTCGTTGATATTTCTAAAATTGATGTGAGAGAGTTTCTTGTGCCATAGCCAATGTAATTCTGGCTTGACTTTAGAAAGCAGGCATACTCGAATAGTTGGGTCTATTTCAGATAGGTTGACCACATATACGTCCTTTTCTCTTCTAGCAATGAGTACAGGCTGCCCTTTATCATTGTAGATGATTCCTGCAACCTTTCTGAATCGAGCTTCATTGTCATCATCACACATCTGGCTGATACTGAGCAGATTGTGTTTTAGACCCTCTACATAGGCAACTCTTTTAAAAGTTATGTTTCCTGCCTTGATCACACCATAACCTCTTGTCTTTCCCACCGAGTCATCTCCAAACTTGACAGAAGGACCCTTCTCTGTAGTAGAATTGAGAAGGTATTCCATACTGCCTGTCATGTGTCTTGAGCAGCCACTATCTAAGTACCACTTTCTGTCACCCTGCACAAGACACAAAATAAGAGTTAGTTCTTTTTAGGAACCCATTTTTGAATGGGACCTTTGGTGGGATAAACATAATTTAACTTGATCTCTTTATGTGGAGAGGTCGGTATCACTTCAGGGGTAACTTTAGAAGTTTTCTTTGGTGATACTGACTTAGTTTCTCTCTTTTTCTTTGGTACTGAGTACCTAGGACTTGAGAGATCAGTCCAGCATTCATCTCCCTTATGACCAGTATGATGACATCTATAACATTTTCTAGGTCTATTTCTAAACATATTTTCATATGGTATTTTAGAAAAATGTTTCACTTTTGGTAGGTCAGTATGAACGAGTTTTGCAAATTGTTTACTTAAAGATTTGACCTGATCACCAAGTGTTTCTAAAATGTTAATTTTGTTATTTCTAAAAGATGTATTAACATTGTTTTTAACTGGTTTAGGAGATGGAGGATCTGGTTGCTTATTTTTATTTGACAGAGAAGTTTTTCTAGTTTTATTAGTGGTAGACTTCTTGTCTTTGCCAACCAAAGACCTAGTTGAAGTTGTCTTTTGTTTATCATGTTTTGAAGGAACAACTTTAACAGGTTCTTTAGATGTCTCAGTATATAATGTTTCTGTTCCTGCAACTTCCGTATTTGTTGAAACATGTGAGATAGAAGTTGTCTTATTATCATTATATAATTCAAAAGTTGTTGTATTAAATAATAATTCAAAAGGTGGAACAGCAGAAGTGTCATACTGAACTATTGGTAGCTCGGTATCAGAAATTTCTGTTATTTGAAATTCAATACTGAGTTCTTGTAGCTCAGTATAGCACTTTGAGCAGATGGAAGGACCAATAGGTTTTTCTAAAATTTCATTTTCTTCATCATCTGACTCAGTTTGACATCCAACTTCACATAAAGTTTTAGCTTTTACAAAATTAATAGGGTTCATAGTAGAAAACTCTTCAAATAAATCAGCAAAATTGTTCCTGTTTTTAAATTGAGGATCAACACCAAGTGCAGCCCTCACATTTTCTGGAAATTGTTCATTTAAACATTTATTTAATTTTATTGAAGCATTACCCCAAGATTTACACTGTTTTTCAAATTTCTCTTTTTCAAGTTTGTGTAAATGAGCTTTATCAGCTAATCTTTGGTTAATGTCTTTTAAATCTGAAAAGTTTAGTTCTAAATCTTTATATTTTGCTAATTTATCCAAGTTTTCATTATTTACCCTTTCAAGTTCTTTAATTGTTAATTTTAAAGCTTTTTCTTTTTGTACAGAAGTTTTAAGATCAACAAGCATATACTCAAAAATCTTGGTTTTTTCATTCACTGAATAAGTTTGAAAGGAACTTACCTTGTACAACTGAGTGGAATCCCAATCAGTATGAACACTCATCCTCTCAGCCTCTTTGATATCCTTTTCAAAGGAACTCTTCAAATCATCTTCAGTGAAAGCCATAAAGGCTTTATTTTCAATCTCTTCTTCATCATCACTTAACTCTTCATCCATCCAGGCTTCTGAGTAAAGTGCTTGATGAGGTGCTCCATTTCCTTCTGCCCTCTTTCCCTTGCTCCAATTCTTCAGCTTGACATATTTGTCTCTATATCTTTTTGCTCGGTATGCAATCTTGTCATTTTGGTCAGTCTCAGAAGACTTGGTATGACAATTTGCAGCAATATGTCCAGGCTTTCCACACCTATAGCACAGACCTGATCTTGGGTCAGTATTAGAAGAGCTAACACCAAGCCTCTTCTTCTTCAACTGATCCAGCTTCATAGACATGAGAGCCATTTGAGTTTCAAGCTCTTCTGCCTCAGCATCAGCAAGATCAACTTCTGGTTCATCTGGCTCAGTCACAGTATAAGCCTGTTGCACAACTAGAGCCATACCAGTGGAAGACTTGTCAGTTTTCTTCCAGTTGATCAGTCTTGCAGCATTATTCTCCTCATGATTCAGCATTAGACCATACAAAGTTTGAAGAGTGTATGACTCAATGTTGTTAGCAGCATTGACAGAGTTTGTCATGTCAGGAAATTGTTGAGGAAGACTATCCAGGAACTTTTGAACAAGCTCTCCTTCCTCTTTCACAATGCCTACACTGATTAAATCATGGATAACAGTATTGAATCTGTTATAGAGAGTGGTGATGTCTTCATTTGGAGTTGAAAAGAAATTTTCATATTTCCTTCTCATGTTGCTTTTTCTTTGCAACTTCACCTTTGCTGTACCTTCATAGGTGACTGATAGGCTATCCCACATAGCCTTTGCTGTTGGCAATTTCATAATTGCATTAAGTATCTCTTTGGTAACAGCATTACCAATCACCCCTTTAGCTCTGGAGTCTAAAGCATACAACTGACGGTCAGTATCAGTCCAGTTGTGCTTTAGTTTAGGTACAGATCTTATGCCCTCAGGAGCATCATCAGTAGCAGCAACAGGTTCCACAGTTTGTGGAATGATGGGACCATCATTTAGCACAGTGAGCATCTCATGGTGAATAGATTCAAGATACCACTGAGCTTTGAGCTTCCATTGATGGAAGTCTTTTCCATCAAAGATGGGTACTCCCTTTCCAGACATAATTGGTGCAACAATTGTAGACATTTTGGATTTTTGAGTGTTGGAGGGATAGATGTAGGAAATGGCTGCCAGGGTTATAGATCGACTAAATAAGAGATTATTTAGCCTGCTCTGTACCAGTTGTTAGGTCACAACACCCCTGGTTTGTTAGTTAATTGATTAGATTGATTATACAAGAGACAATTAAAGTGTAGAACACAGTATTAGAGTCGGTGTACAAATCCACTAAGTGTGGTATGCTGCGGAAAAGCAATACCACTGATCAATTACAAGATATGAAAGTGTAGAGTGAATTGGTAAGTACTCCTTTGCAAGATGATCTCTATTTATAATGTTATAGAGATCTTACATAATGAGCAAAGGAGTAACCAAAGGACTAAGTAAGGAAAATGACTAAGATCAAGGGATTTGATCTTAGTCCGTTACTATACTGAGTATCAGTCAGTCCTTCTACTCAGTATCACTATCTGATACTGAGTACTGATACTGAGTTCCAATACTGATCACTCAGTATCAGACCTAAACTTAGCTATATTATTCTACATATTAATCAAAGCTAGTCCAGGTTGTTTTGTTATCTTAAGATCCAAAGGGGTAAGGCTTTTTGCCTTAACATTAATAGAAATGATGATTAAACCCAACTTCAAAGTTTAATCATCGATGATTAAACAGCATCTTTGATTTTAAGAAACGCATTGTTTTATTAATCATCGATGATTAATGATAAAATGATGGTTAAACCCAACCTCAAAGTTTAATCATCGATGATTAAACATATAGTCAAGATTAATCATCGATGATTAAACATATAGTCAAAATTAATCATCGATGATTAAACAGCATCTTTGATTTTAAAAAAAAAAAAGCTTGCTAATAATTGTCGCTGATTAATAGAAATGATGATTAAACCCAACTCAAAGTTTAATCAACGATGATTAAACAGCATCTTTGATTTTAAGAAACGCATTGTTTTATTAATCATCGATGATTAATGATAAAATGATGATTAAACCCAACCTCAAAGTTTAATCATCGATGATTAAACATATAGTCAAGATTAATCATCGATGATTAAACATATAGTCAAAATTAATCATCGATGATTAGACAGCATCTTTGATTTAAAAAAAAAAAAAATTTGCTAATAATCATCGGTGATTAATAGAAATGATGATTAAACCCAACCTCAAAGTTTAATCAAGGATGATTAAACATATAGTCAAAATTAATCATCGATGATTAAACATATAGTCAAAAGATTAATCATCGATGATTAAACATATAGTTAAGATTAATCATCGATGATTAAACATATAGTCAAGATTAATCATCGATGATTAAACAGCATCTTTGATTTTAAGAAACGAATTGTTTTATTAATCACCAATGATTAATTATAAATGATGATCAAACCCAACATCAAAGTTTAATCATCGATGACTAAACATATAGTCAAGATTAATCATCGATGATTAAACAGCATCTTTGATTTTAAGAAACGAATTGTTTAATTTAATCATCGATGATTAATGAGAAATGATGAGTAAACCCAACCTCAAAGTTTAATCATCGATGATTAAACATATAGCCAAGATTAAACATCGATGATTAAACATATAGCCAAGATTAATCATCGATGATTAAGCAACATCTTTGATTTTAAGAAACGCATTGTTTTATTAATCATCGATGATTAATGATAAAATGATGATTAAACCCAACCTCAAAGTTTAATGATCGATGATTAAACATATAGTAAAGATTAATCATCGATGATTAAACATCATCTTTGATTTTAAGAAACGAATTGTTTAATTTAATCATCGATGATTAATGAGAAATGATGAGTAAACCCAACCTCAAAGTTTAATCATCGATGATTAAACATATAGCCAAGATTAAACATCGATGATTAAACATATAGCCAAGATTAATCATCGATGATTAAGCAAAATCTTTGATTTTAAGAACAGAATTGTTTTATTAAACATCGATGATTAATGATAAAATGATGATTAAACCCAACCTCAAAGTTTAATCATCGATGATTAAACAACATCTTTGATTTTAAGAAACGCATTGTTTTATTAATCATCGATGATTAATGATAAAATGATGATTAAACCCAACCTCAAAGTTTAATGATCGATGATTAAACATATAGTAAAGATTAATCATCGATGATTAAACAGCATCTTTGATTTTAAGAAATGAATTGTTTAATTTAATCATCGATGATTAATGAGAAATGATGAGTAAACCCAACCTCAAAGTTTAATCATCGATGATTAAACATATAGTAAAGATTAATCATCGATGATTAAACATATAGCCAAGATTAATCATCGATGATTAAACAACATCTTTGATTTTAAGAACAGAATTGTTTTATTAATCATCGATGATTAAACATATAGTAAAAGATTAATCATCGATGATTAAACATATAGTCAAGATTAATCATCGATGATTAAACAGCATCCTTGATTTTAAAAAAAAAATATTCCTTATAATCATCGATGATTAATAGAAATGATGATTAAACCCAACTTCAAAGTTTAATCATCGATGATTAAACAGCATCTTTGATTTTAAGAAACGCATTGTTTTATTAATCATCGATGATTAATGATAAGATGATGATTAAACCCAACCTCAAAGTTTAATCATCGATGATTAAACATGTAGTCAAGATTAATCATCGATGATTAAACATATAGTCAAAATTAATCATCGATGATTAAACAGCATCTTTGATTTAAAAAAAAAAAAGAATTTTGCTAATAATAGTCGATGATTAATAGAAATGATGATTAAACCCAACCTCAAAGTTAATCAACGATGATTAAACATATAGTCAAGATTAATCATCGATGATTAAACATATAGTCAAGATTAATCATCGATGATTAAACAGCATCTTTGATTTAAAAAAAAAAAAGAATTTTCCTTATAATCATCGATGATTAATAGAAATGATGATTAAACCCAACTTCAAAGTTTAATCATCGATGATTAAACAGCATCTTTGATTTTAAGAAACGCATTGTTTTATTAATCATCGATGATTAATGATAAAATGATGATTAAACCCAACCTCAAAGTTTAATCATCGATGATTAAACATATAGTCAAGATTAATCATCGATGATTAAACATATAGTCAAAATTAATCATCGATGATTAAACAGCATCTTTGATTTAAAAAAAAAATTTGCTAATAATCATCGGTGATTAATAGAAATGATGATTAAACCCAACCTCAAAGTTTAATCAAGGTTGATTAAACATATAGTCAAAATTAATCATCGATGATTAAACATATAGTCAAAAGATTAATCATCGATGATTAAACATATAGTTAAGATTAATCATCGATGATTAAACATATAGTCAAGATTAATCATCGATGATTAAACAGCATCTTTGATTTTAAGAAACGAATTGTTTTATTAATCACCAATGATTAATTATAAATGATGATCAAACCCAACATCAAAGTTTAATCATCGATGACTAAACATATAGTCAAGATTAATCATCGATGATTAAACAGCATCTTTGATTTTAAGAAACGAATTGTTTAATTTAATCATCGATGATTAATGAGAAATGATGAGTAAACCCAACCTCAAAGTTTAATCATCGATGATTAAACATATAGCCAAGATTAAACATCGATGATTAAACATATAGCCAAGATTAATCATCGATGATTAAGCAAAATCTTTGATTTTAAGAACAGAATTGTTTTATTAATCATCGATGATTAATGATAAAATGATGATTAAACCCAACCTCAAAGCTTAATGATCGATGATTAAACATATAGTAAAGATTAATCATCGATGATTAAACAGCATCTTTGATTTTAAGAAACGAATTGTTTAATTTAATCATCGATGATTAATGAGAAATGATGAGTAAACCCAACCTCAAAGTTTAATCATCGATGATTAAACATATAGTAAAGATTAATCATCGATGATTAAACATATAGCCAAGATTAATCATCGATGATTAAACAACATCTTTGATTTTAAGAACAGAATTGTTTTATTAATCATCGATGATTAAACATATAGTAAAAGATTAATCATCGATGATTAAACATATAGTCAAGATTAATCATCGATGATTAAACAGCATCCTTGATTTTAAAAAAAAAAATATTCCTTATAATCATCGATGATTAATAGAAATGATGATTAAACCCAACTTCAAAGTTTAATCATCGATGATTAAACAGCATCTTTGATTTTAAGAAACGCATTGTTTTATTAATCATCGATGATTAATGATAAAATGATGATTAAACCCAACCTCAAAGTTTAATCATCGATGATTAAACATATAGTAAAGATTAATCATCGATGATTAAACATATAGTCAAAATTAATCATCGATGATTAAACAGCATCTTTGATTTTAAAAAAAAAAAAGAATTTTGCTAATAATTGTCGTTGATTAATAGAAATGATGATTAAACCCAACTCAAAGTTTAATCAACGATGATTAAACAGCATCTTTGATTTTAAGAAACGCATTGTTTTATTAATCATCAATGATTAATGATAAAATGATGATTAAACCCAACCTCAAAGTTTAATCATCGATGATTAAACATATAGTCAAGATTAATCATCGATGATTAAACATATAGTCAAAATTAATCATCGATGATTAAACAGCATCTTTGATTTAAAAAAAAAAAAATTTGCTAATAATCATCGGTGATTAATAGAAATGATGATTAAACCCAACCTCAAAGTTTAATCAAGGATGATTAAACATATAGTCAAAATTAATCATCGATGATTAAACATATAGTCAAAAGATTAATCATCGATGATTAAACATATAGTTAAGATTAATCATCGATGATTAAACATATAGTCAAGATTAATCATCGATGATTAAACAGCATCTTTGATTTTAAGAAACGAATTGTTTTATTAATCACCAATGATTAATTATAAATGATGATCAAACCCAACATCAAAGTTTAATCATCGATGACTAAACATATAGTCAAGATTAATCATCGATGATTAAACAGCATCTTTGATTTTAAGAAACGAATTGTTTAATTTAATCATCGATGATTAATGAGAAATGATGAGTAAACCCAACCTCAAAGTTTAATCATCGATGATTAAACATATAGCCAAGATTAAACATCGATGATTAAACATACAGCCAAGATTAATCATCGATGATTAAGCAACATCTTTGATTTTAAGAAACGCATTGTTTTATTAATCATCGATGATTAATGATAAAATGATGATTAAACCCAACCTCAAAGTTTAATGATCGATGATTAAACATATAGTAAAGATTAATCATCGATGATTAAACAGCATCTTTGATTTTAAGAAACGAATTGTTTAATTTAATCATCGATGATTAATGAGAAATGATGAGTAAACCCAACCTCAAAGTTTAATCATCGATGATTAAACATATAGTAAAGATTAATCATCGATGATTAAACATATAGCCAAGATTAATCATCGATGATTAAACAACATCTTTGATTTTAAGAACAGAATTGTTTTATTAATCATCGATGATTAAACATATAGTAAAAGACTAATCATCGATGATTAAACATATAGTAAAGATTAATCATCGATGATTAAACAGCATCCTTGATTTAAAAAAAAAAAAAATATTCCTTATAATCATCGATGATTAATAGAAAAGATGATTAAACCCAACTTCAAAGTTTAATCATCGATGATTAAACAGCATCTTTGATTTTAAGAAACGCATTGTTTTATTAATCATCGATGATTAATGATAAAATGATGATTAAACCCAACCTCAAAGTTTAATCATCGATGATTAAACATATAGTCAAGATTAATCATCGATGATTAATCATATAGTCAAAATTAATCATCGATGATTAAACAGCATCTTTGATTTAAAAAAAAAAAATTTGCTAATAATCATCGGTGATTAATAGAAATGATGATTAAACCCAACCTCAAAGTTTAATCAAGGATGATTAAACATATAGTCAAAATTAATCATCGATGATTAAACATATAGTCAAAAGATTAATCATCGATGATTAAACATATAGTTAAGATTAATCATCGATGATTAAACATATAGTCAAGATTAATCATCGATGATTAAACAGCATCTTTGATTTTAAGAAACGAATTGTTTTATTAATCACCAATGATTAATTATAAATGATGATCAAACCCAACATCAAAGTTTAATCATCGATGACTAAACATATAGTCAAGATTAATCATCGTTGATTAAACAGCATCTTTGATTTTAAGAAACGAATTGTTTAATTTAATCATCGATGATTAATGAGAAATGATGAGTAAACCCAACCTCAAAGTTTAATCATCGATGATTAAACATATAGCCAAGATTAAACATCGATGATTAAACATATAGCCAAGATTAATCATCGATGATTAAGCAACATCTTTGATTTTAAGAAACGCATTGTTTTATTAATCATCGATGATTAATGATAAAATGATGATTAAACCCAACCTCAAAGTTTAATGATCGATGATTAAACATATAGTAAAGATTAATCATCGATGATTAAACAGCATCTTTGATTTTAAGAAACGAATTGTTTAATTTAATCATCGATGATTAATGAGAAATGATGAGTAAACCCAACCTCAAAGTTTAATCATCGATGATTAAACATATAGTAAAGATTAATCATCGATGATTAAACATATAGCCAAGATTAATCATCGATGATTAAACAACATCTTTGATTTTAAGAACAGAATTGTTTTATTAATCATCGATGATTAAACATATAGTAAAAGATTAATCATCGATGATTAAACATATAGTCAAGATTAATCATCGATGATTAAACAGCATCCTTGATTTTAAAAAAAAAAATATTCCTTATAATCATCGATGATTAATAGAAATGATGATTAAACCCAACTTCAAAGTTTAATCATCGATGATTAAACAGCATCTTTGATTTTAAGAAACTCATTGTTTTATTAATCATCGATGATTAATGATAAAATGATGATTAAACCCAACCTCAAAGTTTAATCATCGATGATTAAACATATAGTCAAGATTAATCATCGATGATTAAACATATAGTCAAAATTAATCATCGATGATTAAACAGCAACTTTGATTTATAAAAAAAAAAGAATTTTCCTTATAATCATCGATGATTAATAGAAATGATGATTAAACCCAACTTCAAAGTTTAATCATTGATGATTAAACAGCATCTTTGATTTTAAGAAACGCATTGTTTTATTAATCATCGATGATTAATGATAAAATGATGATTAAACCCAACCTCAAAGTTTAATCATCGATGATTAAACATATAGTCAAGATTAATCATCGATGATTAAACATATAGTCAAAATTAATCATCGATGATTAAACAACATCTTTGATTTTAAAAAAAAAAAATTTGCTAATAATCATCGATGATTAATAGAAATGATGATTAAACCCAACCTCAATGTTTAATCAAGGATGATTAAACATATAGTCAAAATTAATCAACGATGATTAAACATATAGTCAAAAGATTAATCATCGATGATTAAACATATAGTTAAGATTAATCATCGATGATTAAACATATAGTCAAGATTAATCATCGATGATTAAACAGCATCTTTGATTTTAAGAAACGAATTGTTTTATTAATCATCGATGATTAATTATAAATGATGATCAAACCCAACATCAAAGTTTAATCATCGATGACTAAACATATAGTCAAGATTAATCATCGATGATTAAACAGCATCTTTGATTTTAAGAAACGAATTGTTTAATTTAATCATCGATGATTAATGAGAAATGATGAGTAAACCCAACCTCAAAGTTTAATCATCGATGATTAAACATATAGCCAAGATTAAACATCGATGATTAAACATATAGCCAAGATTAATCATCGATGATTAAGCAACATCTTTGATTTTAAGAACAGAATTGTTTTATTAATCATCGATGATTAATGATAAAATGATGATTAAACCCAACCTCAAAGTTTAATCATCGATGATTAAACAGCATCTTTGATTTTAAGAAATGCATTGTTTTATTAATCATCGATGATTAATGATAAAATGATGATTAAACCCAACCTCAAAGTTTAATGATCGATGATTAAACATATAGTAAAGATTAATCATCGATGATTAAACAGCATCTTTGATTTTAAGAAACGAATTGTTTAATTTAATCATCGATGATTAATGAGAAATGATGAGTAAAGCCAACCTCAAAGTTTAATCATCGATGATTAAACATATAGTAAAGATTAATCATCGATGATTAAACATATAGCCAAGATTAATCATCTACGATTAAACAACATCTTTGATTTTAAGAACATAATTGTTTTATTAATCATCGATGATTAAACATATAGTAAAAGATTAATCATCGATGATTAAACATATAGTCAAGATTAATCATCGATGATTAAACAGCATCCTTGATTTAAAAAAAAAAAAATATTCCTTATAATCATCGATGATTAATAGAAATGATGATTAAACCCAACTTCAAAGTTTAATCATCGATGATTAAACAGCATCTTTGATTTTAAGAAACGCATTGTTTTATTAATCATCGATGATTAATGATAAAATGATGACTAAACCCAACCTCAAAGTTTAATCATCGATGATTAAACATATAGTCAAGATTAATCATCGATGATTAAACATATAGTCGAAATTAATCATCGATGATTAAACAGCATCTTTGATTTAAAAAAAAAAAAAGAATTTTGCTAATAATAGTCGCTGATTAATAGAAATGATGATTAAACCCAACCTCAAAGTTTAATCAACGATGATTAAACATATAGTCAAGATTAATCATCGATGATTAAACATATAGTCAAGATTAATCATCGATGATTAAACAGCATCTTTGATTTAAAAAAAAAAGAATTTTCCTTATAATCATAGATGATTAATAGAAATGATGATTAAACCCAACTTCAAAGTTTAATCATCGATGATTAAACAGCATCTTTGATTTTAAGAAACGCATTGTTTTATTAATCATCGATGATTAATGATAAAATGATGATTAAACCCAACCTCAAAGTTTAATCATCGATGATTAAACATATAGTCAAGATTAATCATCGATGATTAAACATATAGTCAAAATTAATCATCGATGATTAAACAACATCTTTGATTTTAAAAAAAAATTGCTAATAATCATCGATGATTAATAGAAATGATGATTAAACCCAACCTCAAAGTTTAATCAAGGATGATTAAACATATAGTCAAAATTAATCATCGATGATTAAACATATAGTCAAAAGATTAATCATCGATGATTAAACATATAGTTAAGATTAATCATCGATGATTAAACATATAGTCAAGATTAATCATCGATGATTAAACAGCATCTTTGATTTAAAGAAACGAATTGTTTTATTAATCATCGATGATTAATTATAAATGATGATCAAACCCAACATCAAAGTTTAATCATCGATGACTAAACATATAGTCAAGATTAATCATCGAGGATTAAACAGCACCTTTGATTTTAAGAAACGAATTGTTTAATTTAATCATCGATGATTAATGAGAAATGATGAGTAAACCCAACCTCAAAGTTTAATCATCGATGATTAAACATATAGTAAAGATTAATCATCGATGATTAAACATATATCCAAGATTAATCATCGATGATTAAACAACATCTTTGATTTTAAGAACAGAATTGTTTTATTAATCATCGATGATTAAACATATAGTAAAAGATTAATCATCGATGATTAAACATATAGTCAAGATTAATCATCGATGATTAAACAGCATCCTTGATTTAAAAAAAAAATATTCCTTATAATCATCGATGATTAATAGAAATGATGATTAAACCCAACTTCAAAGTTTAATCATCGATGATTAAACAGCATCTTTGATTTTAAGAAACGCATTGTTTTATTAATCATCGATGATTAATGATAAAATGATGATTAAACCCAACCTCAAAGTTTAATGATCGATGATTAAACATATAGTAAAGATTAATCATCGATGATTAAACAGCATCTTTGATTTTAAGCAACGAATTGGTTAATTTAATCATCGATGATTAATGAGAAATGATGAGTAAAGCCAACCTCAAAGTTTAATCATCGATGATTAAACATATAGTAAAGATTAATCATCGATGATTAAACATATAGCCAAGATTAATCATCGATGATTAAACAACATCTTTGATTTTAAGAACATAATTGTTTTATTAATCATCGATGATTAAACATATAGTAAAAGATTAATCATCGATGATTAAACATATAGTCAAGATTAATCATCGATGATTAAACAGCATCCTTGATTTAAAAAAAAAAGAATTTTCCTTATAATCATCGATGATTAATAGAAATGATGATTAAACCCAACTTCAAAGTTTAATCATCGATGATTAAACAGCATCTTTGATTTTAAGAAACGCATTGTTTTATTAATCATCGATGATTAATGATAAAATGATGAGTAAACCCAACCTCAAAGTTTAATCATCGATGATTAAACATATAGTCAAGATTAATCATCGATGATTAAACATATAGCCAAGATTAATCATCGATGATTAAGCAACATCTTTGATTTTAAGAACAGAATTGTTTTATTAATCATCGATGATTAATGATAAAATGATGATTAAACCCAACCTCAAAGTTTAATCATCGATGATTAAACAGCATCTTTGATTTTAAGAAACGCATTGTTTTATTAATCATCGATGATTAATGATAAAATGATGATTAAACCCAACCTCAAAGTTTAATGATCGATGATTAAACATATAGTAAAGATTAATCATCGATGATTAAACAGCATCTTTGATTTTAAGAAACGAATTGTTTAATTTAATCATCAATGATTAATGAGAAATGATGAGTAAAGCCAACCTCAAAGTTTAATCATCGATGATTAAACATATAGTAAAGATTAATCATCGATGATTAAACATATAGCCAAGATTAATCATCTACGATTAAACAACATCTTTGATTTTAAGAACATAATTGTTTTATTAATCATCGATGATTAAACATATAGTAAAAGATTAATCATCGATGATTAAACATATAGTCAAGATTAATCATCGATGATTAAACAGCATCCTTGATTTAAAAAAAAAATATTCCTTATAATCATCGATGATTAATAGAAATGATGATTAAACCCAACTTCAAAGTTTAATCATCGATGATTAAACAGCATCTTTGATTTTAAGAAACGCATTGTTTTATTAATCATCGATGATTAATGATAAAATGATGATTAAACCCAACCTCAAAGTTTAATCATCGATGATTAAACATATAGTCAAGATTAATCATCGATGATTAAACATATAGTCAAAATTAATCATCGATGATTAAACAGCATCTTTGATTTTGAAAAAAAAAAGAATTTTGCTAATAATAGTCGCTGATTAATAGAAATGATGATTAAACCCAACCTCAAGGTTTAATCAACGATGATTAAACATATAGTCAAGATTAATCATCGATGATTAAACATATAGTCTAGATTAATCATCGATGATTAAACAGCATCTTTGATTTAAAAAAAAAAAGAATTTTCCTTATAATCATAGATGATTAATAGAAATGATGATTAAACCCAACTTCAAAGTTTAATCATCGATGATTAAACAGCATCTTTGATTTTAAG
The DNA here is from genome assembly GCA_963853835.1 of Calendula officinalis. Taxonomy (NCBI): domain Eukaryota; kingdom Viridiplantae; phylum Streptophyta; class Magnoliopsida; order Asterales; family Asteraceae; genus Calendula; species Calendula officinalis. Next base: position 34,035,947 of record OY970828.1, read on the forward strand.
AAACGCATTGTTTTATTAATCATCGATGATTAATGATAAAATGATGATTAAACCCAACCTCAAAGTTTAATCATCGATAATTAAACATATAGTCAAGATTAATCATCGATGATTAAACATATAGTCAAAATTAATCATCGATGATTAAACAACATCTTTGATTTTAAAAAAAAAAAAATTGCTAATAATCATCGATGATTAATAGAAATGATGATTAAACCCAACCTCAAAGTTTAATCAAAGATGATTAAACATATAGTCAAAATTAATCATCGATGATTAAACATATAGTCAAAAGATTAATCATCTATGATTAAACATATAGTTAAGATTAATCATCGATGATTAAACATATAGTCAAGATTAATCATCGATGATTAAACAGCATCTTTGATTTTAAGAAACGAATTGTTTTATTAATCATCGATGATTAATTATAAATGATGATCAAACCCAACATCAAAGTTTAATCATCGATGACTAAACATATAGTCAAGATTAATCATCGATGATTAAACAGCACCTTTGATTTTAAGAAACGAATTGTTTAATTTAATCATCGATGATTAATGAGAAATGATGAGTAAACCCAACCTCAAAGTTTAATCATCGATGATTAAACATATAGTAAAGATTAATCATCGATGATTAAACATATAGCCAAGATTAATCATCGATGATTAAACAACATCTTTGATTTTAAGAACAGAATTGTTTTATTAATCATCGATGATTAAACATATAGTAAAAGATTAATCATCGATGATTAAACATATAGTCAAGATTAATCATCGATGATTAAACAGCATCCTTGATTTTAAAAAAAAAAATATTCCTTATAATCATCGATGATTAATAGAAATGATGATTAAACCCAACTTCAAAGTTTAATCATCGATGATTAAACAGCATCTTTGATTTTAAGAAACGCATTGTTTTATTAATCATCGATGATTAATGATAAAATGATGATTAAACCCAACCTCAAAGTTTAATGATCGATGATTAAACATATAGTAAAGATTAATCATCGATGATTAAACAGCATCTTTGATTTTAAGCAACGAATTGGTTAATTTAATCATCGATGATTAATGAGAAATGATGAGTAAAGCCAACCTCAAAGTTTAATCATCGATAATTAAACATATAGTAAAGATTAATCATCGATGATTAAACATATAGCCAAGATTAATCATCGATGATTAAACAACATCTTTGATTTTAAGAACATAATTGTTTTATTAATCATCGATGATTAAACATATAGTAAAAGATTAATCATCGATGATTAAACATATAGTCAAGATTAATCATCGATGATTAAACAGCATCCTTGATTTAAAAAAAAAAAGAATTTTCCTTATAATCATCGATGATTAATAGAAATGATGATTAAACCCAACTTCAAAGTTTAATCATCGATGATTAAACAGCATCTTTGATTTTAAGAAACGCATTGTTTTATTAATCATCGATGATTAATGATAAAATGATGATTAAACCTAACCTCAAAGTTTAATCATCGATGATTAAACATATAGTCAAGATTAATCATCGATGATTAAACATATAGTCAAAATTAATCATCGATGATTAAACAGCATCTTTGATTTAAAAAAAAAAAGAATTTTGCTAATAATAGTCGATGATTAATAGAAATGATGATTAAACCCAACCTCAAAGTTTAATCAACGATGATTAAACATATAGTCAAGATTAATCATCGATGATTAAACATATAGTCAAGATTAATCATCGATGATTAAACATATAGTCAAGATTTATCATCGATGATTAAACAGCATCTTTGAATTTAAAAAAAAAAAGAATTTTCCTTATAATCATCGATGATTAATAGAAATGATGATTAAACCCAACTTCAAAGTTTAATCATCGATGATTAAACAGCATCTTTGATTTTAAGAAACGCATTGTTTTATTAATCATCGATGATTAATGATAAAATGATGATTAAACCCAACCTCAAAGTTTAATCATCGATGATTAAACATATAGTCAAGATTAATCATCGATGATTAAACATATAGTCAAAATTAATCATCGATTATTAAACAGCATCTTTGATTTTAAAAAAAAAATTTGCTAATAATCATCGATGATTAATAGAAATGATGATTAAACCCAACCTCAAAGTTTAATCAAGGATGATTAAACATATAGTCAAAATTAATCATCGATGATTAAACATATAGTCAAAAGATTAATCATCGATGATTAAACATATAGTTAAGATTAATCATCGATGATTAAACAGCATCTTTGATTTTAAGAAACGAATTGTTTTATTAATCATCGATGATTAATTATAAATGATGATCAAACCCAACATCAAAGTTTATCATCGATGACTAAACATATAGTCAAGATTAATCATCGATGATTAAACAGCATCTTTGATTTTAAGAAACGAATTGTTTAATTTAATCATCGATGATTAATGAGAAATGATGAGTAAACCCAACCTCAAAGTTTAATCATCGATGATTAAACATATAGCCAAGATTAAACATCGATGATTAAACATATAGCCAAGATTAATCATCGATGATTAAGCAACATCTTTGATTTTAAGAACAGAATTGTTTTATTAATCATCGATGATTAATGATAAAATGATGATTAAACCCAACCTCAAAGTTTAATCATCGATGATTAAACAGCATCTTTGATTTTAAGAAACGCATTGTTTTATTAATCATCGATGATTAATGATAAAATGATGATTAAACCCAACCTCAAAGTTTAATGATCGATGATTAAACAGCATCTTTGATTTTAAGAAACGCATTGTTTTATTAATCATCGATGATTAATGATAAAATGATGATTAAACCCAACCTCAAAGTTTAATGATCGATGATTAAACATATAGTAAAGATTAATCATCGATGATTAAACAGCATCTTTGATTTTAAGAAACGAATTGTTTAATTTAATCATCGATGATTAATGAGAAATGATGAGTAAACCCAACCTCAAAGTTTAATCATCGATGATTAAACATATAGTAAAGATTAATCATCGATGATTAAACATATAGCCAAGATTAATCATCGATGATTAAACAACATCTTTGATTTTAAGAACAGAATTGTTTTATTAATCATCGATGATTAAACATATAGTAAAAGATTAATCATCGATGATTAAACATATAGTCAAGATTAATCATCGATGATTAAATAGCATCCTTGATTTTAAAAAAAAAAAAGAATTTTCCTTATAATCATCGATGATTAATAGAAATGATGATTAAACCCAACTTCAAAGTTTAATCATCGATGATTAAACAGCATCTTTGATTTTAAGAAACGCATTGTTTTATTAATCATCGATGATTAATGATAAAATGATGATTAAACCCAACCTCAAAGTTTAATGATCGATGATTAAACATATAGTAAAGATTAATCATCGATGATTAAACAGCATCTTTGATTTTAAGAAACGAATTGTTTAATTTAATCATCGATGATTAATGAGAAATGATGAGTAAACCCAACCTCAAAGTTTAATCATCGATGATTAAACATATAGTAAAGATTAATCATCGATGATTAAACATATAGCCAAGATTAATCATCGATGATTAAACAACATCTTTGATTTTAAGAACAGAATTGTTTTATTAATCATCGATGATTAAACATATAGTAAAAGATTAATCATCGATGATTAAACATATAGTCAAGATTAATCATCGATGATTAAACAGCATCCTTGATTTTAAAAAAAAAAAAGAATTTTCCTTATAATCATCGATGATTAATAGAAATGATGATTAAACCCAACTTCAAAGTTTAATCATCGATGATTAAACAGCATCTTTGATTTTAAGAAACGCATTGTTTTATTAATCATCGATGATTAATGATAAAATGATGATTAAACCCAACCTCAATGTTTAATCATCGATGATTAAACATATAGTCAAGATTAATCATCGATGATTAAACAGCATCTTTGATTTTAAGAAACGAATTGTTTAATTTAATCATCGATGATTAATGAGAAATGATGAGTAAACCCAACCTCAAAGTTTAATCATCGATGATTAAACATATAGTAAAGATTAATCATCGATGATTAAACATATAGCCAAGATTAATCATCGATGATTAAACAACATCTTTGATTTTAAGAACAGAATTGTTTTATTAATCATCGATGATTAAACATATAGTAAAAGATTAATCATCGATGATTAAACATATAGTCAAGATTAATCATCGATTGTTAAGGCAAAAAGCCTTGCCCCTTTAGATCTTAAGATAACAAAACAACCTAGACTAGCTTTGATTAATATGAAGAATAATATAGCTAAGTTTAGGTCTGATACTGAGTGATCAGTATTGGAACTCAGTATCAGCACTCAGTATCAGATAGTGATACTGAGTAGAAGGACTGAGTGATACTCAGTATAGTAACGGACTAAGATCAAATCCCTTGATCTTAGTCATTTTCCTTACTTAGTCCTTCGGTTACTCCTTTGCTCATTATGTAAGATCTCTATAACATTATAAATAGAGATCATCTTGCAAAGGAGTACTTACCAATTTACTTTACACATTCACATCTTTTGTAATTGATCAGTGGTCTTGTTATTCCGCAACAAGCCACACTTAGTGGATTTATACATTGACTATATTCTTGTGTTATCACTCTAATATTTCTTTAAGTATAATAATCTATCAATTAACATTATAAACCAGGGTTGTTGTGACCTAACAACTAGTATCAGAGCAGGCTAAATAATCTCTTATTTAGTCGATCTATAACCCTGGCAGCCATTTCCTACATCTATCCCTCCAACACTCAAAAATCCAAAATGTCTACAATTATTGCACCAGTTATGTCTGGAAAGGGAGTACCCATTTTTGATGGAAAAGACTTCCATCAATGGAAGCTCAAAGCTCAGTGGTATCTTGAATCTATTCATCATGAGATGCTCACTGTGCTAAATGATGGTCCCATCATTCCACAAACTGTGGAGCCTGTTGCTGCTACTGATGATGCTCCTGAGGGCATAAGATCTGTACCTAAACTAAAGCACAACTGGACTGATACTGACCGTCAGTTGTATGCTTTAGACTCCAGAGCTAAAGGGGTGATTATTAATGCTGTTACCAAAGAGATACTTAATGCAATTATGAAATTGCCAACAACAAAGGCTATGTGGGATAGTCTATCAGTCACCTATGAAGGTACAGCAAAGGTGAAGTTGCAAAGAAAAAGCAACATGAGAAGGAAATATGAAAATTTCTTTTCAACTCCAAATGAAGACATCACCACTCTCTATAACAGGTTCAATACTGTTATCCATGATTTAATCAGTGTAGGCATTGTGAAAGAGGAAGGAGAGCTTGTTCAAAAGTTTCTGGATAGCCTTCCTCAACAATTTCTTGACATGACAAACTCTGTCAATGCTGCTAACAACATTGAGTCATACACTCTTCAAACTTTGTATGGTTTAATGCTGAATCATGAGGAGAATAATGCTGCAAGACTGATCAACTGGAAGAAAACTGACAAGTCTTCCACTGGTATGGCTCTAGTTGTGCAACAGGCTTATACTGTGACTGAGCCAGATGAACCAGAAGTTGATCTTGCTGATGCTGAGGCAGAAGAGCTTGAAACTCAAATGGCTCTCATGTCTATGAAGCTGGATCAGTTGAAGAAGAAGAGGCTTGGTGTTAGCTCTTCTAATACTGACCCTAGATCAGGTCTATGCTACAGGTGTGGAAAGCCTGGACATATTGCTGCAAATTGTCATACCAAGTCTTCTGAGACTGACCAAAATGACAAGATTACATACCGAGCAAAAAGATATAGAGACAAATATGTCAAGCTGAAGAATTGGAGCAAGGGAAAGAGGGCAGAAGGAAATGGAGCACCTCATCAAGCACTTTACTCAGAAGCCTGGATGGATGAAGAGTTAAGTGATGATGAAGAAGAGATTGAGAATAAAGCCTTTATGGCTTTCACTGAAGATGATTTGAAGAGTTCCTTTGAAAAGGATATCAAAGAGGCTGAGAGGATGAGTGTTCATACTGATTGGGATTCCACTCAGTTGTACAAGGTAAGTTCCTTTCAAACTTATTCAGTGAATGAAAAAACCAAGATTTTTGAGTATATGCTTGTTGATCTTAAAACTTCTGTACAAAAAGAAAAAGCTTTAAAATTAACAATTAAAGAACTTGAAAGGGTAAATAATGAAAACTTGGATAAATTAGCAAAATATAAAGATTTAGAACTAAACTTTTCAGATTTAAAAGACATTAACCAAAGATTAGCTGATAAAGCTCATTTACACAAACTTGAAAAAGAGAAATTTGAAAAACAGTGTAAATCTTGGGGAAATGCTTCAATAAAATTAAATAAATGTTTAAATGAACAATTTCCAGAAAATGTGAGGGCTGCACTTGGTGTTGATCCTCAATTTAAAAACAGGAACAATTTTGCTGATTTATTTGAAGAGTTTTCTACTATGAACCCTATTAATTTTGTAAAAGCTAAAACTTTATGTGAAGTTGGATGTCAAACTGAGTCAGATGATGAAGAAAATGAAATTTTAGAAAAACCTATTGGTCCTTCCATCTGCTCAAAGTGCTATACTGAGCTACAAGAACTCAGTATTGAATTTCAAATAACAGAAATTTCTGATACCGAGCTACCAATAGTTCAGTATGACACTTCTGCTGTTCCACCTTTTGAATTATTATTTAATACAACAACTTTTGAATTATATAATGATAAAAAAACAACTTCTATCTCACATGTTTCATCAAATACAGAAGTTGCAGGAACAGAAACATTATATACTGAGACATCTAAAGAACCTGTTAAAGTTGTTTCTTCAAAACATGATAAACAAAAGACAACTTCAACTAGGTCTTTGGTTGGCAAAGACAAGAAGTCTACCACTAATAAAATTAGAAAGACTTCTCTGTCAAATAAAAATAAGCAACCAGATCCTCCATCTCCTAAACCAGTTAAAAACAATGTTAATACATCTATTAGAAATAACAAAATTAACATTTTAAAAACACTTGGTGATCAGGTCAAATCTTTAAGTAAACAATTTGCAAAACTCGTTAATACTGACCTACCAAAAGTGAAACATTTTTCTAAAATACCATATGAAAATATGTTTAGAAATAGACCTAGAAAATGTTATAGATGTCATCATACTGGTCATAAGGGAGATGAATGCTGGACTGATCTCTCAAGCCCTAGGTACTCAGTACCAAAGAAAAGGAGAGAAACTAAGTCAGTATCACCAAAGAAAACTTCTAAAGTTACCCCTGAAGTGATACCGACCTCTCGACATAAAGAGATCAAGTCAAATTGTGTTTATCCCACCAAAGGTCCCATTCAAAAATGGGTTCCTAAAAAGAACTAACTCTTATTTTGTGTCTTGTGCAGGGTGACAGAAAGTGGTACTTAGATAGTGGCTGCTCAAGACACATGACAGGCAGTATGGAATACCTTCTTAATTATACTCCAGAGAAGGGTCCTTCTGTCAAGTTTGGAGATGACTCGGTGGGAAAGACAAGAGGTTATTGTGTGATCAAGGCAGGCAACATAACTTTTAAAAGAGTTGCCTATGTAGAGGGTCTTAAACACAATCTGCTCAGTATAAGCCAGATGTGTGATGATGACAATGAAGCTCGATTCAGAAAGGTTGCAGGAATCATCTACAATGATAAAGGGCAGCCTGTACTCATTGCTAGAAGAGAAAAAGACGTATATGTGGTCAACCTATCTGAAATAGACCCAACTATTCGAGTATGCCTGCTTTCTAAAGTCAAACCAGAATTACATTGGCTATGGCACAAGAAACTCTCTCACATCAATTTTAGAAATATCAACGAGCTCAGTATGAAGAAACTGGTGAGAGGCTTGCCCACAATTACTTATTCAAAAGATAAGTTATGCTCAGCAAGTGAAATGGGCAAGCAGAAGAAGAGTTCATTCAAATCTAAAGTCAATCATTCCATCAATGAACCTCTTACTATGATACATATGGATCTTTTTGGCCCCATCAGCACACCATCTTTGGCCAAAAAGATCTATACTCTAGTCTTAGTTGATGAATTTTCAAGATATACTTGGGTCATCTTCCTCAAGACTAAGTCAGATGCAACAACAGAAATCATTGCCTTTATAAAAAGAGAGGAACTTCAAAAAGGCAACAAGGTCAAGCAACTTAGAAGTGACCATGGTACTGAGTTTAAGAACTCAGTATTAGCAGATTTCTGTGAAGAAAAAGGAATCATTCAAAACTTCTCTGCAGCCTACACACCACAACAAAATGGTGTTGTAGAAAGAAAGAACAGAACACTGATTGAAGCTGCAAGAACTTTATTATGCCATGCTGGACTGGCACTGAGTTTCTGGGCTGAAGCTGTAAACTGTGCAAACTTCACTCAGAATAGAGCCACCATAGTCCAAAGACATCTGAAGACTCCATATGAGTTATACAATGGCAAGATTCCTAATGTGGAATATTTCCACATCTTTGGGAGTAAATGTTTTGTACTCAGTACAAAACAAAATCTCAATAAATTTGCTCCCAAAGCAAATGAAGGTGTGTTCATGGGCTACTCTCCACACTCTAAAGCTTTCAGAGTGTATATCATCTCAACTAAGATGATTGTAGAATCCATTCATGTCACATTCGATGAAGATCAGAATGAGCATTCTACCTCAGCAAGTGAAGACATAAGTGGCATAGATATTCTATGCAATCCAGAACACTCCATTGCTGAACAGCCTAAGTTTCATCCACACTTTATTCCTAATAAGTTTAATGAAACTGATCAAGTTCATACTCAGTATCACTCAAATGAGACTCATACTGAGGTTCCCATATCAGAGGACCTCCATACTGAGTTTCCAACCAATGATCTGAACCACTCTATTTATGAAGAAGGTGAAACATCCAACACTTCACAAGAATCCACATCAACTCTGCAAAATGAAGATGAACAGCAACCTGCACTGTCTAATACTGATCAGAATTCCACTCAGTATCAGACAGACAACACACCAAATCAACAAGATATTGTTGATCCTATTTCAAATGCTCCCTTAGGAAACAATTTAAGGGAACACAGAGACCATCCACACTCAAACATTATTGGTCCTATTGAAGAAGGTGTCCAAACAAGAAGAAAATTAGAATTTCCAACCCAAGCAACTGCAAACTTTTGTTTCTTCTCAAGTTTTCTATCTACCATTGAACCAAAGAAAGCTGATGAAGCTTTATTAGATGAAGATTGGGTAGAGGCTATGCAAGAAGAGCTCACAGAGTTTGAAAGAAACAAAGTTTGGAGCTTAGTACCACCTCCTTCTGGCAAAACTATTATTGGTACTAAGTGGGTGTTCAGAAACAAGATGGACAAGGATGGTGTTGTCATCAGGAACAAAGCACGGTTAGTTGCTCAAGGTTACAGGCAAGAAGAAGGCATTGAGTTTGATGAAACTTTTGCACCAGTTGCAAGAATTGAAGCTATTAGGTTGTATCTTGCATATGCAGCCTTTAAAAATTTCAAAGTTTATCAGATGGATGTCAAAAGTGCTTTTCTAAATGGAAAACTACAAGAAGAAGTTTATGTTAAACAACCTCCAGGTTTTGTTGATCCCAAATTTCCTCATTATGTTTTCAAGCTTGATAAAGCTCTATATGGGCTCAAACAAGCTCCAAGAGCCTGGTATGACACCTTGTCTGAGTATCTTATTGAAAATAAGTTTACAAGAGGTAAAATTGATAAAACATTATTTTCAAAAAGGAAAGGTTCTGACATCTTACTCATTCAGATATATGTAGATGATATTATCTTTGGTTCCACTGACAAGTCAATGTGTGACTGGTTTGCTAAGATAATGTCAACTCAGTATCAGATGAGTATGATGGGAGAACTTACTTACTTTCTTGGTTTACAAGTTGAACAAAAGCCTGATGGCACTTTTATAAATCAAAGTAAGTATGTGCATGACATGTTAAAGAAATACAAATTTGAAAATTTATCTTCCATGCACACTCCTATGGGTACTCAGGATAAGATAAGTAAGGATGAAACTGGTAAACCAGTATGTCAATCCACATACCGAGGTATGATTGGTTCCTTACTTTACTTAACTGCTAGTAGGCCTGATATCATGTTTGCCACATGTTTGTGTGCTCGGTATCAGGCTGATCCTAAAGAATCTCACATGAAAGCAGTTAAGCGCATCTTTAGATATCTTACAGGTACTCCTAACCTGGGTCTTTGGTATCCCAAAGACTCAAACTTTGACCTTGAAGGGTACACAGATGCAGATTTTGCAGGTTGTAGATTGGACAGAAAGAGCACAAGTGGAGGATGTCAATTCCTAGGTGGAAGACTAGTTGGCTGGTCATCCAAGAAACAAAATTCGGTAGCAACTTCCACAGCAGAAGCAGAATATGTTGCTGCAGGAAGTTGTTGTGCTCAATTATTATGGATGCAGTATCAACTCTTAGACTATGGGTTCAACTTTCATAACACTCCTATTCATTGTGATAACAAGAGTGCTATTGCTATCACAGAGAACCCAGTCTATCACTCCAAAACCAAGCACATTGATATCAGACACCACTTTATTCGAGATAATGTGGAAAAAGGTAAGGTTGAAGTAGATTATGTACCAACAAATGAACAATTGGCTGATGTGTTTACTAAACCTCTTCCTGAGGAAAGGTTTATGTATTTACTAGGGCAATTAGGTATGTTGAATCCTTAATCTTTATTAAATTTCTTTAAAACTGAGCGCTCAGTATCACTCCTGTTGATACTGACCACTCAGTATCACTAGTCTGTTATCATCAAAATTTAAAATTTTTTATTTTTTATTAATTTCAAGAGTAAATTAATTGTTTTTATATTTTTTTTTACAATTTTTTAAAATTAATTTTTTTACTCGGTATTGAGGTATGACGGCTCTTACACCGAGCTTAATCCTCATACTGCTCAAACGGTAACCTATCTTAATAAGAAAGTTACCGTTGGCAGAGGATAAGGCAGTCAAATCAGCCGTTTTTACTTCCCAATACCTTAATTATCTTTCAAATCTCCTATAAATAACCGTTTATTTTTACTTCAAATTTTTTTACTGTTATTTCTCTCTTTCATTTTCAATTCTCTCTGCGATTAACGATTTCACTTTCTCTTAGCAAGCAAAACATTTTCAAATCACAATCACAGATGGCGAATTATACTTTTGTTGCTCCAAACGTTGAATCGGAAATCCAATTCCGAAATAATGAAGTACCCAGGTTTGCGAGGAACAACATCACAGCAAATTTCAATATTCCTCAAGCTTGGGTATGCCAAGAATTCACGAACATCGTCACTTTTATGAAGCATTGCCCAATTGCTCGTGCACTGACATTATCTCCTCGAGCAATCTACCCAGAAATGTTATGCGAGTTTTGGTACTCTGCCACACTCGACTCTCCAGATATGATTGCTGGATGGGTAATTAGGGATCAAAGGAGAGCTTTTGTTTCTACTGCAATCATTCGTGAAGCACTGAGACTTCCCGCCCAAGCTCAGTATGACCCATTTGTAGATAGATCAGAGGCACGCTCGGTACTGCCATTTCTGGGTAGAAGAGGAACAACGGGCACAATCAAAAGAAATGAATTTGGTCCTATGTGGGGTATTCTCATCACAACAATTATTCGATGTATGACCCACAAGACGGGAGCTTTGGACCAAATAAACGAATTTGGGATGCAAATAGTACATGCTCTGTACTATGGAAGAAATATTGATTATGCTCGCCTAATTTTCAATGAATTAGCTACTCTGGTTCGAGCAAATACAAGGGAATGCAATGTCCCTTTCTGCAGATTTCTATCACTCATATTTCAACAATCAATGCCCACACACATTTATGATGAATTTCACAGTCCAAGAGTTGATCTTCCTCCACTCAGTGAGAAGATTTTCTTTTACAGACCAAGAGAAGGAGAACCTCTTCTAAGTCCTCCTATGTGGGCCATTGTTCAAGAACATATAAATGATGAAGAAGATATGTCTGATACTGAGTCAGACAATGATGATGATGATGATAATGATGATAATAGTGGTAATGGAGCACAGGCAGGTCAAGATATTGAGATGCAGGATGTTCCACAAGTTCAAGAACCGACTCAACAACATATCTCTCCACCTGCACAGGTTCCTGATGCTCCTCATATTGCAACAACTTTTGATACTGAGTCCTCAGAAGACACACCACTGGTCCTTCGAAGAAGAAGAAGGAATGTTTCTCCTATCATTATGGGCAACTTATCATCTGAGGAGGTGCAGCCTGCAAATGTTCCATCATTAACTGCTTCTCTTCAAGCTCAAAGCCTAGTTGCAGCCACGGCTGACCTTCCAAGTCCAGAACTTCCTTCATCTGCTCAACCAATTGAGGAACCTCATGTTCCTCTTGATGTGGAGATTCAATATGCACAAACTACAATGGAAGGTGCTCAGCATAACATAGAGGTCGGTATTGAAGATGTTGGTGCTGCACATCAACAAACACATGATCCTGCACCGACCTCTGCAGATGCTAGAAGAGAATCTGACAGAGTCTCAGGTATGAATTTCTAAAAAGCCCTTAAACTTATATATATATATATATTTCATTCCCAAATAGAGACTAAGTATTGGCCAGTACCAACTCAATACTGACCAAAGTCTCAAACGATCTTTCAAATATATATCCTCTTATGGCCAATATAGCTAGCCCACTGCTGCTATGCAAAATTCATATACTGAGCACACTAAATTGATCATTGTCAGTCTACAGTTGTCTCAACATTTAAAGAGACAATGGTGGTTGATGTCATACTGACACCCACTGGTGCTGCTTGAATAATGTCCAACTTATTTTTGAGTTGGGTAGCATCATTCAAGAAATGATCCCAAACCCTTAAGCCACAAAATCCAAAAATATCCCATGGGGTTTAGCCACATTTCTGTTATCACTCTCATACCGAGTGATAAACATTGAAAATAACAAGAAGCACATCCCAGGCTTCGAATTCCCACACCCAAACCTTTTAGTAAATGTGACTTATCCTATACTGAGCTACTTAAATTTTCACACTCACCTTTACTAAAATCTTCTTACACATGCTATGCACAAGTCCACAATATTTCATCCTATACCAGATGAAATACAGACTTCACAAACTCTGTTTATATGATTGTAGAATTAAACAACACCACAATTCTATTTGATAAACCTCTCTTTCTAACCAGTTTTACATTTTTGTTTCTTTAGCACCAACTGTGCAGGGTATTCAGGCATCTCAAGCTGCAGCAGACCAAGTGACTCTGCAAGCAATCATGCAGCACATTCTGGCCATCCAACAAACTCAAAATGTAATACTAGCCAGAATGGACAAGATGAGTGGTGATATTGATCTAATAAAACAGACAGTATCACTCCTTCAACAACCACAGCAGCCTCCACAAACTCCACCAGGTTCACATGGTGACCACAATGAAGAAGGAGAAGGAGAAGGAGGTGCTGGTGATACTGATGCTGCAACTGAGCCCATGCCCTCCCCTACTCTTGAACAACCTGAAGGGGACATGGGTGGTGATACTGATCCTCTTCCCTCCTCATCAAATGATAACAAAAAGGGGGAGAAGAGACAAAGAGATACTGAGGTTGATCAAACTGAGCCTTCTGCTCAGGGGGAGAAAAGAAGAAGATTGAATGAAGATCAACCTCCACAACAACAACATCAGCAAAGCCCTCATACTGAGCCATTTCGCATTCAGTATGAGAGAAGAAGACAAAGAACAAGGTCAGAATTACAAGTTCAAGACCCACTTGAGCCATCTGCTCAGGGGGAGACTCATACTGACCAACCACAGCAAACTTTTGAAGAGAATAATTTACAAATTGTGGTCTATAGGCCTTTCATCTGGCCTATTGCTGATGATGAAGATGAAGAACCAGATTTAGTAAACTATGCACTAAATCTGGTAGAACAAGAAAGTTCTTCATCATCATCCTCGGATGATGAAGAACCAGAAAATCTGGTGATTAGAAGAAGGAGTTCCTAATCAAGAAGACCTATCAATGTTGTTCTTACTTCTTCTGAATCAAGTGAGGAATCTGCTCCTCTGGTAACAAGACAAAGAAGACCTGTTCTTACAAGGGACAGTGATACCGAGCAGGCTCCAAGACTGACTCCTCAACAACTCTGGGCAGAACAAGAAAGATTTTTATATGAGCAAGAGTTGGGAGTCAAAACTGAACCAGAATCTGACCCAGATACTGATACTCCTGGTCCTTCACATAGAATCTCAAGAAAGGGTCCAGACCATATTCAACATTATTGGAATATGGTTGCTGCTAGGACTCAGTATAAGGAACAAAGAAAGGAGTTCTTGAGGACCAAAACATTTCAAAATGTAAGGGGGATACATTGGTTAAATCTGGATGTTAATAAAGTAAAAGTGAAGCTCAAAGAAGGAAGAAATACTATCACTTGTACTGGCTTAACCAGTCCCCCCATGAAGATATTTATTCATGACATTCAAAGAATTGGTCTTCAAGACTGGGTGAAGATCACAAGACTGATCAAAGAGCTTCCAAAAAAATCAACCTATGATCAAATAGTCTTGGATGAGATCTGTGCTGTAGCTGCAGTATGTTATGAGAAGGACTTACTTCATGAAATAGAGTACAGAACTTTCAGTGTGATGACTGAGGCTTACTCAAATAACAGACCAGAATGCCTTCATACATACAAGTATCTTAGAAAGTACCCTCTCCCTCCTAACCTTGTATTTCAGGATCAGAAGAGTGTCATATATCCAACTTCTGGATATATGTATACTGACTCAGAGGATAGAGAGTGCTTCATTTCTGAAGAAGATCTACCAAGAGCTCAAATCAGTCACCTTGTTGGACTGAAATGGATGATCACCAAGAAAGAAGACTCTTGGTTCAGAAAGAAGATTGTTGCAGTACTGAATAGCAGAAGGGATGAACTCAAAAGCAGAGAAGAGTTTGTCCACATCAAACAAGAAGTCTTCTATGAGAATAAAGCCATCAACAGCAAATGAAGAAGAAGATATTGTTACCTATGTTGTTGTAATTTTTGTTTATCTCTTTGTAAATTGTTTTGTTATCATTAGATAGGGGGAGATTGTTAAGGCAAAAAGCCTTGCCCCTTTAGATCTTAAGATAACAAAACAACCTAGACTAGCTTTGATTAATATGAAGAATAATATAGCTAAGTTTAGGTCTGATACTGAGTGATCAGTATTGGAACTCAGTATCAGCACTCAGTCTCAGATAGTGATACTGAGTAGAAGGACTGAGTGATACTCAGTATAGTAACGGACTAAGATCAAATCCCTTGATCTTAGTCATTTTCCTTACTTAGTCCTTCGGTTACTCCTTTGCTCATTATGTAAGATCTCTATAACATTATAAATAGAGATCATCTTGCAAAGGAGTACTTACCAATTTACTTTACACATTCACATCTTTTGTAATTGATCAGTGGTCTTGTTATTCCGCAACAAGCCACACTTAGTGGATTTATACATTGACTATATTCTTGTGTTATCACTCTAATATTTCTCTAAGTATAATAATCTATCAATTAACATTATAAACCAGGGTTGTTGTGACCTAACATCGATGATTAAATAGCATCCTTGATTTTAAAAAAAAAGAATTTTCCTTATAATCATCGATGATTAATAGAAATGATGATTAAACCCAACTTCAAAGTTTAATCATCGATGATTAAACAGCATCTTTGATTTTAAGAAACGCATTGTTTTATTAATCATCGATGATTAATGATAAAATGATGATTAAACCCAACCTCAAAGTTTAATTGATCGATGTTTAAACATATAGTAAAGATTAATCATCGATGATTAAACAGCATCTTTGAATTTAAGAAACGAATTGTTTAATTTAATCATCGGTGATTAATGAGAAATGATGAGTAAACCCAACCTCAAAGTTTAATCATCGATGATTAAACATATAGTAAAGATTAATCATCGATGATTAAACATATAGCCAAGATTAATCATCGATGATTAAACAACATCTTTGATTTTAAGAACAGAATTGTATTATTAATCATCGATGATTAAACAGCATCTTTGATTTTAAGAAACGCATTGTTTTATTAATCATCGATGATTAATGATAAAATGATGATTAAACCCAACCTCAAAGTTTAATGATCGATGATTAAACAGCATCTTTGATTTTAAGAAACGCATTGTTTTATTAATCATCGATGATTAATGATAAAATGATGATTAAACCCAACCTCAAAGTTTAATGATCGATGATTAAACATATAGTATAGATTAATCATCGATGATTAAACAGCATCTTTGATTTTAAGAAACGAATTGTTTAATTTAATCATCGATGATTAATGAGAAATGATGAGTAAACCCAACCTCAAAGTTTAATCATCGATGATTAAACATATAGTAAAGATTAATCATCGATGATTAAACATATAGCCAAGATTAATCATCGATGATTAAACAACATCTTTGATTTTAAGAACAGAATTCTTTTATTAATCATCGATGATTAAACATATAGTAAAAGATTAATCATCGATGATTAAACATATAGTCAAGATTAATCATCGATGATTAAGTAGCATCCTTGATTTTAAAAAAAAAAAAGAATTTTCCTTATAATCATCGATGATTAATAGAAATGATGATTAAACCCAACTTCAAAGTTTAATCATCGATGATTAAACAGCATCTTTGATTTTAAGAAACGCATTGTTTTATTAATCATCGATGATTAATGATAAAATGATGATTAAACCCAACCTCAAAGTTTAATGATCGATGATTAAACATATAGTAAAGATTAATCATCGATGATTAAACAGCATCTTTGATTTTAAGAAACGAATTGTTTAATTTAATCATCGATGATTAATGAGAAATGATGAGTAAAGCCAACCTCAAAGTTTAATCATCGATGATTAAACATATAGTAAAGATTAATCATCGATGATTAAACATATAGCCAAGATTAATCATCGATGATTAAACAACATCTTTGATTTTAAGAACAGAATTGTTTTATTAATCATCGATGATTAAACATATAGTAAAAGATTAATCATCGATGATTAAACATATAGTCAAGATTAATCATCGATGATTAAACAGCATCCTTGATTTTAAAAAAAAAAAAAAAAGAATTTTCCTTATAATCATCGATGATTAATAGAAATGATGATTAAACCCAACTTCAAAGTTTAATCATCGATGATTAAACAGCATCTTTGATTTTAAGAAACGCATTGTTTTATTAATCATCGATGATTAATGATAAAATGATGATTAAACCCAACCTCAAAGTTTAATCATCGATGATTAAACATATAGTCAAGATTAATCATCGATGATTAAACAGCATCTTTGATTTTAAGAAACGAATTGTTTAATTTAATCATCGATGATTAATGAGAAATGATGAGTAAACCCAACCACAAAGTTTAATCATCGATGGTTAAACATATAGTAAAGATTAATCATCGATGATTAAACATATAGCCAAGATTAATCATCGATGATTAAACAACATCTTTGATTTTAAGAACAGAATTGTTTTATTAATCATCGATGATTAAACATATAGTAAAAGATTAATCATCGATGATTAAACATATAGTCAAGATTAATCATCGATGATTAAATAGCATCCTTGATTTAAAAAAAAAAAAGAATTTTCCTTATAATCATCGATGATTAATAGAAATGATGATTAAACCCAACTTCAAAGTTTAATCATCGATGATTAAACAGCATCTTTGATTTTAAGAAACGCATTGTTTTATTAATCATCGATGATTAATGATAAAATGATGATTAAACCCAACCTCAAAGTTTAATGATCGATGATTAAACATATAGTAAAGATTAATCATCGATGATTAAACAGCATCTTTGATTTTAAGAAACGAATTGTTTAATTTAATCATCGATGATTAATGAGAAATGATGAGTAAACCCAACCTCAAAGTTTAATCATCGATGATTAAACATATAGTAAAGATTAATCATCGATGATTAAACATATAGCCAAGATTAATCATCGATGATTAAACAACATCTTTGATTTTAAGAACAGAATTGTATTATTAATCATCGATGATTAAACAGCATCTTTGATTTTAAGAAACGCATTGTTTTATTAATCATCGATGATTAATGATAAAATGATGATTAAACCCAACCTCAAAGTTTAATGATCGATGATTAAACAGCATCTTTGATTTTAAGAAACGCATTGTTTTATTAATCATCGATGATTAATGATAAAATGATGATTAAACCCAACCTCAAAGTTTAATGATCGATGATTAAACATATAGTAAAGATTAATCATCGATGATTAAACAGCATCTTTGATTTTAAGAAACGAATTGTTTAATTTAATCATCGATGATTAATGAGAAATGATGAGTAAACCCAACCTCAAAGTTTAATCATCGATGATTAAACATATAGTAAAGATTAATCATCGATGATTAAACATATAGCCAAGATTAATCATCGATGATTAAACAACATCTTTGATTTTAAGAACAGAATTGTTTTATTAATCATCGATGATTAAACATATAGTAAAAGATTAATCATCGATGATTAAACATATAGTCAAGATTAATCATCGATGATTAAATAGCATCCTTGATTTTTAAAAAAAAGAATTTTCCTTATAATCATCGATGATTAATAGAAATGATGATTAAACCCAACTTCAAAGTTTAATCATCGATGATTAAATAGCATCTTTGATTTTAAGAAACGCATTGTTTTATTAATCATCAATGATTAATGATAAAATGATGATTAAACCCAACCTCAAAGTTTAATGATCGATGATTAAACAGTATCTTTGATTTTAAGAAACGCATTGTTTTATTAATCATCGATGATTAATGATAAAATGATGATTAAATCCAACCTCAAAGTTTAATGATTGATGATTAAACATATAGTAAAGATTAATCATCGATGATTAAACAGCATCTTTGATTTTAAGAAACGAATTGTTTAATTTAATCATCGATGATTAATGAGAAATGATGAGTAAACCCAACCTCAAAGTTTAATCATCGATGATTAAACATATAGTAAAGATTAATCATCGATGATTAAACATATAGCCAAGATTAATCATCGATGATTAAACAACATCTTTGATTTTAAGAACAGAATTGTTTTATTAATCATCGATGATTAAACATATAGTAAAAGATTAATCATCGATGATTAATCATATAGTCAAGATTAATCATCGATGATTAAACAGCATCTTTGATTTTAAGAAACGCATTGTTTTATTAATCATCGATGATTAATTATAAATGATGATCAAACCCAACATCAAAGTTTAATCATCGATGACTAAACATATAGTCAAGATTAATCATCGATGATTAAACAGCATCTTTGATTTTAATAAACGAATTGTTTAATTTAATCATCGATGATTAATGAGAAATGATGAGTAAACCCAACCTCAAAGTTTAATCATCGATGATTAAACATATAGCCAAGATTAAACATCGATGATTAAACATATAGCCAAGATTAATCATCGATGATTAAGCAACATCTTTGATTTTAAGAACGGAATTGTTTTATTCATCATCGATGATTAATGATAAAATGATGATTAAACCCAACCTCAAAGTTTAATCATCGATGATTAAACAGCATCTTTGATTTTAAGAAACGCATTGTTTTATTAATCATCGATGATTAATGATAAAATGATGATTAAACCCAACCTCAAAGTTTAATGATCGATGATTAAACATATAGTAAAGATTAATCATCAATGATTAAACAGCATCTTTGATTTTAAGAAACGAATTGTTTAATTTAATCATCGATGATTAATGAGAAATGATGAGTAAACCCAACCTCAAAGTTTAATCATCGATGATTAAACATATAGTAAAGATTAATCATCGATGATTAAACATATAGCCAAGATTAATCATCGATGATTAAACAACATCTTTGATTTTAAGAACAGAATTGTTTTATTAATCATCGATGATTAAACATATAGTAAAAGATTAATCATCGATGATTAAACATATAGTCAAGATTAATCATCGATGATTAAACAGCATCCTTGATTTAAAAAAAAAAAGAATTTTCCTTATAATCATCTATGATTAATAGAAATGATGATTAAACCCAACTTCAAAGTTTAATCATCGATGATTAAACAGCATCTTTGATTTTAAGAAACGCATTGTTTTATTAATCATCGATGATTAATGATAAAATGATGATTAAACCCAACCTCAAAGTTTAATCATCGATGATTAAACATAGAGTCAAGATTAATCATCGATGATTAAACATATAGTCAAAATTAATCATCGATGATTAAACAGCATCTTTGATTTTAAAAAAAAAAATTTGCTAATAATAGTCGATGATTAATAGAAATGATGATTAAACTCAACCTCAAAGTTTAATCAACGATGATTAAACATATAGTCAAGATTAATCATCGATGATTAAACATATAGTCAAGATTAATCATCGATGATTAAACATATAGTCAAGATTAATCATCGATGATTAAACAGCATCTTTGATTTAAAAAAAAAAAAGAATTTTCCTTATAATCATCGATGATTAATAGAAATGATGATTAAACCCAACTTCAAAGTTTAATCATTGATGATTAAACAGCATCTTTGATTTTAAGAAACGCATTGTTTTATTAATCATCGATGATTAATGATAAAATGATGATTAAACCCAACCTCAAAGTTTAATCATCGATGATTAAACATATAGTCAAGATTAATCATCGATGATTAAACATATAGTCAAAATTAATCATCGATGATTAAACAGCATCTTTGATTTTTTTTTAAAAAAAAAAATTGCTAATAATCATCGATGATTAATAGAAATGATGATTAAATCCAACCTCAAAGTTTAATCAATGATGATTAAACATATAGTCAAAATTAATCATCGATGATTAAACATATAGTCAAAAGATTAATCATCGATGATTAAACATATAGTTAAGATTAATCATCGATGATTAAACATATAGTCAAGATTAATCATCGATGATTAAACAGCATCTTTGATTTTAAGAAACGAATTGTTTTATTAATCATCGATGATTAATTATAAATGATGATCAAACCCAACATCAAAGTTTAATCATCGATGACTAAACATATAGTCAAGATTAATCATCGATGATTAAACAGCATCTTTGATTTTAATAAACGAATTGTTTAATTTAATCATCGATGATTAATGAGAAATGATGAGTAAACCCAACCTCAAAGTTTAATCATCGATGATTAAACATATAGCCAAGATTAAACATCGATGATTAAACATATAGCCAAGATTAATCATCGATGATTAAGCAACATCTTTGATTTTAAGAACGGAATTGTTTTATTCATCATCGATGATTAATGATAAAATGATGATTAAACCCAACCTCAAAGTTTAATCATCGATGATTAAACAGCATCTTTGATTTTAAGAAACGCATTGTTTTATTAATCATCGATGATTAATGATAAAATGATGATTAAACCCAACCTCAAAGTTTAATGATCGATGATTAAACATATAGTAAAGATTAATCATCGATGATTAAACAGCATCTTTGATTTTAAGAAACGAATTGTTTAATTTAATCATCGATGATTAATGAGAAATGATGAGTAAACCCAACCTCAAAGTTTAATCATCGATGATTAAACATATAGTAAAGATTAATCATCGATGATTAAACAGCATCTTTGATTTTTTTAAAAAAAAAAAATTGCTAATAATCATCGATGATTAATAGAAATGATGATTAAACCCAACCTCAAAGTTTAATCAATGATGATTAAACATATAGTCAAAATTAATCATCGATGATTAAACATATAGTCAAAAGATTAATCATCGATGATTAAACATATAGTTAAGATTAATCATCGATGATTAAACATATAGTCAAGATTAATCATCGATGATTAAACAGCATCTTTGATTTTAAGAAACGAATTGTTTTATTAATCATCGATGATTAATTATAAATGATGATCAAACCCAACATCAAAGTTTAATCATTGATGACTAAACATATAGTCAAGATTAATCATCGATGATTAAACAGCATCTTTGATTTTAAGAAACGAATTGTTTAATTTAATCATCGATGATTAATGAGAAATGATGAGTAAACCCAACCTCAAAGTTTAATCATCGATGATTAAACATATAGCCAAGATTAAACATCGATGATTAAACATATAGCCAAGATTAATCATCGATGATTAAGCAACATCTTTGATTTTAAGAACAGAATTGTTTTATTAATCATCGATGATTAATGATAAAATGATGATTAAACCCAACCTCAAAGTTTAATCATCGATGATTAAACAGCATCTTTGATTTTAAGAAACGCATTGTTTTATTAATCATCGATGATTAATGATAAAATGATGATTAAACCCAACCTCAAAGTTTAATGATCGATGATTAAACATATAGTAAAGATTAATCATCGATGAGTAAACAGCATCTTTGATTTTAAGAAACGAATTGTTTAATTTAATCAACGATGATTAATGAGAAATGATGAGTAAACCCAACCTCAAAGTTTAATCATCGATGATTAAACATATAGTAAAGATTAATCATCGATGATTAAACATATAGCCAAGATTAATCATCGATGATTAAACAAAATCTTTGATTTTAAGAACAGAATTGTTTTATTAATCATCGATGATTAAACATATAGTAAAAGATTAATCATCGATGATTAAACATATAGTCAAGATTAATCATCGATGATTAAACAGCATCCTTGATTTAAAAAAAAAAAAGAATTTTCCTTATAATCATCGATGATTAATAGAAATGATGATTAAACCCAACTTCAAAGTTTAATCATTGATGATTAAACAGCATCTTTGATTTTAAGAAACGCATTGTTTTATTAATCATCGATGATTAATGATAAAATGATGATTAAACCCAACCTCAAAGTTTAATCATCGATGATTAAACATATAGTCAAGATTAATCATCGATGATTAAACATAGTCAAAATTAATCATCGATTATTAAACAGCATCTTTGATTTTAAAAAAAAAAAAATTGCTAATAATCATCGATGATTAATAGAAATGATGATTAAACCCAACCTCAAAGTTTAATCAAGGATGATTAAACATATAGTCAAAATTAATCATCGATGATTAAACATATAGTCAAAAGATTAATCATCGATGATTAAACATATAGTTAAGATTAATCATCGATGATTAAACATATAGTCAAGATTAATCATCGATGATTAAACAGCATCTTTGATTTTAAGAAACGAATTGTTTTATTAATCATCGATGATTAATTATAAATGATGATCAAACCCAACATCAAAGTTTAATCATTGATGACTAAACATATAGTCAAGATTAATCATCGATGATTAAACAGCATCTTTGATTTTAAGAAACGAATTGTTTAATTTAATCATCGATGATTAATGAGAAATGATGAGTAAACCCAACCTCAAAGTTTAATCATCGATGATTAAACATATAGCCAAGATTAAACATCGATGATTAAACATATAGCCAAGATTAATCATCGATGATTAAGCAACATCTTTGATTTTAAGAACAGAATTGTTTTATTAATCATCGATGATTAATGATAAAATGATGATTAAACCCAACCTCAAAGTTTAATCATCGATGATTAAACAGCATCTTTGATTTTAAGAAACGCATTGTTTTATTAATCATCGATGATTAATGATAAAATGATGATTAAACCCAACCTCAAAGTTTAATGATCGATGATTAAACATATAGTAAAGATTAATCATCGATGAGTAAACAGCATCTTTGATTTTAAGAAACGAATTGTTTAATTTAATCATCGATGATTAATGAGAAATGATGAGTAAACCCAACCTCAAAGTTTAATCATCGATGATTAAACATATAGTAAAGATTAATCATCGATGATTAAACATATAGCCAAGATTAATCATCGATGATTAAACAACATCTTTGATTTTAAGAACAGAATTGTTTTATTAATCATCGATGATTAAACATATAGTAAAAGATTAATCATCGATGATTAAACATATAGTCAAGATTAATCATCGATGATTAAACAGCATCCTTGATTTAAAAAAAAAAAAAGAATTTTCCTTATAATCATCGATGATTAATAGAAATGATGATTAAACCCAACTTCAAAGTTTAATCATCGATGATTAAATAGCATCTTTGATTTTAAGAAACGCATTGTTTTATTAATCATCGATGATTAATGATAAAATGATGATTAAACCCAACCTCAAAGTTTAATCATCGATGATTAAACATATAGTCAAGATTAATCATCGATGATTAAACATATAGTCAAAATTAATCATCGATTATTAAACAGCATCTTTGATTTAAAAAAAAAAAAAAATTTGCTAATAATCATCGATGATTAATAGAAATGATGATTAAACCCAACCTTAAAGTTTAATCAAGGATGATTAAACATATAGTCAAAATTAATCATCGATGATTAAACATATAGTCAAAAGATTAATCATCGATGATTAAACATATAGTTAAGATTAATCATCGATGATTAAACATATATTTAAGATTAATCATCGATGATTAAACAGCATCTTTGATTTTAAGAAACGAATTGTTTTATTAATCATCGATGATTAATTATAAATGATGATCAAACCCAACATCAAAGTTTAATCATCAATGACTAAACATATAGTCAACATTAATCATCGATGATTAAACAGCATCTTTGATTTTAAGAAACGAATTGTTTAATTTAATCATCGATGATTAATGAGAAATGATGAGTAAACCCAACCTCAAAGTTTAATCATCGATGATTAAACATATTGCCAAGATTAAACATCGATGATTAAACATATAGCCAAGATTAATCATCGATGATTAAGCAACATCTTTGATTTTAAGAACAGAATTGTTTTATTAATCAACGATGATTAACGATAAAATGATGATTAAACCCAACATCAAAGTTTAATCATCGATGATTAAACAGCATCTTTGATTTTAAGAAACGCATTGTTTTATTAATCATCGATGATTAATGATAAAATGATGATTAAACCCAACCTCAAAGTTTAATGATCGATGATTAAACATATAGTAAAGATTAATCATCGATGATTAAACAGCATCTTTGATTTTAAGAAACGAATTGTTTAATTTAATCATCGATGATTAAAGAGCAATGATGAGTAAACCCAACCTCAAAGTTTAATCATCGATGATTAAACATATAGTAAAGATTAATCATCGATGATTAAACATATAGCCAAGATTAATCATCGATGATTAAACAACATCTTTGATTTTAAGAACAGAATTGTTTTATTAATCATCGATGATTAAACATATAGTAAAAGATTAATCATCGATGATTAAACATATAGTCAAGATTAATCATCGATGATTAAACAGCATCCTTGATTTAAAAAAAAAAAAAAAGAATTTTCCTTATAATCATCGATGATTAATAGAAATGATGATTAAACCCAACTTCAAAGTTTAATCATCGATGATTAAACAACATCTTTGATTTTAAGAAACGCATTGTTTTATTAATCATCGATGATTAATGATAAAATGATGATTAAACCCAACCTCAAAGTTTAATCATCGATGATTAAACATATAGTCTAGATTAATAATCGATGATTAAACATATAGTCAAAATTAATCATCGATGATTAAACAGCATCTTTGATTTAAAAAAAAAAAAGAGTTTTGCTAATAATAGTCGATGATTAATATAAATGATGATTAAACCCAACCTCAAAGTTTAATCAACGATGATTAAACATATAGTCAAGATTAATCATCGATGATTAAACATATAGTCAAGATTAATCATCGATGATTAAACATATAGTCAAGATTAATCATCGATGATTAAACAGCATCTTTGATTTTAAAAAAAAAAAAAAATTTCCTTATAATCATCGATGATTAATAGAAATGATGATTAAACCCAACTTCAAAGTTTAATCATCGATGATTAAACAGCATCTTTGATTTTAAGAAACGCATTGTTTTATTAATCATCGATGATTAATGATAAAATGATGATTAAACCCAACCTCAAAGTTTAATCATCGATGATTAAACATATAGTCAAGATTAATCATCGATGATTAAACATATAGTCAAAATTAATCATCGATTATTAAACAGCATCTTTGATTTTAAAAAAAAAAAAATTTGCTAATAATCATCGATGATTAATAGAAATGATGATTAAACCCAACCTTAAAGTTTAATCAAGGATGATTAAACATATAGTCAAAATTAATCATCGATGATTAAACATATAGTCAAAAGATTAATCATCGATGATTAAACATATAGTTAAGATTAATCATCGATGATTAAACATATAGTCAAGATTAATCATCGATGATTAAACAGCATCTTTGATTTTAAGAAACGAATTGTTTTATTAATCATCGATGATTAATTATAAATGATGATCAAAAACCCAACATCAAAGTTTAATCATCGATGACTAAACATATAGTCAACATTAATCATCGATGATTAAACAGCATCTTTGATTTTAAGAAATGAATTGTTTAATTTAATCATCGATGATTAATGAGAAATGATGAGTAAACCCAACCTCAAAGTTTAATCATTGATGATTAAACATATAGCCAAGATTAAACATCGATGATTAAACATATAGCCAAGATTAATCATCGATGATTAAGCAACATCTTTGATTTTAAGAACAGAATTGTTTTATTAATCATCGATGATTAATGATAAAATGATGATTAAACCCAACCTCAAAGTTTAATCATCGATGATTAAACAGCATCTTTGATTTTAAGAAACGCATTGTTTTATTAATCATCGATGATTAATGATAAAATGATGATTAAACCCAACCTCAAAGTTTAATGATCGATGATTAAACATATAGTAAAGATTAATCATCGATGATTAAACAGCATCTTTGATTTTAAGAAACGAATTGTTTAATTTAATCATCGATGATTAATGAGCAATGATGAGTAAACCCAACCTCAAAGTTTAATCATCGATGATTAAACATATAGTAAAGATTAATCATCGATGATTAAACATATAGCCAAGATTAATCATCGATGATTAAACAACATCTTTGATTTTAAGAACAGAATTGTTTTATTAATCATCGATGATTAAACATATAGTAAAAGATTAATCATCGATGATTAAACATATAGTCAAGATTAATCATCGATGATTAAACAGCATCCTTGATTTAAAAAAAAAAAAAAAAGAATTTTCCTTATAATCATCGATGATTAATAGAAATGATGATTAAACCCAACTTCAAAGTTTAATCATCGATGATTAAACAACATCTTTGATTTTAAGAAACGCATTGTTTTATTAATCATCGATGATTAATGATAAAATGATGATTAAACCCAACCTCAAAGTTTAATCATCGATGATTAAACATATAGTCAAGATTAATAATCGATGATTAAACATATAGTCAAAATTAATCATCGATGATTAAACAGCATCTTTGATTTAAAAAAAAAAAGAGTTTTGCTAATAATAGTCGATGATTAATATAAATGATGATTAAACCCAACCTCAAAGTTTAATCAACGATGATTAAACATATAGTCAAGATTAATCATCGATGATTAAACATATAGTCAAGATTAATCATCGATGATTAAACATATAGTCAAGATTAATCATCGATGATTAAACAGCATCTTTGATTTTAAAAAAAAAAAAGAATTTTCCTTATAATCATCGATGATTAATAGAAATGATGATTAAACTCAACTTCAAAGTTTAATCATCGATGATTAAACAGCATCTTTGATTTTAAGAAACGCATTGTTTTATAAATCATCGATGATTAATGATAAAATGATGATTAAACCCAACCTCAAAGTTTAATCATCGATGATTAAACATATTGTCAAGATTAATCATCGATGATTAAACATATAGTCAAAATTAATCATCGATGATTAAACAGCATCTTTGATTTTAAAAAAAAAAATTGCTAATAATCATCGATGATTAATAGAAATGATGATTAAACCCAACCTCAAAGTTTAATCAAGGATGATTAAACATATAGTCAAAATTAATCATCGATGATTAAACATATAGTCAAAAGATTAATCATCGATGATTAAACATATAGTTAAGATTAATCATCGATGATTAAACAGCATCTTTGATTTTAAGAAACGAATTGTTTTATTAATCATCGATGATTAATGATAAATGATGATTAAACCCAACATCAAAGTTTAATCATCGATGATTAAACATATAGTCAAGATTAATCATCGATGATTAAACATATAGTCAAGATTAATCATCGATAATTAAACAGCATCTTTGATTTTAAAAAAAAAAAAAGAATTTTCCTTATAATCATCGATGATTAATAGAAATGATGATTAAACCCAACTTCAAAGTTTAATCACCGATGATTAAACATATAGTCAAAATTAATCATCGATGATTAAACATATAGTAAAAGATTAATCATCGATGATTAAACATATAGTCAAGATTAATCATCGATGATTAAACAGCATCTTTGATTTTAAGAAACGAATTGTTTTATTAATCATCGATGATTAATTTTAAATGATGATCAAACCCAACATCAAAGTTTAATCATCGATGATTTAACAGCATCTTTGATTTTAAGAAACGAATTGTTTAATTTAATCGTCGATGATTAATGAGAAATGATGAGTAAACCCAACCTCAAAGTTTAATCATGGATGATTAAACATATAGTCAAGATTAAACATCGATGATTAAACGTATAGCCAAGATTAATCATCGATGATTAAGCAACATCTTTGATTTTAAGAACAGAATTGTTTTATTAATCATCGATGATTAATGATAAAATGATGATTAAACCCAACCTCAAAGTTTAATCATCGATGATTAAACAGCATCTTTGATTTTAAGAAACGCATGGTTTTATTAATCATCGATGATTAATGATAAAATGATGATTAAACCCAACCTCAAAGTTTAATGATCGATGATTAAACATATAGTAAAGATTAATCATCGATGATTAAACAGCATCTTTGATTTTAAGAAACGAATTGTTTAATTTAATCATCGATGATTAATGAGAAATGATGAGTAACCCCAACCTCAAAGTTTAATCATCGATGATTAAACATATAATAAAGATTAATCATCGATGATTAAACATATAGACAAGATTAATCATCGATGATTAAACAACATCTTTGATTTTAAGAACAGAATTGTTTTATTAATCATCGATGATTAATGATAAAATGATGATTAAACCCAACCTCAAAGTTTAATCATCGATGATTAAACAGCATCTATGATTTTAAGAAACGCATTGTTTTATTAATCATCGATGATTAATGATGATTAAACCCAATCTCAAAGTTTAATGATCGACGATTAAACATATCGTCAAAATTAATCATAGATAATTAAACATATTGTCAAAAGATTAATCATCGATGATTAAACATATAGTTAAGATTAATCATCGATGATTAAACAGCATCTTTGATTTTAAGAAACGAAATGTTTTATTAATCATCGATGATTAATGATAAATGATGATTAAACCCAACATCAAAGTTTAATCACCGATGACTAAACATATAGTCAATATTAATCATCGATGATTAAACATATAGTCAAGATTAATCATCGATGATTAAACAGCATCTTTGATTTTAAGAAACGAATTGTTTAATTTAATCATCGATGATTAATGAGAAATGATGATTAAACCCAACCTCAAAGTTTAGTCATCGATGATTAAACATATAGTCAAGACTAATCATCGGTGATTCAACGGCATTTTATAGAGAATTGAGAATCTTAAAACCGGAGACAAGGTTAATCATCGATGATTAAATAGCATCTTTGATTTCAAATACAGAATTTTGTAATTAATCATCGATGATTAAACACAACACAGAGTTTAATCATCGATGATTAAAAAGAATCTGAAAAGAGTAATCATCAATGATTTAACAACTTTTTAAACCAAAACATGATTAAAGAACCCATCAATCTTTTAAGTACCTTTATGAAACAATATCATTAATTCGTGTATCAAATTAAGTCGTTTATTAACTGTTTATTCAATTAAAAAATATAAAAAAGAATGAGAATTTTTTTTTGCTAACTAAATATCAAACTTGATTCTTTTCTTGTGCCGCTGCCGCTGCTGCTTTCTATAATCTTTTCACTTTTGCTTTCTCAAGTGCAACGGGACATGTCCGTACATTGTGAGGTGCCCTTTGATTACATCCACTACATAACCTGTGCTCTTCAGGTCCTTTTTTCTTTTGAGCAATTTCAGCAGCACTAGGAATTCTTTTGTATTGACCACAACCTTTGTTACGTAGAATACTAGGAACTTCAACTTCAACTTCAACATCTGTTGGAATAGAAACATCCATAAGTTTGCTCGCACTAGCAGCATCAGTCCTATTTGTCGAAAATGTATATGAAGGCTCATTTTCATAATCCTTCAGCATGCTTGATGTTATATTGACAAAAGCTGCCAATTTTTCATTGTCCTCTCTTACAATATCCAAACATGATTCAAAATTGTAATATGCTTCATTTACTAATTTGGCCTTGTCATTTGCCAATGTATTATAATCTAGCCTGCTAAAGTTGTAATGTCTTAATATAGCATCCTTTCTCCATCGATTTAAAATATATTTTTCAGGAATTTCTTAAAAACCGCATCTCATCAATATAACAAAAGCATGTCTGCATAAATAACCAATACGCTTGAAATTTTCACAGCTGCATGATATTTCTTTCTCTACAACTTTAATTTGAACCTGATTAAACAAAAAAAATAATTAAAACATTCTGTTTAAAAATATCAATGATTAAACAGGTCTGTGTAAAAAAAATATAATTTGATGTTTAACTAGTCTACGATTTTTATAAAATGCTAATTAATCATTAATGATTAAACTTTGGGTTAAATATAAAATTATATATGTTAGGTCACAACAACCCTGGTTTATAATGTTAATTGATAGAATATTATACTTAGAGAAATATTAGCGTGATAACACAAGAATATAGTCAATGTATAAATCCACTAAGTGTGGCTTGTTGCGGAATAACAAGACCACTGATCAATTACAAAGATATGAAAGTGTAAAGTAAATTGGTAAGTACTCCTTTGCAAGATGATCTCTATTTATAATGTTATAGAGATCTTACATAATGAGCAAAGGAGTAACCGAAGGACTAAGTAAGGGGAATGACTAAGATCAAGGGATTTGATCTTAGTCCGTTACTATACTGAGTATCACTCAGTCCTTCTACTCAGTCCTTGTACTCAGTATCACTATCTGATACTGAGTACTGATACTGAGTTCCAATACTGATCACTCAGTATCAGACTTAAACTTAGCTATATTATTCTACATATTAATCAAAGCTAGTCTAGGTTGTTTTGTTATCTTAAGATCCAAAAGGGCAAGGCTTTTTTTTTGCCTTAACAATCTCCCCCTATCTAATGATAACAAAACAATTACAAAGAGAAACTAAACAAAATAAGCTACAGGCTGCAAAGTCTTCTTCTTTAGTCTTTGTTGATCGACTCAAACTCGTAGAAGACTTCTTTCTTCACATGGATGAACTCTTCTCTTTTCTTCAGTTCATCTTGCCTGTTGTTTAGTACAACAACAACCAACCAAATGGCTGATAGGAGCTGTTGCCAAATCTGCTTCAGTAATGAAGCACTCCCTGTCATCTGAGTCAGTATACATATATCCAGATGTGGGATATATGGTACTCTTTTGATCCTGAAAGATAAGGTTAGAAGGAACAGTATATGTGGGAATTATTCTGAAAGTATTAAGGCACTCAGGTTTGTTATTTTTCATAGCTTCAGTCATCACACTGAGTGCCCTGTATTCTGCTGCATAAAGAATTCCTTTTTCATAGCATATGGCAGATACAGCCCAGATTTCATCCATCATCACTTGGGCTTCAGAGGATCTTGAGGGCATCTCCTTTATCAGTCTAGCAATCTTTATCCAATCTTGAAGTCCCATATTTTGGATGTCATGGAGGAAAAACTTCATTGGAGGACTGACTGGCCCAGTGCAAGTTGCAACAATTGATCTATCAACAGTTTTGACTTTTATTTTGTTGACAAATTCATTTAGCCAGAATATGTCTCTTACACTTAGAAATGCTTTATTCCTCAGCATACCCATCCTTGTTTCCCTATATCTTGTTCTTTGTGCCACAATGTTCCAATACTGTTCAAGTAATTCATCTCCAGTTCTTCTTACAGTATGAGATCTTCTTGGAACATCTTCAGACTCAGATTCAGGTTCTTCCTTAACAGGGAAGAATTTTTGGGCCTCAATCTCATCCTCAACTTCACTCTTTTCCTCAGTAAACTGAGCAGATCTCCTAGGTCTTGAGATCAGAGGAGCTGGATCTTGTTCTTCACTAGATTCTGAGGACATAACCACATTTGTCATTCTTCTAGTTATTGGTCTTCTAGGAATTCTAGAAGGTCCTTCAGCTTGAGGTGAGATAGGTTTTCTTGTATGCTCTTCATCATCTGAGAATGATGATGAAGAGGTTTCTTTATTTGCTTCATCCAGTGCAAAGTTTAAAAATTCTTCTGATGCCACTGGATGTTCTTCATCTTCATCATCAGCAATGGGCCACACAAAAGGCCTATAGACCACAATTTGTAAGTTATTTTCTTCTAGAACAGGTGGCTCAGTATAAGCTTGATGTGGTTGGTCAGTGTGAGTCTCCCCCTGAGCAGATGGCTCAAGTGGGTCTTGAACTTGTAATGCTGACCTAGTTCTTTGTCTTCTTCTCTCATAATGAAACCGAAGTGGCTCAGTATGAGGGCTTTGCTGATGTTGTTGTTCTTGTTGTGGAGGTTGATCTTCATTCAATCTTCTTCTTTTCTCCCCCTGAGTAGATGGCTCAGTTTGATCAACCTCAGTATCTCTTTGTCTCTTCTCCCCCTTTTTGTTATCATTTGATGAGGAGGGAAGAGGATCAGTATCACCACCCATGTCCCCTTCAGGTTGTTCAAGAGTAGGAGAGGGCATGGGGTCAGTTGCAGCATCAGTATCACCAGCACCTCCTTCTCCTTCTCCTTCTCCTTCTTCATTGTGGTCACCATGTGAGAATGGTGGAGTTGGTGGAGGCTGATGTGGTTGTTGAAGTAGTGAGACTGACTGTTTTATTGAGTCAATATCACCACTCATCTTGTCCATTCTGGCTAATATTATATTTTGAGTTTGTTGAATGGCCAGAATGTGCTGCATGATTGCTTGCAGAGTCACTTGGTCTCCTGCAGCCTGAGATGCCTGAATGCCCTGCACAGATGGTGCTAAAGAAACAAAAAATAGAAAACTTGTTAGAAAGAAAGGTTTATCAAATAGAATTGTGGTGTTGTTTAATTCTATAATCATATAAACAGAGTTTGTGAAGTCTGTATTTCATCTTGTTTATGATAAAATATTGTGGACTTGTGCATAGCATGTGTAAGAAGATTTTAGTAAAAGTGAGTGTGTAAATTTAAGTAGCTCAGTATAGGATAAGTCACATTTACTAAAAGGTTTGGGTTTCGGTATTCGAAGCCTGGGATGTGCTTCTTATTATTTTCAATGTTTATCACTCGGTATTAGAGTGATAACAGAAATGTGGCTAAACCCCATGGAAAAGTTTTTGGATTTTGTGGCTTAAGGGTTTGTGATCATTTCTTGAGTCATGCTATCCAACTCAAAAATAAGTTGGACATGATTCAAGCAGCACCAGTGGGTGTCAGTGTGACATCAACCACCATTGTCTCTTTAAATGTTGAGACAGCTGTAGACTGACAATGATCAATTGTGTGCTCAGTATATGAATTTTGCATAGCAGCAGTGGGCTAGCTATGTTGGCCATAAAAGGATATATATTTGAAAGATCGTGTGAGACTTTGGTCAGTATTGAGTTGGTACTGGCCAATACTTAGTCTCTATTTGGGAATGAAATATATATATATATAAGTTTAAGGGCTTTTTAGAAATTCATACCTGAGACTCTGTCAGATTCCCTTCTAGCATCTGCAGAGGTCGGTGCAGGATCATGTGTTTGTTGATGTGCAGCACCAACTTCTTCAATACCGACTTGTCTTTCTTGCTGAGCACCTTCCAGTGTAGTTTGCTCATATTGAATCTCCACATCAAGAGGAACATGAGGTTCCTCAATTGGTTGAGCAGTTGAAACTAGTTCTGGACCTGGAAGGTCAGCGGTGGCTGCAACTAGGCTTTGGGCTTTAAGAGATGCAGTTAATGATGGAACATTTGCAGGCTGCACCTCCTCAGATGATAAGTTTCCCATAATGATAGGAGACAGATTCCTTCTTCTTCTTTGAAGGACCAGTGGTGTGTCTTCGGAGGACTCAGTATCAAAAATGTTTCAATATGAGGAGCATCAAGATCATGTGCAGGTGGAGAGATATGTTGTTGAGTAGGTTCTTGAACTTGTGGAACATCCTGCATCTCAATTTCTTGACCGGCCTGTGCTCCATTACCACTATTGTCATCATTATAATCATCATCATCATTTTCTGACTCAGTATCAGACATGTATTCTTCATCATTTATGTGTTCTTGAACAATGGCCCACATAGGAGGACTTAGAAGAGGTTCTCCTTCTCTTGGCCTGTAAAAGAAAATCTTCTCACTAAGAGGAGGAAGATCAACCCTTGGACTGTGAAACTCATCATAAATATGTGTGGGCATTGAGTGTTGAAAGATGAGTGATAAAAATCTGCAGAAAGGGACATTGCATTCCCTTGTGTTAGCCCGAACCAGAGCAGCTAATTCATTGAAAATGAGTCGTGCATAATCAATGTTTCTTCCATAGTACAAGGCATGTACTATTTGCATCCCAAATTCATTTATTTGGTCCAAAGCTCCCGTCTTGTGGGTCATACACCGAATTATTGTTGTAATGAGAATACCCCACATAGGACCAAATTCATTTCTTTTGATTGTGCCCGTTGTTCCTCTTCGACCCAAAAATGGTAAGACTGAGCGTGCTTCTGATCTATCAATGAATGGATCATACTGAGCTTGGGCGGGAAGTCTGAGTGCTTCACGAATGATGGCAGTAGAAACAAATGCCCTTCTTTGAACTCTAATTACCCACCCAGCAATCATATCTGGAGAATCGAGTGTAGCAGAGTACCAAAACTCGCATAGCATCTCTGGATAAATTGCTCGAGGAGACAAGGTCAGTGCACGAGCAATTGGGCAATATTTCATAAAAGTCACAATGTTTGTGAATTCTTGGCATACCCAGGCTTGAGGAATAGTGAAATTTGCTGTGATGTTGTTCCTCGCAAACCTGGGTAGTTCATCGTTTCGGAATTTGATTTCCGATTCAACTTCTGGAGCAACGAAAGTGTAATTGGCCATCTGTGATTTTGATTTAAGAGATTTGCTTGCTAAGAAAGAGTGAAATCGTTAATCGCAGAGAGAATTTTACAAGAAATAATGAAATAACTATTGAAAAATATTTGAAGTAAAAAAAACGGTTATTTGAAAGATAATTAAGGTATTGGGAAGTAAAAACGGCTGATTTGACTGCCTTATCCTCTGCCAACGGTAACTTTCCTATTAAGAAAGGTTACCGTTGAGCAGTATGAGGATTAAGCTCGTTGTAAGAGCCGTCATAACCCAATACTGAGTAAAAAAAAATTAATTAAGAAATACTAAGAAAAATATAAAAACAATTAATTTACTCTTGAAATTAATAAAAAAAATAAAAATTTTAAATTATGATGATATCAGATTAGTGATACTGAGTGGTCAGTATCAACAGAAGTGATACTGAGCGTTCAGTTTTAAAGAAAATTAAGGAAAATTAAGGATTTAACATACCTAATTGGCCTAGTAAATACATAAACCTTTCCTCAGGGAGAGGTTTAGTAAACACATCGGCCAATTGTTGATCAGTTGGTACATAATCTACCTCAACCTTACCTTTTTCCACATTATCTCGAATAAAGTGGTGTCTGATATCAATGTGCTTGGTTTTAGAGTGATAGATCGGGTTCTCTGTGATAGCAATAGCACTCTTGTTATCACAATGAATGGGAGTCTTATAAAAGTTGAACCCATAGTCTAAGAGTTGATACTGCATCCATAATAATTGAGCACAACAACTTCCTGCAGCAACATATTCTGCTTCTGCTGTGGAAGTTGCTACCGAATTTTGCTTCTTGGATGACCAACCAACTAGTCTTCCACCTAGGAATTGACATCCTCCACTTGTGCTCTTTCTGTCCAATCTACAACCTGCAAAATCTGCATCTGTGTACCCTTCAAGGTCAAAGTTTGAGTCTTTGGGATACCAAAGACCCAGGTTAGGAGTACCTGTAAGATATCTAAAGATGCGCTTAACTGCTTTCATGTGTGATTCTTTAGGATCAGCCTGATACCGAGCACATAAACATGTGGCAAACATGATATCAGGCCTACTAGCAGTTAAGTAAAGTAAGGAACCAATCATACCTCGGTATGTGGATTTACATACTGGTTTACCAGTTTCATCCTTACTTATCTTATCCTGAGTACCCATAGGAGTGTGCATGGAAGATAAATTTTCAAGTTTGTATTTCTTTAACATGTCATGTACATACTTACTTTGATTTATAAAAGTGCCATCAGGCTTTTGTTCAACTTGTAAACCAAGAAAGTAAGTAAGTTCTCCCATCATACTCATCTGATACTGAGTTGACATTATCTTAGCAAACCAGTCACACATTGTCTTGTCAGTGGAACCAAAGATAATATCATCTACATATATCTGAATGAGTAAGATGTCAGAACCTTTCCTTTTTGAAAATAATGTTTTATCAATTTTACCTCTTGTAAATTTATTTTCAATAAGGTACTCAGACAGGGTTTCATACCAGGCTCTTGGAGCTTGTTTGAGCCCATATAGAGCTTTATCAAGCTTGAAAACATAATTAGGAAATTTGGGATCAACAAAACCTGGAGGTTGTTTAACATAAACTTCTTCTTGTAGTTTTCCATTTAGAAAAGCACTTTTGACATCCATCTGATAAACTTTGAAATTCTTAAAGGCTGCATATGCAAGATACAACCTAATAGCTTCAATTCTTGCAACTGGTGCAAAAGTTTCATCATAGTCAATGCCTTCTTCTTGCCTGTAACCTTGAGCAACTAACCTTGCTTTGTTTCTGATGACAACACCATCCTTGTCCATCTTGTTTCTGAACACCCACTTAGTACCAATAATAGTTTTGCCAGTAGGAGGTGGTACTAAGTTCCAAACTTTGTTTCTTTCAAACTCTGTGAGCTCTTCTTGCATAGCCTCTACCCAATCTTCATCTAATAAAGCTTCATCAGCTTTCTTTGGTTCAATGGTAGATAGAAAACTTGAGAAGAAACAAAAATTTGCAGTTGCTTGGGTTGGAAATTCTAACTTTCTTCTTGTTTGGACACCTTCTTCAATAGGACCAATAATGTTTGAGTGTGGATGGTCTCTGTGTTCCCTTAAATTGTTTCCTAAGGGAGCATTTGAAATATGATCAACAATATCTTGCTGATTTGGTGTGTTGTCTGTCTGATACTGAGTGGAATTCTGATCAGTATTAGACAGTGCAGGTTGCTGTTCATCTTCATTTTGCAGAGTTGATGTGGATTCTTGTGAAGTGTTGGATGTTTCACCTTCTTCATAGATAGAGTGGTTCAGATCATTAGTTGGAAACTCAGTATGGAGGTCCTCTGTTATGGGAACCTCAGTATTAGTTTCATTTGAGTGATACTGAGTTTGAACTTGATCAGTTTCATTAAACTTATTAGGAATAAAGTGTGGATGAAACTTAGGCTGTTCAGCAATGGAGTGTTCTGGATTGCATAGAATATCTATGCCACTTATGTCTTCACTTGCTGAGGTAGAATGCTCATTCTGATCTTCATCGAATGTGACATGAATGGATTCTACAATCATCTTGGTTGAGATGATATACACTCTGAAAGCTTTAGAGTGTGGAGAGTAGCCCATGAACACACCTTCATTTGCCTTGGGAGCAAATTTATTGAGATTTTGTTTTGTACTGAGTACAAAGAATTTACTCCCAAAGATGTGGAAGTATTCCACATTAGGAATCTTGCCATTGTATAACTCATATGGAGTCTTTAGATGTCTTTGGACGATAGTGGCTCTATTTTGAGTGAAGTTTGCACAGTTTATAGCTTCAGCCCAGAAACTCAGTGCCTGTCCAGCATGGCATAATAAAGTTCTTGCAGCTTCAATCAGTGTTCTATTCTTTCTTTCTACAACACCATTTTGTTGTGGTGTGTAGGCTGCAGAGAAGTTTTGAATGATTCCTTTTTCTTCACAGAAATCGGCTAATACTGAGTTTTTAAACTCAGTACCATGGTCACTTCTAAGTTGCTTGACCTTGTTGCCTTTTTGAAGTTCCTCTCTTTTTATAAAGGCAATGATTTCTGTTGTTGCATCTGACTTAGTCTTGAGGAAGATGACCCAAGTATATCTTGAAAATTCATCAACTAAGACTAGAGTATAGATCTTTTTGGCCAAAGATGGTGTGCTGATGGGGCCAAAAAGATCCATATGTATCATAGTAAGAGGTTCATTAATGGAATGATTGACTTTGGACTTGAATGAACTCTTCTTCTGCTTGCCCATTTCACATGCTGAGCATAACTTATCTTTTGAATAAGTAACTGTGGGCAACCCTCTCACCAGTTTCTTCATACTGAGCTCGTTGATATTTCTAAAGTTGATGTGAGAGAGTTTCTTGTGCCTTAGCCAATTCAATTCTGGCTTGACTTTAGAAAGCAGGCATACTCGAATAGTTGGGTCTATTTCAGATAGGTTGACCACATATACATCTTTTTCTCTTCTAGCAATGAGTACAGGCTGGCCTTTATCATTGTAGATGATTCCTGCAACCTTCCTGAATCGAGCTTCATTGTCATCATCACACATCTGGCTGATACTGAGCAGATTGTGTTTAAGACCCTCTACATAGGCAACTCTTTTAAAAGTTATGTTGCCTGCCTTGATCACACCATAACCTCTTGTCTTTCCCACCGAGTCATCTCCAAATTTAACAGAAGGACCCTTCTCTGGAGTATAATTGAGAAGGTATTTCATACTGCCTGTCATGTGTCTTGAGCAGCCACTATCTAAATACCATTTTCTGTCACCCTGCACAAGACACAAAATAAGAGTTAGTTCTTTTTAGGAACCCATTTTTGAATGGGACCTTTGGTGGGATAAACATAATTTAACTTGATCCCTTTATGTGGAAAGGTCAGTATCACTTCGGGGGAAACTTTAGAAGTTTTCTTTGGTGATACTGACTTAGTTTCTCTCCTTTTCTTTGGTACTGAGTACCTAGGACTTAAGAGATCAGTCCATCATTCATCTCCCTTATGACCAGTATGATGACATCTATAACATTTTCTAGGTCTATTTCTAAACATGTTTTCATATGGTATTTTAGAAAAATGTTGCCCTTTTGGTAGATCAGTATGAACAAGTTTTGCAAATTGTTTACTTAAAGATTTGACCTGATCACCAAGTGTTTTTAAAATGTTAATTTTGTCATTTTTAATAGGTGTATTATTATTGTTTTTAACTGATTTATAAGATGGAGGATCTGGTTGTTTCTTTTTATTTGGCATAGAAGTCTTTCTAATTTTATTAGTGTAAGACTTCTTGTTTCTGCCAACTAAGGACCTAGTTAAAGTTGGTTTTTGTTTATCATGTTTTGAAGAAACAACTTTAACAGGTTCTTTAGATTTCTCAGTATATGATGTTTCTGTTCCTGCAACTTCTGTATTAGATGAAACATTGGAGATAGAAGTTGTCTTATTATCATTATATAATTCAAAAGTTGTTGTATTAAATAATAATTCAAAAGGTGGAACAGTAGAAGTGTCATACTGATCTATTGAGAGCTCAGCATCAGAAATTTCTTTTATAGAAAATTCAATACTGGGTTCTTGTAGCTCAGTATAGCACTTTGAGCAGATGGATGGACCAATAGGTTTTTCTAAAATTTCATTTTCCTCATCGTCTGACTCGGTTTGACATCCAACTTCACAAAACGTTTTGGCTTTTATAAATTGAATAGGGTTCATGCTGGAAAATTCTTCAAATAAATCAGCAAAATTATTCCTATTTTTAAATTGAGGATCAACACCAAGTGCAGCCCTCACATTTTCTGGAAATTGTTCATTTAAACATTTATTTAATTTTATTGAAGCATTTCCCCAAGATTTACACTGTTTTTCAAATTTCTCTTTTTCAAGTTTGTGTAAATGAGCTTTATCAGCTAATCTTTAGTTAATTTCTTTTAAATCTGAAAAATTTAATTCTAAATCTTTATACTTTGCTAGTTTATCTAAGTTTTCATTATTTACCCTTTCAGGTTCTTGAATAGTTAATTTTAAAGCTTTTTCTTTTTGTACAGAAGTTTTAAGATCAACAAGCATATACTCAAAAATCTTAGTTTTTTCATTCACTGAATAAGTTTGAAAGGAACTTACCTTGTACAACTGAGTGGAATCCCAATCAGTATGAACACTCATCCTCTCAGCCTCTTTGGTATCCTTTTCAAAAGAGCTGTTCAAATCATCTTCAGTGAAAGCCATAAAGGCTTTATTCTCAATCTCTTCCTCATCATCACTTAAGTCTTCATCCATCCAGGCTTCTGAGTAAAGTGCTTGATGAGGTACTCCATTCCCTTCTGCCCTCTTGCCCTTGCTCCAATTCTTCAGCTTGACATATTTGTCTCTATACCTTTTTGCTCGGTATGCAATTTTGTCATTTTGGTCAGTCTCAGAAGACTTGGTATGACAATTTGCAGCAATATGTCCAGGCTTTCCACACCTATAGCAGAGACCTGATTTTGGGTCAGTATTAGAAGAGCTAACACCAAGCCTCTTCTTCTTCAACTGATCCAGCTTCAAGGACATAAGAGCCATTTGGGTTTCAAGCTCTTATGCCTCAGCATCAGCAAGATCAACTTCTGGTTCATCTGGCTCAGTCACAGTATAGGCCTGTTGCACAACTAGAGCCATGCCAGTGGAAGACTTGTCAGTTTTCTTCCAGTTGATCAGTCTTGCAGCATTATTCTCCTCATGATTCAACATTATACCATACAAAGTTTGAAGAGTGTATGACTCAATGTTGTTAGCAGCATTGACAGAGTTTGTCATGTCAAGAAATTGTTGAGGAAGACTATCCAGGAACTTTTGAACAAGCTCTCCTTCCTCTTTCACAATGCCTACACTGATTAAATCATGGATAACAGTATTGAACCTGTTATAGAGAGTGGTGATGTCTTCATTAGGAGTTGAGAAGAAGTTTTCATATTTCCTTCTCATGTTTCTTTTTCTTTGCAACTTCACCTTTGCTGTGCCTTCATAGGTGACTGATAGACTTTCCCACATAGCCTTTGCAGTTGGCAATTTCATAATTGCATTTAGTATCTCTTTGGTAACAGCATTACCAATCACCCCTTTAGCTCTGGAGTCTAAAGCATACAACTGACGGTCAGTATCAGTCCAGTTGTGCTTTAGTTTAGGTACAGTTCTTATGCCCTCAGGAGCATCATCAGTAGCAGCAACAGGTTCCACAGTTTGTGGAATGATGGGACCATCATATAGCACAGTGAGCATCTCATGGTGAATAGATTCAAGATACCACTGAGCTTTAAGCTTCCATTGATGAAAGTCTTTTCCATCAAAGATAGGTATTCCCTTTCCAGACATAATTGGTGCAACGATTGTAGACATTTTGGATTTTTGAGTGTTGGAGGGATAGATATAGGAAATGGCTGCCAGGGTTATGGATCGACTAAATAAGAGTTTATTTAGTCTGCTCTGATACCAGTTGTTAGGTCACAACAACCCTGGTTTATAATGTTAATTGATAGAATATTATACTTAGAGAAATATTAGCGTGATAACACAAGAATATAGTCAATGTATAAATCCACTAAGTGTGGCTTGTTGCGGAATAACAAGACCACTGATCAATTACAAAGATATGAAAGTGTAAAGTAAATTGGTAAGTACTCCTTTGCAATATGATCTCTATTTATAATGTTATAGAGATCTTACATAATGAGCAAAGGAGTAACCGAAGGACTAAGTAAGGGGAATGACTAAGATCAAGGGATTTGATCTTAGTCCGTTACTATACTGAGTATCACTCAGTCCTTCTACTCAGTCCTTGTACTCAGTATCACTATCTGATACTGAGTACTGATACTGAGTTCCAATACTGATCACTCAGTATCAGACCTAAACTTAGCTATATTATTCTACATATTAATCAAAGCTAGTCTAGGTTGTTTTGTTATCTTAAGATCCAAAAGGGCAAGGCTTTTTTTGCCTTAACAATAGAGATTGTTAAAAATATAATAAAATATTAATGAATAAAATATAAAAAGTAATTAACTTACCTTTACTGAATATATAATTTCATTATTTTTGTTCAGATGGTCCACATTGTAAACGTCCCATCCATTTTCAGTACCATCAAGAGCATAGTAACAGAAAAGAGATCCTTTGTATATTTCAGTTTGGACTTTACCAAACATAGTCCTAGTATAAACTTTTGTAGCATGTTTTTCTATATCTCGAGGAGTTCTAAAAATATATTGTGCAGTCTTTGTTAAACGGTCAAAGTGTTGTTGTGTATTTCTTTGCTTTTGAATGGCATTATCAAAATTCATTATGAAATTTAAAAGCAAATTTCCAGTTTGAGAATATGCGTTGAAGAAAGAATTCTGACTTTCAGACCTTGAAGTTGTCTTCATCAATGCACACATAGGGATGTCATTGAAATACGCAGGTATCCATGAATTACGTAATTCAAACATATCTTTAAACCATCTCTTTTCTTCAAGCCCAAATTCATTAATAATTATTTCCCACTTCATTTCAAAATCAGCAGGTGAAATATTCATGTCCCAAATAAGCTTGTTAAATCTTTTCCTAAAATCTGTGTTCTGTAAGACATCTACACTAACCTATGATAAAAAAAAAAGTGTATAATGCAATTGAATTTTATTTGGCATTAAATGAATTAAAACATAATGGTTAAACATGAATGTATAAACTTTGATATTTAATTATCGATAATTAAAATGTTATGTGTAAAATCACAAATGCAGTTTTAATCATGAATAATTAAACTAAATGTTTTTTATGTTGTGTGTTGTCATAAGATGCTTCAAAAATCATAAATGGTTAAACTTGGAATTAATCATTCATGAAATAAACTATTTTGTTTAAAATCACAGATGTTGTTTGATCATAAATGATTAAACTTGCAATTAATCATTCATGAATAAACTATTTTGATTAAAATCAAAAATGCTGTTTAATCATAAAAAATGATTAAAATTGGTATTTAATTATGTATGATTAATGTGTTCGAACAAAAAATAATACCTTTGCCTGTAATTTTTTCATTATATGCCACATGCATAGTCTGTGTCTTGAATTAGGAAATACAATCTGAACAGCTTGTTTTATTGCTGGATCTTGGTCAGTTAAAACAATAACTGGTTATTTACCATGTGCTTTAAGAAAAGCTCTCAACAACCAGCAATAAGAATCAATGCTCTCATTACTGAGCAGCCCTGCTCCAACAGTAACTGAATTTGTATGATGATCAATGGCAGTGAATGGAATAAAAACCATTTTATACCTATGTAATCATAACTAGAAAAAATTAGAATACAAAACAAAAAAAAATATAAATAAATAAATGATAACATATATTTATCAACTTACTTATTTGTTCTAAAAGTGGCATCAAATGATATGACATCACCAAATTCAGAATAATATGCCTTCTCTCTTTCATCTGCCCAAAACATAGAAGATAAAACTCTTCCTTCAGAAAGATATTCGAAAGAATAATATGGGCAATTCTGTCTTCGATCTTCCAACTTATTAATTGTTATTTGGGCATCCTTGTAGGCTAAAATCCTATTTAAACCTCTCTTAAGATTTTTATAATCATTTACTTTTGAACGCATATACCTATAACCACCACTCATACTTGCTCTTAGTTTATGAGCCAATGTTGGACCCATTTTTGATGTCGACATACGAACTACATACTCTTTTTCAATAAATAACATCATCCGTGCTTTCTTAGAATAACATTTATCTTCCATACTTTCTAAAGGATGGTTATGGACATCTACAAATT
This sequence comes from Calendula officinalis, assembly GCA_963853835.1. NCBI lineage: Eukaryota > Viridiplantae > Streptophyta > Magnoliopsida > Asterales > Asteraceae > Calendula > Calendula officinalis. Next base: position 34,080,441 of record OY970828.1, read on the forward strand.
TCTTAACTCTATAAGAGCTACAATCGGGAACAGCTTCAAATATAATCTTTGCTTTGAAACCAGTAACTGTCCTATTAGAATACTTCTTTCTTCTAACAGAACCAGAAACCAATGTATCACAAGGCTTATCCTTAGATACACCAATACCAGGCTTATTACATAAAACATGCTTTTCTTTTATACGATTATCACGAAACTTGGATTGAGTACTCAAGCGAATCCCAAAACCAGCAATCTCTGCATAATCACTGTATTTTTTTATGCCAAGATCTAGCGTTAGGAAGGTGGAAAGAATGACAGGAATAAAATCTACATCTACATCAGGCCTATAAGAGGACTCTCCGATAAAATTGCTTCCGTGTGATTCGATTGTAGAATTTGAAACTTCATCTAATAAACATGGAGATAAAAAAAGTATAAAAAATAATAAAGTTAAATCAGATATGATTAAAAAAACAAAAGATATGATTAAACTGTTTCCGAAGATTAAACAGTTTGTTTAATCATAGATGATTAAACCCAACCTCAAGTTTAATCATCGATGATTAAACCCAACATCAAGTTTAATTGATAAGATTAATCATCGATGATTAAACCCAACATCAAGTTTAATTGATAAGATTAATCATCGATGATTAAACCTAACATCAAGTTTAAATGATAAAGATTAATCATCGATGATTAAACACAAAACTCAAGTTTAATTGATAAGATTAATCATCGATGATTAAAAACAAAACTCAAGTTTAATTGATAAGATTAATCATCGATGATTAAACACAAACCTCAAGTTTAATTGATAAGATTAATCATCGATGATTAAACACAAAACCTCAAGTTTAATTGATAAAATTAATCATCGATGATTAAACACAAACCTCAAAGTTTAATTGATAAGATTAATCATCGATGATTAAACAACATCTTATAGAGAATTAAAATTCTAAAAAACAGAGACAAAGTTAAATCATCGATGATTAAACGTCATCTTTGATTTTAAAAACAGAATTGTTTTATTAACCATAGATGATGATTAAACACAAAAAAAAGAGTTTAGTCATCGAAAATTAAAAAAAAAATCATCATATGTATGTTTAATCACGAATGATTAAACTAAAACTGTGATTTTACTTCACAACAAAGACTAACAAATGCACTTTTTATCATAAAATGATTACACAGAATACTTTAATCATCCATGATTAAACACACCATCTGATGATCTTACGAAAACATCGTAACCACATACTAGGTTAATAAAAAATAAGAGATTAAAAACGTTAATCAAACTGAATGTATAATACCTTGAAGAACATTCGAATTTTCTGTTGAATTCTCAAAATTGTGAAACGAACTGAATTCAGAAGCATTCACAAAACTTGATGAAGACGCCATTTCAAAAAACAAACCTGCAATAATTAAATAAAAAAATTAACAATTAAGCTGGAAAAAGGATTTCATAAAAACAAAATTAAGTTAAACTGCGACAATTATCGATTGAGTTGATTTGCGATAACTGATCAATTAAAATAGTTTTAACAGCAAAAAAAAACCTAAAAAAACGAAATCAGATTTGACAATTTGATTCATTGCGATGATTTGATAAATCGCAATGATCGATTGCGTTGATTTGATAAATCGCAAAAATCGATTGCGTTAATTTGATTCGGCTAAAACTATGAAAACGACAACTAAATTAGAAAGAATAGAATAGATTTTGATTAAGTTTACCTGAACGATTTATGATTCAGACTAAAAAAAACTTGATTATGAATCCTTGATTAAGAGAGCGATTTATGATTCAGAGTGCAATTTGTGATAAGAGATCGATTTATGATTCAGAAGAGCGATAATGAATCTTTGACGCAACTAACAGAGTATCTCCAGCAGCGCAAATAACCATCTTGCCCTTGATCATTTAAAAAGCGCGCGTGAGGGATATTTGGAGATGAGAGGCTGAGATCTATTCTCACATTCTCACCTAATATATTAATTCTCAGTGGAACTCACTTCTATATATATATATATATATATATATATATATATATATATATATATATATATATATATATATATATATATATATATATATATATATATATATATATATATATATATATATATATACCAGAGAAGGGTCCTTCTGTCAAGTTTGGGGATGACTCAGTAGGGAAAACAAGAGGATATGGAGTAATCAAAGCAGGCAACATAACTTTTAAAAGAGTTGCCTATGTAGAGGGTCTAAAACACAATCTGCTCAGTATCAGCCAGATGTGTGATGGGGGAGAAAAGAAGAAGATTAAATGAAGATCAACCTCCACAACAACAACAATCTCAGCAACTCACTCATACTGAACCCCTTCGGTTCCAGTATGAAAGAATAAGACAAAGAGGGAGGTCAGTACTACAACAACTTGAATAACCATCTGAGCCATCTGCTCAGGGGGAGACCTACGCTGACCAACCTCAACAGGTTGATACTGAGCCTCCTGCTTAGGATGTGAACAACCTGCAGATCGTTGTCTACAGGCCTTTCATATGGCCAATTGTTGATGATGATGAAGAGCCAAATCCAGTGCCCATCCAGAATCTTATCAACTATGCACTGGATATGGCAGAACAAGAAGCTCTTCATCATCATCCTCCGATGATGAAGAGCTAGAAGAACCTCAATACTATCTGGTTACCAGAAGAAGAAGACCACCCACAAGAAGAATGACAAATGTGGTCCTCACTTCTTCTTAATCAAGTGAGGAACCTGCTCCTTTGATCACCATACCAAGAAGACATGTCCATATTGTGGACAGTGATACTGAGCAGGTTCCAAGAAAGACTAACCAACAACTTGTAAAAGAACAAGAGAGATTTCTTTATGAACAAGAGTTGGGGGTTAAAGAAGAACCAGATACTGACCCAGATACTGATACTTCTAGTCCATCTCACAGAATTACAAGTAAGGGTCCGGACTATATTCAACATTACTGGGATATGGTTGCAGCATGGACTCAGTATAAGGAGAACAGGAAGGAGTTCTTGAAGAACAAGGCATTTCCGAATGTGAGGGGTATACACTTGATGTCAATAAGGTGAAAGTGCAGTCCAAAGAAGGAAAAATTATTATCACATGCACTGGTTTAATCAGTCCTCCCAAGAAGATCTTGCTTCATGATATTCAGAATATAGGTCTTCAAGACTGGGTCAAGATCACAAGACCGATCAAAGAGCTACCAACCAGATCAACATTTGCTCAGATAGTCTTGGATGAGATCTGTGCAGTTTCTGCAGTATGTTATGAGAAGTGGTTGCTCCATGAAGTGGAGTATAAGGCACTCAGTGTGATGACTGAAGCATACTCAAACAACAGACCAGAGTGCCTTCATACATACAAGTTCTTTCAGAAGTACCATGTTCCTCCTAACCTTATATTTCAGGATCAAAAGAGTGTCATATATCCAATCTCTGGATATATGTACACTGACTCAGAGGATAGGGAATGCTTTATTTCTGAAGCAGATCTGCCAAGGGCCCATATCAGTCATCTAGTGGGACTGAAGTGGATGATAACCAAGAAGGAGGACTCTTGGTTCAGAAAGAAGATCATTGTTGT